>JAZHAC010000029.1:0-600000 GCA_039707435.1 Actias luna
TATAGTTAATGTTTAGCGTTATGGCCATTATCTCACTTGATCTTAAGTGACGATACGGCCTAAGTTGGTAGACACGCTAAACCTGTGGGGGAACTGGCTCTCAAGTCCGGCTGCCGGAACACACTTGGCGCATTTGGCGGCAGGTTTACAACTTGAGGGTGGTAGCTAGCCAGGCAGGCATTTGAAAAAGCCCTACCACCATGCTAAAACATACCTATTATACTATTGATTAACACATACAAACAAATGAGTTACTAGCGTTGGTATTTAAATTAGTTTATACGTTGTTATTGCCATAGAAAATCTATGGGTTAATAGCATCTCAAGGTTTATAAAAATGATAATTAATGGTTGGTGTCAACTTCCAAAAATACTTCAAAAAGTGTGACCTTCTATAACACATCACGTTACTATGAATAGGACCAAAGCTGTATTAAAGAAAGTTACAAAAAGGGACAAAACATATTAATTAGTTTTTAGTTCCTCGTAAACAGTTATGGGCACAAGTAGTACATAATATACATTACTAGCTGGCTTGGTTCGGGTCGTTTCCAGTAATCAGTAACTAAAGCGCTATATTATCTCACATTATCGAGATAAAAATTATCCCACCTTTTATGTTGTATAAAATTATAATAGAATCACAGTAATGCGGCACTATTCAAAACGTAAATGTGCCGGATTATCGAAATGTTCGGATTACGGAAATGTATTAAATAAAAAATTTATCCTTACTAATAATAGATGCGAAAGTTTGTATGAATGTTTGTTACTCTTGTACGCAAAAACTACTAAATGGAATTTAATGAAACTTTACAATAACATAGCTTATGCATCAGAATAACACACAGGCTATAATTTATAAAGATATTATGCGGATTGTGCATAATATAACGATAGGTGTCAAGTAATCACCAAATAATTGTCCTAACTGCGAGCTATTCTGGCGTGCACTACTAAAACAGTTAGAGTTACACGTATATAATGTATAATGGAAATGTTTATCTTAAATAGTCCTACAAAAAAGTCCGCTACAGCATATATCTAACTTTTATGTGTAGACCATTAGCGCCAAAATAGTATAAATGACTGTATATGAATGAATGATTGAATAGTATGAATGTGAATTAGTATAAATGACTATGAGTTCAAATCAGTTCTAATGCTCTTATACCAGTCTCCTTTGATATAATTTATTTAAAATAGCTGATACCGGAATCAGAATTGTATGACAAAACCAACGTTAACCTGAGCAAAACTGCAGGTAAAAGCTAGGTTTTATAAGAATGTTTTCCAACAACAAAAATTCAGGCTCAATGTAGGTGGATTCGAACTCACAAACCTATACGCTATCAACTGAGCTGTACATAGCGTTAAAGATTTCAAAATTCAAAACATCAACTTTTATTATAGATTAGTTTAGTAGTTTCAACGGACCAATATATTCCATGATATAATGATATTGTATGTTTGTGATTACAATAAAAATATTATTATTAAAAAAAATGTACAGAAAATCTGCATATATAAAAGGTGTAATAAAATTTCACTAACAATTTAATCTTCCTAAGTGAAAAATCTAGAGGACTGACTGTAGGGAACAATTTGCAATCGTGACTTCTGGCAAGAAATACAAGAGGCAAGTGCCAAGTCTAAATTTTACATTTAATTCACACCTTTGGAACTATAATATAAATGTCAGTACTATTAACACTAAAATTAAAAATTATTCAGTCATCAATTATTTGAGAGATGTTTGAATATGATTGTGACAGTTTTATATTATGATTCCTAAGTACAATACTCAAAGCAATGATAGCTCAGTGGTAGTGTGTATGGACTCGTTGTTAAGGGATGTGAATTCAAATCTACCTACAATTTTCCAGCTTTAGGTGAAGAAAATGATTGTGAGAAAACCAAAGCATGCCAGTAGGGCTTTTTCTAGTGCCCACCAGGCTAGCAACTACCCTCAAATTGAAAATCTGCCGCTAAATACCAACAGATGTTCTGGCAGTTGCACTTGTAAGCCAGTTGCTCCACAAGTTTAGCATGTCTACCAATTGGGCCGCATCATGACTTAAGATAAGATGAAAGATGGTAATGAATCTTAACTTAATGAAATGATAAAATCTTAACTATAAAAAAAATACTTGTTTAGCAGACAATAAGCTGAAGGGATATTTTTCACGTTTCTTTGATATTGACTGAAACCTGTCAATTTGGTCCTATTATATGGCAAAATATTTTATCGGATGACAGTGTTCATTCACAAAGTATTGCTCGAGAAGTACAGGATTTGTTACATTACATCACGAAATCAATATATGAATATATTTGTAGTACAATAGGAAAAATTTAATTGTGTATAATTTAAGTTCTACTTTAAAATCAATTTATATGAGTAACAGACTGCATCTATGGCCATGAATAAAAAAAAAAAGAACAATCATTTTATATTAATTTCTTTACTTCCAGAGACTTTACCTTTGCAGTTTATATGATTTAGCTTTTTAATAGTCTATTTGTAAGGTTGGACACACTAAGGTTTTTATTTCTAATCAGCTGTGCACCATATTTCCTACTTTGTTCAGCTTTGACACTAGTATGTCAATGTGTCTCGACAATTTATTTTCAAGGGAAAACAATGATTTCGTTTTATCCCAAGGCAAATTGTTAATAGGGACTGCTTTTCATATGCAACTGCCAAAACACACCTATAGGTATTTGACAGTAGATTTTCAACACAAGGGAGGAGCCAGATCCACCAGAAACTAGAAGTGTGGGCTCTGTCATTGCTCTATAGCAACATGGGAGTTAAAAGTGTTAATTTGGTGCAGTAGGCATTCTGCCAGGACTTGGCACTGCCTTGCAGGTCAAGAAGCAAGCTGGCTGATACTTAAATCTAACTAAGAGAGTAACAGTGTAAGCCGTAACACTGTAAGCATGATGACTGTATACCACTTATTTTTTTTTTTTTATACTACAGGCTCATGATCTGCACCCTCTTACTCTTATTAACTTTATAATTTCCTAAGTATTAACAAAATTTCAAATAAAGATTAATGATACTGTACTGGTCTTATACCTATAATCAGTTTCTTTTCCTGCTGCTCATGCTAATATAGATTTTTGTCAACCGATTCTGGTGGTTGATTGATGCACTTCATTTGTCTATCAAATGCTATTAATTTATTTGAGAATATTAATTAATACAGGTAAATATGAATAATTAAAAATCATTGTTTAACTAATGTTTACTGTATATCAACTGCCAAATTGCCAAACTTTTAGTTTCCTGAATACAATTTCTTTATATTATATTAACAATCCAATTCCACTCAATTTAAGAGTAGTTTGGACCAATAAAATATTCATACATTTATTATTAATTAAAACCAATTACTCTGTAAGTTTCAAGCAAATCAGGTGATGCAATAAGTTTCATACAAAGTATATTCCTCACTTTACCCCACTCCCCACAAGTTTTGCAAGATAAAATTTAATATTAACTAGAATAAGGATACATATTTTTAATATTTTTGCTATTCACATTGTCACTTTTTTATTTATATGTTTATGTATTATTAGATTTTAGACCTGGTGTCATATCCTACTAATCGTATCTACTAATTATGTCAAATCATACAGCTAATCAAAATATAATTAAGCATTATTGAAGGCCAAACTCACTTTCACATTCAAAACAACTAGACATACAAAGTGTAATAGAATCGTTTAGAAAGTACGAAAACTATTCAACTTTTAATCAAACATGATAAATGAAGACATAATTAGTGGCAAAGAAAAATATTAATAAAACTACCTACGTACGTTTGCTTGGTTGATACGCAAAAGCGAAGAACAGAGTAGTTATGTAAGATTTGTATCATAACTTACAAGGGAACAGTGTTTTCGCATGTCCATCCAGAGGTCGTGGCTCCTTCAGAGTCAGGGTTTTCCTGCCTTTTGTTGAAATAATAGTACAAGGCAGCACCAACACCGACGCCAAACGCTGCGGCTGCGGCTAGTCCCAAACCGCGGCTCGGGCATTCCTTTTTCTTGTCATTCTCTTGACGTACACTCATTTTATTTATCGAATTTATAAAAATAAATAAATACTACGTCTCTATTTTTGAAATTCTGCAATACAACTATGATATGATGTTTTCTTTTTAATTTTTATAGCCTTTGGATACACGCCATTTAAGTCAAATTTCATACTATTCTTGTAATAATTGATACATAAATCCAGCTAGATGGCGCAACGGTTCCCTTAATAAAACCGTTTCAGGGAGTTTTTATGTAAATTCAAATTAATGTTGCTAGTCATAATTTCACTATTTGCGTAATAAACCAACTATAAACTTTAAAGTTCCAGGTGAGTAATTCTTCAAAAAATAATAATCCTATTTAAAAAGAGAATTTTGATTGTATATTATTTATGAAAATCCCTGAGCAAATCTAATAAAAGTAATCAAAGGCTACGTTCTTAGTGTACACAAAGCTCAAAATATGTGTTCAGTCATTTTATATAATATTCCTTATAATCATCATTTTATAACATATCTATATCTTTACTAGCTGACCTGACAGACCTTATTCTACCTTTTCGTGCAGTCAATTATATCGAATACAGCGACAACTATGACGTTATGATCACTTATCCAGATAGAAAACAGATCAAACTGCACACAGTATACAAAAATTCATTAAAATCGGTTCAGTAGTTAAGCAGTTCATCGCGGACAAACAACGTAACACGTTTTTTTTTATAAATAAAGAAAGATTTCTACTTACAAAATTATTATAAAATGATACCTCGTTTTCCGTGGTGGCGAATAATGTCGTTTTCAAAAATTAGCTGCCGTAAATTATACCTGGCCTACCTGGAAATCCACCGGTGGTCACTGTTTTTATTCACACCACGCTCACAAAGAGCCATCTGCATACGAGAACTCATACTCCATTTTATTGTAATTAATAATTGTAACACGCACAAGAATTGGGCTATGAAAACACATAGTCATAAATGTGAGCGTTATGCAAAATTAGTGCAATATAGCCAAAATGGCATCAACCTTTTAAAGCGATGTTTGAAGATTAGTGAAATAATACTAATTTAAGAATAAAGGTTGTGTTTTATTGAACTTAATTGTTAAAAATCCATAGATTTAATACGACAGCACATATTAATACCACGTAAAAATCTCTTTTGAGAGTGGCTGTTCTCCACAATGTATTGCTTAAGGTTCTAAACTGTTTTCCAAAAACTGTAATAGCCGCAATAATATACGGACCAAGGCGGAAATACATCAAATAAAGAAAAAACAAAAGCTACAACAAGAAATTTATATATATGGAACCCTGACACTAACAATAATAACCAGAAAATAAAAAAATTAAAACAAACTTAGCAGTATAGGGTAATCACAATCTAAATAACAATTTAGATATAATAGTAAACTTGTGGAAAAATATTGGTTAAATATTTCATACTTGATGCCTGTTGTGAAAATAGAATTTAATAAATTAGGTAGTGTTATGATTTTATCAATATTATTATTAAGAACGTTTAGGTAAAAATATCAATATACATCATATTGGCATGTGAAATGGAACGTCAATATTTTTTGTCTTACTGTTGGGGAAAAACATAAATTATAAGTATGATGCAAGAAAATCCACGTCACCTTAATAATATTACGACTTATCTTATTCATCACTAGGCTTGTCTTTGTGTACTCGTGTCTTTTAAACTAACAGTATATATTTTTATGTGGTATTATAAATATTTATATTGATTTAATCTGTGACTATTCACAATTTGTAGTCGCATCTCCTAGGCAACTGAGTTCTGTAACAGTGAACTGGTTTGTTTTTATGAAGTGTTATAAAATAAATAAGCGAAACAAAAATATAATTATATAAACAGCGACACACAACGTGACATCTTCCATTTTTAATTTTGTGTTTCGTTTGAGTAATAAAGTGATAAAAGAGCGCCTGCGCAATCTTACTGAAGTAAGTCATGATAATTTTAGCATTATGTCATTTACACATAAATCACACGGTTATTTTTACAGTTATGTGTGATATAATTATGCACAGAAGAAACATAGTACCTACATAAAAGTATAATTATGATTTTCTATTATTATTTGTTTATTGTTCGCCCTTGAATCATATTTAGATAAAATAGACGATTAATTTTTTTTAATTATAATTAATAATGATTTTATTATCAAATGTAGTTGAAATGATAGATTTCATCGTTGCCTTGTATCTGTACTGAACACAAAACAGAAAACTAGGAAATGACATATATACGAGTAGATCACCACCGTTGTAGGAAACATCGTCATACGGGCGGGGCGGTCCAGCTTTTAGGTTATCTGTCCCTCTATCCTCCGGGGACAGTGAGAGATATTCATATATACTTACTTATTAATTTACCTAATTTGCATTCGACACAACACGTCAACGTGGGCGACTAAGACGTTTACAAGACAGACCGAGTTACATTCGAGATCGAAACCGCTGCTGTAGTTCCTTCAGCCAGCAATTAGTACTAATAACACAAACCGAGATCTTAATACATTGACGTTATTCCAAAAGTGTTTGATCGTAGATCTTTTTATATACGGCAATGTATTTTAACCTCTTCTCAAATCACGCACGTCCATATCGATACGATCAGTAGTTTTAACGTGATTGCGCCTCAATCAAATATTATTTTCATTACATAGACATTTGGGCGTGTATATATTTCAGATGGATACACTTTTGAAGGGCGTTATGCTGGGTGCAGTGGCACTAGTCGCCGCGATAACGGTGGCAGTCGAGTGGTGGCAGCACCGGAATGTTCCTCAAACGTACTCTACCCATGGGCAGAAACGTCCAAAGAATGACTAGAAGACGTGAGTTCCATTATCAAGAACATAGATGTAACATTTTCACTCAGTTTTATATATTTCAAGGCCATCAGTATTAATGTAAATCAGGCTAATTAAGGTGTAGTTCCTGCCAGAGGGTAGAAGCAGCGTGAATTTAAAGTCAACGAGATATGATTAGAACATGTGTCCCCAGTCTCTAGCAAACTGGGACGGGGTAATTGAAGTGTTGCCGTGGTGCGTTTTAGTGGGTTGCATGCATTCCACTTGAGTTGATGTCTGTAACGCTCGCAAGCACGTTGAACCGGAAAACTCACAGTCGTGTGTTACCCAAGTCGGATAGGATTACCGTCTCATGCATTACGCATGGCTTATAATGTTTTTGTTTTTGTTTCAGATAAGGTATAACACAATTTAGCACGAAGGAAACGTTAGAATCTATTAGATACGCTCGGTGTCGGTTTCAATGCAGTATTTATTTTAAATATTCTGTTATGATAAGCTATTATGTTATGTTATAATAATGTTATGATAGCAATAATAAAAGGTATCAAATGGGGTAGTGCTCCAAGGGCCGCAGGCGTTTAATCAATTTCGTACCAGTGGCTTATAGCAGTTGTAGTGCTGTGGCGTATATATGAATAAATCGCTGCAATGTATGAACGCGCATGATTTCAGAACGACTACACTACATCGGATAATAATTTTTGTAAATGTGTAAATGGGACAGAAGACTGAGATGTGACTATATGTAACAAAATAAATCCCCTTTCGCTCGTCTCACTAAAACTCAAAAACGTTGTAGGTGATACAAAGTTCACCGGGCCAGCTAGTAATTAATAAAAACAAATAAAGACGATATGGTATAAATTATTAAAAAAAAGTGTGTACTTAAAACCACACGATCGAATTGAAAAATCCCTATATTTCTCGTTCCCTTAGTCGCCTCGAGCCGAATTCATCCGAAAGAACGTCCCACGAAAAATGTGTATCAGAATTTCAAATCCTAATAAGTTATACTTCAAAATAAACGGCAGTAGGTGTGCAATTTCTAAAAATTGAATTGAAAAGATATACAACCTCAATCCATGCATGTTTCCACTCCACTAATAACTAATCCACAATCCACTAATCCACTAATTTGTTTTATTATTGTATTACTAGCTACTTCGGAAAACTTTGTTCTACCCATTTACAGAAGTTGATAACTGCAGTTGTCTCTTTCGCACTCCGCTCTATCCTTCGGGTATAGTGTGAGAGTAATAGGTTCCCAATTCCAACTGCGTTCTGTGACTGGTCGGAGCACTTTTGAAAGTTACAAAAGGGTTGTGGATCAGAAGCACAAAGTCCCTCATAGGATGTTGCACATCAAAAATGTCATTAGTAAAAAATCATAATATATTTCTTACTATTATAGTTACAATAAAACCTATATATGTATTTCGAAATAGAAAGAGTTCATACAGAGAAGCAAAAAATTGTATAGTACAGGCGCGTAGATACACCGTGGCAGTCTGGAGCGGCCATGACACCATAACAGAGCGTCGCATGTCTTCCCCTTTTCCATCCTGGCATATATAATAAATAATATTTTAAAAACTAAAAAACACGCTTTTTATAGAAAACTGAACTAAAAAAATAGAAAATAAGTTTTAATAAATTTAAAATAAAATATATATTTTTTTATTTACACTATTATTAATTTATATTTATTGAAATTTGTAACACTATTCTTAATTTATGTTTATTGAAATTTTTAACACTATTCTTAATTTAAATTTATTAAAACTTATTTTCTATTTTTTTAGTTCAGTTTTCTATAAAAAGCGTGTTTTTTAGTTTTTATTAACTATTATTTATTTTCTACTTTTTAGTTTGCTTTATTTATAATGGCTTGTTATTTTTTTTTAATTATAAAAAATTAAAATTAAGTTTCGACTTTAGATGAAAATTATATAAATTATTAAAAATCTTATTTTGCAAATTGAAAAATGGAATAATTTTATCAAATTAGTATATTGTCATCGGTCCTCGATAAATCTACAAAGTTTGAACGAAATCTGGCCGTTTAAAGTGGGTGAAAATGGCGCCCAAAGGAGTCGGTTACAAACATACAAACAAACATATAGGTGAAGTTAATAAAAAGCTTTTAATAAGCAGCAAAGAGCCAGATGGTCCAACTGACGGTAAGTAGTTACAGTCGCAGTGGTCTTACAGCTATATTGGTGACCTTCGCGGAAATGGCTAGTTCTAGTTCACTATCCCAGACCACAAAGGCTCAGAGTAGACCTCTATTCTGCGTCAGTCTAAACCCTGGGGTGGTCACTAAAAACCAGTCAAGCAATAACTCTACCACCAAGTTGTGACAAATATTAAATTATATGGTTAACTGTCATGATCAAAACCGAATGTGGGAGGCAACAATTGGGAGAACCTCGTCGGTACTCGGCAGGTGAGTTCGTGCTATGGTAACTCAGATGGTATTCGACCGCAAATAATGGGCGATTTCACTGCCGAGGTGCGCGAATACATATCTGACGTTAAAGTAGAAGCTATGTATTTTTATATTCATTAACTGTGACTGTAAATATGTTTCTTATATTTTTAGGGATGTTTTATTAATTTTCCATTCATGGTATTATTGTGCTAAGTATAACTAATGATTTCTTAGGTTTACGCGAATATTATTCATTGAAATAAAACTAATTTAAACGGATTTTATCGCGGTTATTTATTAAATTTTGATCCCTTTTTAAATTTTGACGAAGGCTGAAAAGCTTTCGAAACGTCGGGATCAAAATTTAATAAATAACCGCGATAAAATCCGTTTAAATTAGTTTTATTTCAACTAAGTATAACTATTAGTATCATAGAATATTATATAAAATTGAATACTAATTTCGAAGCGTATTATATGTATTATTTTGAATTGAACGATCGGTAGTAAAGTGTTTATTTTCACAACTAGAAAAATATATTCATTACGAAATTTTCTAGCATTGTTTCATTAGTTATCACTGCGTTTCATTTAATTGTATGTAAAGTTTCGCTGATATACATATTTTTACAAATCTTATTTGTGGTTTTATTGCAGCTAATGTTCGCCTAGTAGTTTCGGGTTTATGTCCACAATCTCGCCTGATGTTAAGTGACGATGTGGCCCAACATGGTGAACACGCTAAACCTAAGGCCAACTCACACTGGCGCAGAGTCGAAGCGACACGACGCGTCATGTTTTACAAGGTGACGCGCGTCGGTGCCAAAACCAGTTCAAGGCTTTCGAACATTCGGTTCGTAAAACGTAAACATTCGTGTAGGTTTTCGCCTTGACGTTAAACAGACATTCATATTTTTGTATTGAATATATTGATTTTTCATCTACGCCCATTGTAGTCAGCCTTTGACGCGTTAATGCGCGGCGACTTGCGAATCCACAATTATATTTTACATAGCACAAATTTGCACTTAAATACTAGAATAATAGAGATGAATATGCTTTAGGCGGAAAAATATGACGCGTCGCGTCGCTTCGACTCTGCGCCAGTGTGAGTTGAGTCTTATGGAGGGCATTCAATTACAACTGCCGGAACACATCTATTGGTATTTGGCGGCAAATTTTCGACTTGAGGTTGGTAGCTAGCATAGTAGTCATTAGAATACACCCAACCACCATGCTATGGTTTCATCACGATGTTTTCTATCACCGAAAACACAAGCTCATTGTCGGTGGATCTGAATTCGCGTCCCTTGACGTGGAGTGAGTACCTACCACTGAGCTATCACCGTTTGAAAATTGTTTCAACACAGTCTAATAATATGCCAATAGGTACTATAATTACAAAAATAAAACTTCCAAGACAAAAGGGAAACGTTTCTAATATATTTCTGTCGCATTATTATATTTACATACGATCGAGTAACAACCTCTTGCGGACTATAGCCTACGCAAATTATAAAACTTATCATCTAATTTTACACGAGAATTATTATAAAGGAAAAAAAAACATAAAAAAAAAACACCTTATCCATTAAAATGCACTTCGATTTTGTAATGGCAAACCTTCGTAATACGGTGTTGTCATTAAAAAAAGCGACTGTCAAATTTTGTATCACTTCCGAATTAAAATTTTGATCCTTGACATCTTATACATAAATTTTGAAATACACTCAGGGGAGATTTTATTTTTTATATATAGTCAAAGTTTAGCGTTATCGCCACAATCTCATCTGATGTTAAGTGGCGACATGGCCCAAGATCGTGGACAGGCTAAACCTGTGGAGGGACTGGTGGCGGAACACACCTATAAGTATTTGGCGGCAGACGCATGCATTAGAAAAACCCTACCACTATGCTATGGTTTCATCGCGATGTGTTCCTTCATCGAAAGCTCGAGCTCATTGCAGGTGGATTCGAACTCGCGTCCCTTGACGCGGCGTCCGTACACACTGTCAAATGAGCCAACAGCACTATATATAATAGTTACTTTGTTAACTATATTAAATATATATATTCATACAACATATTGCCTGTACTGAAACATTAAGCTCTTTAGTTGCTGTTCAAATAAATTGAGGTAAAAACGTATCAATGAATCATCTAATTACGGTCCAAAATGCCTACAATTCTTGTATTGCTTATTAAATTGAATTAATTAATGTCATAGGAGCTATAATTGAGATGTGAACTAAGGAAAATTGCAGTACAACCTATAACGGGTTAAAGACTTATGTTTGTTGACTGTTTGATCAATGTTTTTTTTGAAACAAACGCCTACGGGTATCTTCACAACAAAAAAAAAAAACCTCGTTTTATTTCATTTTTTGATTGATTATTGACGCGTTTTCGATCCGGTGATATGTTCTTTTACATTTTGCCAAATGGAATACACAAAAACGCCTGAGTTCGATATAATAAATGCATCGACAAAACGCAATATGGACGGCTTGGTACGAATCAAAAAGGCACACACGCCGGCGTCAATTAAAATCGTTCGTTTACATATATTACAAGCATTAAGTGAGAATTCGAAACGTAGAACGTAACACTGAACACCGCTGGTAAGTTAAATAAATTTAATATAGTTTAGATCAAAGGCCAACAACATACGTTTCCCATGTTTACACTCATATGCCCCTTTTAACGCTCACGCTCCCCCTTCTTAAACTCATATTCCTCCCGTCCCGTTAAATTAACGTGAACCATTAATCGAAAGGCAGACCGATATAGCATGAAAATTAACTATCACGCGTACAAATCCCTCCCCCCATTTACACTCATAATTTCCCCCCCTATGGTTAAATTCACATTGAGTCTGTTAGTAGAAGACGAATCGAAATGATAACACGAAAATCAGTTCACACGTACTCACACACATTAATTCCACAAATGCATTTAAATAATAATACCATAGACGTACATAATTTAGTTGAACAAAATTTGACAGCAGCTCAGTCTTTCCTACCTTATCGTTCAAAATTTCAAGCCACACACACTTACAAGCATACGAAAATAATGTATTTTTTTTATTTTATTTTATTAAATTGCTTATCCGTGTTCATCAGGCACCTCATGGTGGGAAGTGTCCAGGAGTTAAAGGAACATGGCTGTATATGTACACACAACAAATCAGTGCGAATGTTGCCATAGGTAATAATTTATAGGATAATTATTAAAAAACCACGTATCTGTATACGTAAATAGTGAAGACAAATTATATGTATCGATTGCCTTCGAATTGTGTTTCTCAGGTGGAATGACCCGTTATTTATATATTTGATTTAGGAGTTTTTTTTAAATATGTTTCAATATGAAATTGATTTCACTGCTGGTTGTTCTGTAATTTTCTAAAACGTTGCTAGTTTTAACGTTGATAACCGTCTTCGCAGAGCCTAAATTGAATAAAGTCTTTGTTTTGATATAATGTTCATTATGTATATAACATATGCGCTCCTACAATCAACTGCCCCAAACTGTATGATGGATTTGCCCTTAAAATCAATACAAAAATAGTTAAGTCTTTATTCCAGTCCAAAAATCATGTTAAACGGAACACACTGATTATGAGTACAATTATTTTTTTTAACTCCTAGACACTTCACCGCTTCCACATCTCACGTAAATAGACGCAAAATATTCATACGACTTATTATTAGGAATAAATTTTGATTTATCCGATTATAATATAGATTTGGAGAAAGATATTAAGAGCATTTAGAAAAGTAGCCTTATAACAGATGTACTAGAGAATGTCACTACGTTTTTTTTATCTTCATATTTCTTTGTGGAATTAGATAAGAGGGGAGGAAGTAACACGTATGATTTGATCATTGTGGGATTAGATAAGGAGGAATGAACTCACAGTAAGTTACCATTTTATTTCGTGAAATTGATAAGAGGGAGCAACACTTTGGTTTCTGTCTCGATGAGGAATTAGTTAAGGGGGAATTAACGATGCCAGATTTTATTCAAGAATTAGATAAGGGGGAACGAACTACCACAATATTTTTCTCATTCAGAAATTAAATAAGGAGGAGAAAATCACACTGCGTTATTATTGTATTGAGGAAATAGATAGGGGGGAATGAACTACCACGGTATTTTTCTCATTGAGGAGTTAGATAAGAGAGAACAGATGCACAATATATTTATATTTAGTTAAAGAATTAGGCGAGAAGATACAAACTCACAATCTAAGTTGATTATTGTATATAAAACTTTCTCAAAGATGTGTAAATTGAAATACAGTAGAGGCGGACCTTGTCTTAAATCGCGATAGCTTGAAATATAATTATAAAGGGGGGAGAAAAAAAAAAACTTATCGACTATAACTTTTACAAGAATATATCGGACTCGCGTAATCTTATTAATTTGATATATTATCCAATTATACGTTATTTTTAATATAAACGTCTTCTAAACTGTATCGAAGCGAATTCAGCGCGACATTTGAACATACATTAATATCAGTGAGCTCTTGGGAGAAAACAAATACGTGTAAACTCGAAAAAAAAAAATCATAGACAAGACACAGAGCATAAAGGAGCGAAGACTCGCATACATATAAAATGAAAAAAAAAAAAATAAACACGTGAATGTAGAATCGCGAAAACCTCAATCGTGAACGAATGATATCAGTCCTATAATCAACTTATCTCTAGTTATCGGAAATATGACTATAGTTATCGGATATACGGTCATAGCACATTTAATTCGCGAAAAAATCGATTAAACCGGATTAGTTTATGATCTAATCCATCTAGCCTTATTCAACCTTTTTTCTACATGGGCTGCAAACAAAAAAATATTTAGGTATTGATTTCCTTTGGTATTATAGGTTCTTAGGTTAGTTATAATAAAGTAATATATACCAGGTGGGTCGAGCCGCAAGTTGAGTATAGCGGGTCTAATCGATGGTAGTGCATTTGAAAATCGCTATGACAAAACCGGTGAATTTACCGATAACTGAAAAGGAATCGTAAACGCTACAACACTGATATCGGTTTTCGGATCTCACCTGATAAACAAAACCGTAAACGGTAACCGCGTGACGTAGTAGAATCGTCGACGCGGGTTAAAATTATAATTAAGCAAATTAATAAAGAATCAAAAAAACGTTTGTTTGTCTGTCGGCGCGCTTGCGTGTCTGTCGGCACGTTTGCGTGTCTACTCGCGCAGTTTGAGGGCGTGGTCCTTGATGACGCCTCCATCGCCCTCGGATACGAAACGCTTGCGTCCTCTGGAACAATCACATTCGTTTATATAGTAGCGATGAAAAAAAAGTCAAAGCAGTCATGAGAACTGCCGAAATAAGTGAAAAACTAAAACTATAAATAAACAGTCGTTGTTTTTGGATATTCAAATTAATTGTTTAATATTAAATCGAAACTGTTTACAGCGTAATAAGTTTATACTAATAGGAACAGAGATATAAGATAGGATAGATAAATATAGGAGATGCACATTAGCTCGTTACGTGACCATGTCGATGACGAATGACATGTATTTACACCCTATTGTAATTTTCTCTTCAAAAATTAATTAATTACTCTAAAAATATGTTTTTATTTAACACTCGTACAAAAAATTATAAAATTTTGTTGACACAAAAAAGGTTGTAGCAAAAATAATGGAAATAAAACTATAGTTTTAATTTGTGCTGATCTCCAGACCCACGTTCTGTAAAATTTACTTAAATTCATCTTAATTTACGCACAAAAATTAGAATCAGCACAGTTCACATCAAATCCAATTGTTCAATACTCACAAATAGGATAATAATATAATTTTTTTAAAGTCAATAATCTACTAACGTTTCGAAAACAACATAACCTTTTGGAAGAGAATGAACGGCGAAAGAAACTCATGTGAATACAATTGTCCGAACGTAAAAATATTAACAGTAATGTAATCCTATGCATTTTTATCTGCTAAATAATTCGCTTTTTAATAAGTTTCTGTTTTACAATTACTTTAAACTATTTTTATTTGCAATTCACGTATTTCGTGAGGGATTTTAGTATAGAAGTGGACACATTGGCCGTTTATAGATTTCAGAATTAATATAGATAACGTGTTCGTGCAATACATATGACAAGAGACGATTTTTTTTTTTAAATTGGGGGCGGTTCAAATATTACGTAACGCAATTTTTAAAGATTTTTGACCCTCCCACTTCCCGTGAAACGTGCCGTAACATTTTCTGTTTCTGTACCCCCCCCCCGCTCACTCCTCAAACGGTGTGTAACACCAGCGAGCATTTTTACCAAAACGTCATAAGTATGTTTTTTTTACTAATAAACTCTTCAAATAAATCATTTATTTATCTTAACCTCGGGAAATACGATTACAAATAGTTGAGGGATTCTCCGTAAACCGTAAACATGCGAACTTGGGAAATTTTAACCGGCTAGCTTTTTATTTAATAAAAAAAAATAAAAATTGCGTCAATGATAATGGTTTATGTGTGTGTGTGTGTGTGTGGGGGGGGGGGGGGGGAAAGTGGGTGTGTCAACAAAAAATGTGTCTCATGTTATTGGTATTACAAAAAAAAAACGAACCGGGTAGGAATACGCTTAAGCACGCACTCGCCGAGACGGAACTTCTGCTGGCAGCGCTCCATGAACCTGTCCAGCATTATGTACGCGAGCGGCACGTCCAGCACTATGTCGTTCATGTCCTCCAGCACGCGGAGGAAACCCTGGACACCAGGAGATAATATAATTATAATCTGGATAATCCAAAACTGCACGCCTCTGCATTCATATTAAATAGGTACTAATCTGATGTCGTTTTTTTTTTTTTCGATTGACAGCTTCACCGAACTTTATGACATTGACACACTGACATCCGGACGTCCACGAAACAATTTTTCCAATTTTTTTTTTTAATTTCTATTAAGTGAAATAAATTAATTTAAAAATCACATAGTGGGTGAGAATTTTTTTGGATAATAAAACAGTTGCATTGCCGTAAAAACACAAGGGATTTAAAATAATGATCATTTGAAGCATTTTTATTCCCTGCATTGTAGTATTGACTTGTTTAGTACAAGTGTCTCTTGTCTCAGAAACAGTTTATGTAGGGATTTTTTCAATACTCGTGCGTCGTTGTTAACTCTCATTTTGGTATCTACATTTATATAATTATATTTGTGAAAGCATCTAATTGGGCTTATATATATGTTGGTTTTTTTTTTATATTCTATGTTAGCTGTATGTTTTTCAAAATAATGTAAAATAAAATAAAATTTCAAGTCTCGAAAATTGCTCGGCTATGAAATTTTGAAAGTAATTCACAAACCCCAAACACTTCGCGTTATGAGGCTTGCAATACTAGCTTCTAATTCGCTCGCTTTAATATTAACTTTCACAAACAAATCTGATGACGCAATAAATAGTTCCAAACAAATTTTATCTCTCTCTATGAGCCCACTTTCAATACGGTTTTCGCAAGAAAAAATAACCTAACATCGTCTCCAGGTTTCCCCATCTATGTGTATTAAAAATCATTATAATCAATTCAGCGGTTAAGGTGTGACAGCGTGACAAACAAACAAACTCACTATCGCATGTATATTATTAGTAAGGATAAGTACAGATTACAGATTAAATTATCTTTCGATGTCCCCTAACTTTGACCGTAAAAATAAAGCAAAATATACCTTTCTGTACAGTGAATATAGCGATGATAGCTCCGTGGTAGAGTATAGGAGAAACGCCGCCTCATGGGACGTGAGTCTATTCAAAGATTTTTATTCAACTTATAACCTTTACACGACTAAACCCAGGATAAGCAGAAGATTTCCGTTCTATAAGAGATCATTTCTTTGTTCCGTGTGACGAATCCTATTACGGTATTCTACAATAATTCAACCTCAACATACTAATTAAATTTAACGATTCAACAAACTTTTCGTAATCTCCTTGGTTCGCCCGTAAGGATTATTGCAAAATAAACCTTTACCTTGCGAAAACTTCTCGAATTTTATCAACTTATAACCCCTTTCACACAACGAATCCTATCAATTATTCCCACTTATTCCAGAATATTTGTAAACGCTACAAATTTGAATTGTGTGAAACGTTGTGAATAGTGTAAACTCTTATTAAAATAAATGACATTTATTTACTGTATTTTCATTTAAGTGTATTCTCATTAATTAGTGGAAATCTTTCGTTTTAACGGGTCACATCACTAGTTCACAGCAGTCGAGTGTTCCGTCCTTTTCTACCATATCACAGGACAACATCAAAATATGTTTGAGGAAACTTTATACCAAATCACCTATATTTTGTTTATTTTTCGGTGCTGAAACCGCATTTAGTGTCCAATTTTTTTTTTATCTAAATCTCTCGCAATATGATATCGATTACATGTTTTAAAATAAGAATTTTATACAAGAAAAAAAAAGAGCCAGCAAGAGACGTCTGGCAGATTTGAATCATCGATTTTTGTTAGTACAAATAACGAACTGGATAGCTTATTAAAAGGAAATAATAATGGCGCAATCAAAAGTAGTGAAATGTTTTTAAACGTATATATAACTAGCTTTCATCACGTTAATGTTGATTTTGTCAAAACCTCTAATTGCGGTACGCGCTATTTTAAATAAACTATAGCAAAGGAGTCTGGTATAAGAACGTTTGTGCTCGTAGTCATTTAAACGGGGGCCGCTCATTATTTTTTGGTTATAATGGATTATACATAAAAGATAGATATACACTGTCGCAGTCATTTTTCTAAGAACGTTTAAAACAAACATATCCATTATACAATATATACGTGTAACTCCGACAGTTTTTACAGCACACGCCAGAACAGCATGGCAGAATTTTTCCTACTCACTTGACACTTATCGTTACATTTTGGAAAATTCACACAATATCTTTATAAATTATAGCGAATGTGTTATTCTGATGCATAAGCTATATTATTGTAAAGTTTCATTAGAATCAATTCAGTAGTTTTTACGTAAAAGAGTAACAGAGACCCGTACATCGATACTTATATATTGCGTCTATAATATTAGTAAAGATTATTTATTTAATATACAATATAAATTAAATAGAGATACATTGAGTTCTGTACGCATACTATCACAAAGCGTGGCGACGCGTCGCCAAATCTACACTCGATCTGACCAGCCGCTATACATATTTTTTTAACGCACCGGTATCAAAATCAAACAATTGGTTGGTGCATACGAACCCTGTCCATCTGGTCGGGCGTGACGATGACGCACCGGCGCAGCTCCGCGAGGAACAGGCAGAGCTGCTCCTCCACGCTGGAGTTCACCGTCTCCAGCGCCAGCAGCACCGTCTGGAAACCACGACACCGGATATTGTCACTACGGATGTTACGGAGGTGGGTACATGTTCGGAGGACATGCGAGGTATATATGGAACGGGGTCGGAGAAGATGACCGTTTATTTTGAAAGTGGTGTAAGTCCATTTTTGAGAAAAAAGGTGCTATCACGTAATTCACGCTTGAATTAATGTAAATTTTTTAATATATAACTAGTCCGTGTTTAATTTCACAAAAAAATCCCACGTTTTGTACAACTTAAAATCGGTCGGTAAATGAAATTGCATTATCAACAAATATAGTAGTAACGTTTAATTTTCTCGAAACAAAAGAAAATGGACTTACACCACTTTCAAAATAAACGGTCCGAATAAATAATTTACATCTATACTAGTATTATAAAGAGGAAAGGTTCGTATTTTTTGTTTGTAACAAATAAACCCAAAAAATACTGGACCATTTTTTTTATAGAATAGGGGCTAACAAGCAAGCGTGTCACCTGATCATAAGTGATCACCGCCGCCCATGGACACCGACAGCACCAAGGGAATCGCAGATGAGTTGCCGGTCTTTATTGGAGGGACTGACTCTCGAGTGCCACTGCCGGAACGCACCTATTGGTTTTGGGCGGCAGATTTTCAACTTGGGGGTGTTAGATAACCAGGCGGGAATTAGACAAAGCCCTACCACCATGCTATGATTTCCATCACCGAAAATTCAAGCTCATTGTAGGTGGTTGGATTCGAAATCACTTCCCATGACGCGGCGTTCCTGCACGCTACCACTGAGCTGTCATCGCTTCAAACCGACCGATTTCAAAAATTATTTCACCATGACAATACTCTATTATTCACGAGTAACGTAGGCTATAAAATAGTTAAATAGCTGGTATTAAATAATGATATTATTCGATACTAGGGATTAAATAATTTAATATCTTCCATAAAACTTAAGGGAAGGCTATGTAGGGCAATACTTTGAAAAATCAAACAATTCCCTGAACTATAGGTTAAATTTTGTACGTAGTTATTCTAACCGCAGTTACTTGTTGTGTCGCGATCAGTGTTATAACCGCCGATTCGAAAGCACCGAAGTCAAAATCGGAGTCGAAGCTTCGTAACGTGTCCCTAATAGTGACAAATCACAGTAATCAAAACACAGTACCTATTTCATTGATTTCCATAATAGATTACATATACACATAGAATGTAAATCTACCAGCTGTTTCATGTACCATGTAACATGTACATGCACCGTGGCTACAATTTATTTATCAAAAGGCAGCGGGCAACAGTGCTCATATTTATATGAACCGTTAATTTTGAAAGTGGTGTAAGTCAATTTTTGAGAAAAATGAGATATCACGTAATTCATGCTTAATTTAATGTAATTTTTTTATATATATAACTAGTCCGTGTTTAATTTCACAAAAAAATCCCATGTTTTGTACAACTTACAATCGGTCGGTAAATGAAATTGCATTATCAACAAATATAGTAGTAACCTTTAATTTTCTCGAGACAAAAGAAAATGGACTAACACCACTTTCAAAATAAACGGTCCATATATTCACTAGCATGCTTTACAATGTCTAACTATGATATCTATTATAGGCGCTCACTACATTCATGAAATACAAACAATCAGAAACAAGCATCATATAAGAAACGTTAACATTAAAAAAAAATGTTACTTCTAATGGTGAAATAATTTTTGAAATCAGTCCAGTTATTATTGAGTTTATTCGTTACAAACCAAAATACAAATCATTCCTCTTTATAATATTAGTATAGAAGTTTTTATAGATGAAGTAAATGTGAATGAGGCAGTAAATATATACCTAATTTGTTTTGCAACACATAAGCAAGCCAATACAATATTATGTTAAAACTGAATGGATAATACGATTAAAATTCATCATACTTGATATTGCAATAGTTGATATGTTATTTGCAGTGAGTTGATATCATATGACATTTACTTTTAATGCACTGTTTATCATATTGTCTATCAAGATAATTAAATAGATTGTAAGTAAATCACGTACTCTACACGTTCATGGGATTTCTAAAGGTGCATATGTATATTAATACTAAATTTTACGTGCGGCTTCGCTTGCGTTACTATTGGTTTTGTCAAATAGGATGACGTAATAAAAAAATCATACAAAGTCCTCTTTACTTCACTTCCAGTAAAGTTTTCGCGAGAAAAAGTAGCCTATCACAATCTCCATGTACCCGTCTATCTCTATACCAAAATTCATCATATTCGATTCAGCGGTTTACTTTCGCATTTATAATATTACTAGCTGTGCCTGCGACTTCGTTCGCACGGATCTGAAAATTATTTAACTAATTCATAACCTATGTTACTCTGGGATAATATATCATTCTAATGATGAAAGAATTCTTGAAATCAGACCAGTAATATTTGAACTTATACAAACAAAAATACAAATCTTTCCTCTTTATTAGGATGATAAGATAACGTTTTTTTTTTGTTTTATACAACTACCCTCCTTGTAATAATATAGCATCGGTGGGGTACCTCGTAGACGAGCTCGTGGTGGAAGTGCGGCACCTCCAGATCCCTGACGCAGCGCATCGCCTCGGCGAGGTCGCCCGACATCAGGTACTCCTTCAGCAGCAGCTGGATCTGGCGGATCAGCGACTTCACCGGCCTAAACATATATAAATCTTTATAAAAAATTGAATCGATTATAGCTCGCTGGTAGTGTGTACGACTTCGCGTGAAGGAAAACAAGGCGAGGAATCCATAGCATGGTGGTAGGGCTTATTCTAATGCCCGCCTGGCTAGCTACCACCATCATGTTGAAAATTTGCCGCCAAATACCAACAGGAATGTTCCGGCAGTTCCACTTGAGAGTCAGTTCCTCCACAGATTTCTAATCAAATCAAATTAAAAATAATAATTCAATTTAGACCCTAAGAAGGCGCTTATGAACGTCAAAACTACTACCGGTTTAGCGTGTCTACCAACTAGGGCCGTATCGCCACTTAAGATCAGGTGAGATTATGGTGATCACTGCCACCTATAGTCACCCACAACACGCGCTGCATCGGCCTTTATAGGAGAGACTGGCTCTCAAGTACAATTGCCGAAACACACCTACAGGTATTTGGCGGCACATTTTCAACTCGAAGCTGGTAGCTAGCCAGGCGGGCATTATAAAAGCCATGCCACCAAGCTATGTATCCTAAAGAGAATAATAGATGTCAGGGTAGGCAAATTAAAAGATGACAAACAAAGAAGTAGGCTCTGCGTGGATGTAAACAGGGAACATTGGGAAAATTTGAGGAGACCTTTGTCGTAGGAAAACTTGTACAAAAACTTATTTAAGAAGTTTAGTTTACTACTCTCTTTGATTTGTGTAAACTGTAAGAGTTCGACAATAAAGACTTATTTTATTATATTATGTTTTATTTATTTATCAAAAAGCCAGTCACTATGACTGAGTTTACACAGTATTCCTATTAGTTTTAAACAGCAGTTTACCTGATGCCGCCTCCGACTCCCCATATGTTGTCCAGCCTCACGAGACCCTGCTTCATGGACAGCAATGTCTCAGCTCTGTGTATCGCTTGCCTGTAATAAAATAAAATTTATGTAACAGCGACTTGTGCTTGAAACATCATCTTTTTATAGTTTGGTTTAGCGTTATGGTTACAATCTCACCCGATGTTAAGTGACGATGTGGACCAAGTTGGTGTACACGCTACCCTGTGGAGAAGCTGGCTCTCAAATGCAATGTATAGGTACTTGGTGGTTGAATTTCACATTGAATCGTATATGTTTCGGAGGTGGGTATACCGGAGCCGGGGTTTGAGACGAAGACAGATGTATTAAATAAATAAATCAGATACATTAGAACCTCGTTAAGTCGAACCTCGACAAGATGAAAACCTCCAAAACTCGAAAAAAAAAAAAAATGTTTTGTTCGCTTCTCTTCAAACATGAATACCTCCTTTCTCTATAATTCGAAAATACTATAACACGATTTTTTTTGGCGTCTCCCTTGACGTCTACTTATGAAGGTTCTACTATATTACATAATAATATTATTCGATACTAAAAATTGTAACAAGCGACAAAATTTAGTATCTTCTATAAAACTTAAGGGAAGGCCCTGTAGAGCAATCTTTGAAAAATCAAACAATTCTCTGAGCTACAAGTTAAATTTTGTACGTACTTATTCTAGAGGCAGTTATTTGTTGTGTTGCGAAAATTATTATAACCGCCGATTCGAACAGCACCGAATCCGAAGTCAGAGTTGGAGCTGTGAATTCAATTGGAAGTTCCGACCTTTCGAAATCGGAGTCGAAGCTCCGTAACAAAAACTAAAGTTAGGTGGTAAAATGGTGGTAGGGCTTTTTCAAATGCCCGCCTGGCTAGCTACCACCCTCAAGTTGTAAACCTGCCGCCAAATACCAAACAGGTGTGTTTCGGCAGCTGCACTTGAAGAGCCAGTTCTCCACAGGTTTAGCGTGTCTACCAACTTGGGCCGTATCGTCACTTAAGATCAGGTGAGATTATGGCCATAACGCTAAACCGTTAGCATAAAAAAAAATCGGTACTTCAAACTCCCGGAATCCCGTGACATCCCTAGTAAAAGTAAGTTATAAAAATGACACGGATGTGAAGGCGAACTTCCATGATCCCACATCCAACATCCATTCTAATCACATAGTGAAGTTTCTAGAAGTATGAACAGTATTTTAGTCCTCACCTGGCACAAGGGTTCAGGTCAGTCTCCGCTTGGGTCTGCACGAACTTCGGAGGCAGGCAATCATCAGCGACGCACCGCGCTATGAAGTTGGACAGCAGCAGTACAGCATCCGGCGTGTCGAGGACCAGATCGGGGAGCTTCTCCAGCAGGCGTTCAAATGCTGCAAGACGAGATACATTTTTATACTTTAGCTTTTGCAAACAGTTAACGTTTGCCTATTATTAGTTAACTAGATTTTACTTGCGGCTTCGCTCGCATTAATATCGATTTTATTTAACAAATTCGATGATACAATAAAAAGTTTCACACAATGTTTGTCCCTCTCTTTACCCAACTTCCAATTAGTTTTTAGCAATAAAAGTCTCCAGAGTTTCACCTATGTCGGTACCAAAATTCATTACAATCGATTCACCAGTTTAGACGTGAAAGCGTAACTAACAAACAAACTTACTTTCGCATTTGTAATATTAGTATGGATAGAGGAAAATTAAAGCTTTAAAATGATGTTAAAATCGATTATTTTTAGGAAGAATTAAAGAAGATATGGTTATGACGCGAAAAACTGTGTACACTGCATTTAAATCCCCAAAACTTAGATAGCGCTGAATTTGGTTTAGACTTTTAATACCATTTTATTGATACTTTATAGTTTTAACGTTACGGTCATAATCTCACCTGATGTTAAGTGACGACGTGACCCAAAATAGTGTACACGCTAAGCTTATTAGTGACTGGCTCTCAAGTGCAACTGTCGGAACACACCTATAGGTATTTTGGCGACAAACCGCCAAAGCGTGGAATTAACTACCAACATACGTTTCGATGTCTTCAAACGAAGAGTGAACCAGTAATGAGCTTCATCTTCGGCCTTGTCTTCACTTTCCACCAGGTGTGACACGAGGCCAAGCGTCGTACAGTGAATTACAAACAATATATTTCAACTTGAGGGTAGTAGATAACAACAAGCCCGCCTAGAAAGATCCTTACCACCGTGCAAAATGAAGTTTCAATAGACGAAACAGGTAACAGTGTATTGTATTCTTACCATAACCAATGTCCTTAGCGGTAAAGACTCTCCCATAGAGATCCGATATAAGGACGGACGCCATTTCGCAGTGCGACGGTTTGTGGTCGAGCGCAATCTCGACAATTGTCTCGCATATCTACAGAAACATATTTCAATAATTAATTATAATGATAGTTATTATCATATATGTAAAAACCAGCATCGAAAGAGAGCTCAGAGTAAATACATGGGTAGAATGTTGGTGTTTGTCGAAGGACGATGTGAAAATGTTATATGCACTTAAAGGGCAAGTACACCAGAGGATCGAATGATTTAATAATAAGCTATGGAATTGATATGTTCTTTATATGATAAGTTTAGCGATATGACCACAATCTCTCCTCATGTAAGTGACAATGTGGGTCCAGTTGGTGAACACACTAAACCTGTGAAGGGACTGGCTCTCGAGTGCAAGCTGGAACATATCTACAGGTATTTGGCGGCACGTTTTCAACTTGAGGGTGGTAGCTAGCCAGGTGGGCATTAGAAAAGGCCCTACCACCATACAATTTATTTTATTTATTTATACATATAGTACTTTGCGTTCTCTGAAGTTGTTCTATAGTACACTAAAAAATAATTTAAGAATTCAACTATAAAATACGTATCTGTCACAAATGACATTGGCGAAATAGTCTATACTGAGGTTGTAATAAATAATAGTAAAAAAAATAAAAAGCACGCTTTTAAAGTTAACCAAATTAAAATATAGAGAATAAATTATAATAAGTTTGAATTAAGAATAGTAATGTAAATGATTAAAAAAAATTAAAAAGAAGCGTGTGTTGCCTTTTCATTAAACAAAAGAGTATGTATGCGTTTGTGTGTTAAATAAATGGGAGTGTGTTAATGTTTTTTTATTGATTTAATGTATTTTTATGCATAATTTTTCAAAAAATATTAGCATTCTGGACTCCTCTATATAAACTATAAGTTGCGAAATTTCATACTCCACCGTCCACGTAATTTTCGTAAAAAGGGGTACAGGGGGTATTAATATATAGATATTCAATTTGAACTAATTAACAGCATTACAATATTCATACAATCAGTTGCTAGATAGTCGTCATTAGCTTTCCATTTGTTAATTTGTTTGCTGGTAGGACTTTTCTAATGACCGCCTAGCTAGCTAACACCCTTAATTTGAAAATCTGCCCCCAAATACCTACAGTTGTGTTTCAACAGTGGCACTTGAGAGCCAGTCCGTTCCTTCCATGGGCGGTTGTGAACACTTACTATCAGGTGAGACGCTTGCTCTAATGAAATCATTTAAAAATAAAGAGAGACTGATTTTAAACCGAATTAATGGATTGCATTTTGTTCTGTGTATTCTTGCGAGTATGTATTGTGGTTCTATAAAAATTAAGCACAATTTAATTTTGAATCGTTGTCAAGTTCCAAGAAATGTCCAATTTTATTTAACACTAGCCGTGCCTGCGACTTCGTTCACGTGGTTGTCGAAGACTAAAACGCGTCGTCGCTTAGATAAGAGAGTGCAGTCAATAACCGTGTTACGTGATGACGTCATATGCACAACGCCATCTAACGGATATGGAGTTCAACTGTCAACATTAGTTCTATGTTGGCGTTGCAAGTAACTGAATTGCGTGCGCGAGAACAGTTTAAATTCATTATATCTAATATCTCTTGATAGAGTGAACCGATTGCGATGAAACAAACACTAAGTATTACTTCAAGTAACGTACAATGTTTACCTATAAAAGTTATCCACATTGGTTTCGTACATTTTACATGATGCGTGCACAGACAAATGAAATGGATTCTGTTGGTATCCTTTAACACCCTGGCTATTTATTTTATATCGAGTGTTATAGTAATATTTCTCGTCTGCTATGCGGCATTAAACACATCGTTTTGTTTATAGCATTTGAGTATGTAGAAAGTTTCGCCAATGCCAATTTAATATCCCTATACAAGCAACGAACACGAAGTAACACTCAGGCCCAGAACAATGGTTTGTTGATCAAACCGCTACACCTGTACCAACGGTGGAGTTAAACCTTTTTGAGTTCGATTACCGGTAACTGTTGACAACTAGAGTGACCACTTAAAGTCAGGCGGACTGCCAACATCTTTGTAATTTTTTTTTTCATAAAAAATCGTCATTTAACATCACGTTCCAGACTACGGCCATGCACCAGATCGAAAAGAGGGTTAGTGTGATATTATTAAGATTTTTACCAGATGGGTGCGTTTTGAGGTGACGAACTCGAGGAAGTCCTCGGTGGCGGCGTTCGTGTCGCCGTGCTCGAAGTACTCCAGTATAATGGGTTCGGCTTTGCGCTGCGAATAAATAAACAAAAAAAATTATAAAATAGTACATAACAGATTTTTTTATTTATAGTAAAGGTTTGCCTTATGGTGACAATCTCACCTGATGTTAAGTGACGACGTGGCGCAAGACGGTGAACACGCTAAACCTGCGGCGGGACTGGTTCTCAAACGCAACTACCGGAACACACGTACAGGTATTTAGCGGTAAATTTTCAACTTGAGGTTGGTATCTAGCCAGGCGAAAATTAGAAAAAGCTACGGTTTCATAACATTGTTTTTTCTTCATCGATAGCTCAAGGTCATTGTATGTGAATTCAAACTCACGTCCTTTGAAGCGGCGTCCGTAAACGCTACCACTGAGCTATCATCGCTTCATATTATACATAATTTAAAATCGACTGCAGTAACGTCCGATGAATGTATAGTGCAATTATTTTATATATAAAAAAAAATTGTAAATTACGAAAAAGGATGCAATTAAAAAAATACTTTGAAAACCCAAAAACCCCGAGAACACTTGTTTTTTCCTACATTCGCTTGTGCAGTAGAATTGAAAACTGCTTATAGCAGTTGGATAATGTTCGAATAAGAGAACGAAGAGAAAATATATTTCCATTCTCGCCAATGAAGTTACCTATAAAAATATAAAATACTTGTCTAATAAGAAAAGTTTTTTATATTTCGGCATTTGCCTATGAAGTAACGTTAAAAGTGAATAGTAGGGCTGTGCGAGTAATTTAAACTTACGAATTATTCGTTCTGAATCGAATATTAATATTTGCTTCCAATTCGAATCGTTCTCGAATGATTCGAAAAGCTTCGAATAATTTGAAAGTTACCGTATAATTCAATTATCTTGTTTATTTTGCGCAGCACAGTGACTACACTGCACCTGATGTTAAGTGCAGTAGAATCCAAATCAGGGACAACTGGCAATGAATCAAAATTCACTGCCACTCATGCTGGCCCGTACGGTGGCTTGTATTCACGAATTATTAAAGGATTCTTGAATTTTGGAATGTTATTAATTTAGGGTTTTGTTATGTTCGGCATTGAAATATGAAATTTATAAATAATATACATTTTATTTAAACTACAAAATAAAATTATAAAAACAAAACGAGTTCTTTCAATAAGAATGAGGGAACAGAAATAATTTTGTAGCAGCATATTATGTGTTATCAAAAATACAACGTTTACAAATTTGCTACGATTTTTTATACGTTCGGGTGCATGTTCGCGAGAATGATATATTTCGATGCACTATGTAATCAATTTTGAATTGAAAATAATCGAAAATTCAGTGTTAATTCAGTGTTTCGTAAACTATTCGAATTATTCATAAATGTAATGTACAAAATGTTTGTGAATCAAAATTTAGAAACCCTCCTATAACAAGTCCCAGTTTTTTTTATATATTCAAGGTTTAGCGTGGTGGCCATAAACTCACCTAATCTTAAGTGACGATACGACCCAAGTTGGTAGGCGCGCTAAACCTGTAGAGAAACTGGCTCTCAAGTACAGCTGCCGGAACTCACCTATTGGTATTTGGCGGCAGATTTTCAACTTGAGGGTGGTTGCTAGACAGGCGGGCATTAGAAAATTTCCTACTACCATACTATGGTTTCCTCACGATGTTTTCCTTGATCGAAATCTCAAGCTCATTGTAAGTGGTTGGATTCGAACTCACGTCCCTTGACGCGAAGTCGTACACACTACCACTGAGCTATCATCGCTTAAATATACATCAAAATTAATGTTATAAGGCGCCACAGTTTATTTGTTAGTTTGGTTTGAACGTCATAATCTTAGGAACTACCAGTACGGATTTCAAATATTCTTTGATTGTTCTAGTACAATCATCGAGGAAGGCTTTAGACTTTAACATCACGCTACCGCCAATAGGAGCTAAGCTGTATTGAAATTTTTTTGGTACCACGCGAACAAAGTCTCGGACACGGCTAGTTAGTACCTATTTATAGCTGTCTCTCTGCTTTACATCTTTCATCTCTTTCACTCATCGAAATATGGCATGACAATCTGAAATGCATCATTATCGCAATGTCAACGACCCGTCGCTGTCATAAACACTTGAGCCAACTCGCTACTAACGCAACCTATATAAATAGTAAGGTACGGATTGCGCGGGGGTCATTAAGTTCAAGACCCTCCGCTTCGAAAGAACGTGGAGTTTCAGAGTCTATCATTACTGACTTCCTCATGGCAACGCGTAAACTTTTATTATGTTCTTTTGATTAGCACCAAATGTGTCCTACATGTACATCTCGTATCTAGATCGGGTTATTCCGAGAGTGAATATGGCTTATTTTATCTACGCAATTTTTTTAACTTAACGTAGAGATGAGTAACGATCAATCGTTTTCAGCCCAAATAAGCTCGGGAAAAGCGAAAAACAAAATCATTAATTTTTTGCATTTATTTTAATATCAGACTTATTATAAGACAGTGTTAAATTATTAATTACTACACATATAATAAAACTGTAGCGGAGCGGTATCTGTAGACTGTTACAATGATTACAAATAAAGAGTATTTTGTTTTCTATTAGAGAATATTGATTGTTATACTTTTCTATCAGAAATTTTTCGATTTTTTACTAGAAATTTTGTTAAAATTGGTCACACAGTGATACAAAAATATTAATATCAAAATGTTAGATACCTTTAATACTATAAATCGAAAATATTCCTCTGAGATAGGACATAAAAGTTAAAATTGTAACTCTGTTAACCAGGACATTTGGCATGTATGTACTTTCCTTAGGTTTATCTACTATACTTGAATGCAATAGGTGATACCATGTTCGAATTATTAAGCATTTAAAAGAGCTGATTGGATAACATCTGCAACCAACACAAAATATTTTATTTTAATTTCACCCACCAACTCGACCACTAGAGTACGACTCTGCGCGTCACGTACACAACGTATTTATGCTAATAAACGCTCACGGCCGAAACGAAACGTGATTTTCCTGCAGAACACAGTTTTGTTTTTCAAGCTAACATACGCTGTTAGCCGTAAGGGCTTTGACAGATTCACAGAACTTTTTGAGGTGAATGCTGAGGGCATTCAGCCCTGAGAAAGCCGGCACAAGGGTGCCAGAATAACTGAACCTCGGCTTGGACTGCTGCCGGAAAACGAATAAAGATTCGCAAGTCTTAAACTAACCAACAGGTCCTAACATTTTTTTTTTTTTTATGGAATAGGGGGCAAACTGGCAGGAGGCTCACCTGCTGGAAAGTGATCACCGCCGCCCATGAACACCTGCAACACCGAAGGGCTCGCAAGTGCGTTGCCGGCCTTTAAACATTATTTTGTGAAATATATTTTTCAATTGTGTCGGCAGTCCTCGTGACTATTTTTTTTAGGTATACTGTTATGACCACAACCTGACCTGATGTTGAGATGTGGCCCAAGATAGTGGACTCGGTAAGTCTAGCGGAGGGACTAGGTCTTCGTTGATCACAAAACCTGGATTAACTTGCAATAAGGTAAGGTGGGATTGGAAGGGCATTTTTCATTATGAGCTTTTTACCGCTGAGCAGAACCATTGATTCGGATCTCTACTGGCAAGAACGAATCAAATTAAAGCAAGAAGAGGAAGCGGCCGGAGTTTATCGATAGAAAGTGTGTGGTCTTTCATCATGATCACGCTAGACCAAACACAAATTTTTAGCCACTTAGCAAAAATTAAGAGATTGAATAGGGGATGTTAATGCATCGGCCATACAGCCCTGACCTTGCACATACAGTTTTGGACCTGTTTCGGTGTCTTTAAAATTCTTTAGGCAGTGTCAGGCTAACACCAAGAGAGGACTGCCAAAACAACTTGTCGATTTTTTTATTAAATGTCACAAATTTCTACCTCATGGCACTACCTACAAGATGGTAGAAAAACATCGAACAAAATGGCACATACACTGTAATTACTAAGTAACGTAAATAAATAATTTTGACAATTAACGTAAAGGGATGTGAGTTCGAATCCACCTGCAACGAGATTGAACTTTCGCTAAAGGAAAACATCGCGATGAAATCATAGCATGGTGGTAAGGCTTTTTTAACGCCCCCTGACTAGCTACCTCCCTCAAGTTGAAAACCTACCGCCAAATACCTATCTCTTAAACTAACAAAAAATCATTGCAAAAAAATTATTGAGTTTTCAAGACATTTCTCTTTCTATTCTTCAAATGCGAAGAAACATTTTCCCCAACGTAATATGTACATAAGATATTTTGATGCTCATTAAAAAACCCCAAACCCGATCATGATAGAAGTGAAGTGCGCAAAAAAACACGTTCTGACGGATATTTATCATAAAATTATTTTTATTATCAAAAACATACGGTATTTTTAAAACACACGCGGCTGACTTTTTAGTTTGTAAACAACATTATCTCGGATCCCAAGGTCGCGTTCGGTCGTGTGCGAATATCAATTATTTCACACTTCACAGTCCGTCCGTTGAATAACGTACGTACGGTGGAATTAAAACAATATTGTTTCCGTTTATCTTAAGAAACGGCTAACATTTTAACGAAATAACAATAACTTTTTAAAGTTCTTTTTTGTTGCGCCGAGAAATTTATTTTGTAGGTATTGTATGAGATTGTATTGGAACGTTTCATTCGGATAAAGTCGACTAAGGTTAGATACCTTCAAATTCAAATCAAATCAAAAATCTTTATTCAATTTAGACCCTAAGAAGGCGCTTATGACCATCAAAACTACTACCGATTCGGAAAGTTACGCAGTCATCGAGAGGAACCGGCAAGAAAATCGATATACATTTTTATATATTTTTTGGTACATTTTTAAAGTTTGCATTAACAATAGCTATTAGCGGAATATACAGATAGGGGTGTCAATTCCAGAAAAAACCATACCTCCCATACTGATCCACCCTATAATAGCCTTTTGACATTAAAACCCGTTTGACATGGTGCTTGAAGTTACTATCCGGGGAATCAGGTGCTTTGTTACTTTCGTATAAACCCTAACATTACCTTAAAACATCGTTATTGGTCTTACTGAGTCTATAATATAGAATAACTAGTGCGTCACGATTTCTAGTATTTAGGTCTGGCCGATCTTTTACACAATCCATGATTAATTAAAATAATAGAAACAACAGTTTCAAACAAGTTTTATTCACCCATTATGATAGACACAGTAAGACCAGTAAAAGTTTTATAGGTAATAGTGTTAGATTTTATAATAAAGTCCCAAAGCACATTACTGAATTGCTGGAAAGTAGGCTCAAGAACCATGTCAAACGGGTTTTGATGTCAGAAGGTTATTATAGGCTGGATTAATATGTGAGCGATAGTGATGTCTGGAATTGACACCCCTTACAGAAGTGAAGTAATAACTACTGTAAAAACACACATTAATAAACTGTTATGTAAAAAAATGGACCTAAAAAAGATATAAGAGTAAGAGCTAAAAAAAAAGATGCAGATCGAGTTTCTTGCCGGTTCTTCTCGATGACTGCGTTACTTTCCGAACCGGTAGTAGTTTTGACGTTCATAAGCATCTTCTTAGGGCCTAAATTGTTTAAAGTAATTTGATTGCACTCGAAAGAACATATTCGATGGTCTAAATAAAAATAAAAAAAACATCTCGAAAATGGTATCACGAGAGTTCGTAGCTGATGAAACTTGATTCTATATTATGTAATATTGGTGGCATTTTATGTGACGTAGTTTGTTTTCTTTCACTAAGTATAAATTAATTATAAATAGTATATACGTTCACATTTAGTTGAAATACAGCGTCATAAAGTTTTTAATCAGAAGGCCACCAATTATTAGAACATTTAAATTTGTATAAAGCTTAAAGGGCTGGGTTCAAGTGGTCATAATTAACCCATGCCTCCCCACTGTCATATTTTTAGGACACTATTTTCAAAATTTCTTTTTACGTATTCGGTCTTTTATTTTTAACATTTAAACATTTTTCAAACCGAAAAAAAAAGTATTTTATTAGAAAAATAGTGTACAAATATGAATTTCATCAGAAATAATAAAAATAAAAAGACATTTTGAAAATAGTGTCCTAAAATATGACAGTCGCGAGGAATGGGTTAATTTAAACAATAACAACAACGTCTTAAACGGGTTCCTATACATGTATTGTCGCATTGAAAGAGTACTCACGACAACTTCCTCCGGTTCAGCCTCCACGATCACCTGCTTGAACTCGATGTCACCGTTGGCGACCGCCTCCGGATCGTAGTTCGGATCGTTGGCGTCTTCAATGTACTCCTCGAGGAGTTCCGAGCCCGGTGCACCCCAGACACCTTTGCCGCCGGCACCACCTTTAATAACAATTATAAGAAACGTTATGGCCACTATCTCACCTGATGTAACGTGATGATGGACCCGCTAAGCCTAGTGGAGGGACTGGCTCTCAAGTGCAACTGACGGAACACACCCATAGGTATTCGGCGGCAGATTTCCATCTTGAAAGTGGTACTTAGGGGCTATCACCATGCTATATGTTCTATCACTATTATTTTCTTCACTGAAAGCTGACTCTCATTGTGGGTAGATTCGAACCCACGTCCCTTGGTGCGCTGATCGTGCACACTATCAACAGCTATCGTCGCTTCATACCATTTTGATATCAGTTGAACGGTTTAAACGAGTCGTTGACCAAAGTTGGTTTGAATTTGGATTTTTCATCCACTGAAAACTAGTATAGGAAAGCTGTCCCTGGACTACGGTAATATGGGGTTAGACAGTGTTTTATAATTGGTATTTCTCTGTGCTTATCACTTGATTAATTAAATCCACATGCCTCTCTTGTGGACCTTTCACATGCGGCTCTTTGACTCCTCGACTGGGGCTCTTCCAGGAAATGTTTAGTGCAAGCACGGAATATTACTTAATATAACCTTGTAAGAGACGTGTAAAATGTTACTTTACTTACTTCCGTTCCAAGGAAATGTAAAGCCAATGTTCACGTAAATGGAGTATTTGTAGATTATTTCAAGAATACCTTTTATATTATTGAACTTGTATTATTATGTCATATATTTAGATATTATAGCAATTTTTATTTAATTTCTTGTAATCCTAATTATGTCCGTAATAATATCTTTTAATAAGCAAAGGTTACGTTTAAAAAAATAGCTCTTTGAATAAATTTAAATTCTGTCTTGTCTATATTTGGCTCTTTGTAACTTTGTCTCTTGTGTATTAATTATGTATATTGGGTATGTTAGAATGACAAGGTTGCCGACCACTGCTTTAGATCTATGTAATTGTTCACGACAATGTCAAAATTAAGGAATTTCTAACGTACAAAATAAAAAAGTCTCTTGTCAAGGACTTGTAGGTTCACACAGTTATATAGATACTAGATTTTATGTGCGGCTTCGTTCGCCTTAATAATTTTGTCAAACAAATTAGACGACAAAGTTTGTCTCTCTCTTTACCCCCACTTCCTATAAGTTCCTAGGATGAAAAAGTAGCCATCTCCGTCTCCAGGGTCTCATCTATCTGTGTACCAAAATTCATCACAATCGATTCAACTAATCAGACGTGAAAGCGTAACAAAGTAACAAACAAACTCACTTTTGCATATATAATATTAATACGGATTTTGCGACAGACTCTCAACTTAACGGTGGTAGCTAGATAGGCCACCGTTAGAATATATGCCACCACTAAGCTATGTTTCCATCACGAAGTTTTCTTCCACCGATTCGAACTCATGTCTATAGACGCGAAGTACATTATACCACTCAGCCATCATGTCACATAAAAAAAAAACACGATTATCATGTTAACTCGGAAAATACCAAGACAATAAACTATAAATACTATGGAAATGCAGAATTACAAACATTGCAGGAAAAGTGTTAACAACACTACCTTAAGTTTTTTTTATTGTAACAGGAAACAATAAAACCATGGAGCGCGGAAATGTATTTACTATTTACCCGTAGTTTCGAGGTTTCCACTGAAAAAGGCCACCAATTCTCACGGCCACGTTTTTTTTTATTGGGATAATAGATTTTATTTCACCTTCTAAGACTTGATTTATATATTGTAAGTTTCTAAATCAACTATGGGTAACTATGGGCGCGTACTATGGGTTCGAATCCCGCATAGGACAATTATTTGTATGCTTCACAAATAACTGTTTCAAGTGTGGGTATTATTTAGTATTCGTTATAGCTATGGCCACAGTTTTATTATGCGTATAAACAAGATGTGTCCGCGATTCCGTTTACGTGGACATAAGAATTATTAAATAACTCTTGCTCGTTCTAGTAACTTTTTTCAATACAGCGTTGCTCCTATTGGTGATAGCGTGATGTTTCTTTCTTTCTTTATAATATTAACTAGCTTATACCCGCGGCATCGCTCACTTAAATATTGTTTTTTTCTAATCGGATGACGAAATAAAAAGTTTTATACATAGTTTATTCCTCTCTTTACCTCACTTGCGATAAGTTTATCGCGAAAAGAAAATAGCCTATTACCGTCTCCAAGGTCCCATTTATCCTTATACTATAATTAATCACAATCGCTTCAGCGGTTTGGGTGAGACAACGTATTGAACAAACCAACTCTATACTGAATATAGATATACATTTTTCATGTATGTATGTGCGTACAATCTCTTTGTTGTAAAATAAAATACGAACACTCACAAAGTAAATACCTATTCAGTCTTGAGGTCTAATCTTTCGACAGCTCATTTGACCTTCGAGGCGCGATAAAAGCCCGTAACATACAATTGCGTTAGAGGTACATGTCACGTTTGTAGGAAACATTATCTCAGATTACATGTTATCTTGTTTTCGTCCATATGTACTAACTCAGGGGGTATTATGCGATATATTTTAAGGAGATACCCTAAATATAGAGATACTAGGTTTTATGTGCGTCTTCGCTAACGTTAATATTCATTTTGTTAAACAAATCAAATGACGCAATAAAAAAAATCATACAAAGTTTATCCCCGTTTCTATCCCATTTCCAATAAGTTTTTCGCGAGTAAAAGTAGCCTACCTCCGTCTCCAGGATCTCATCCTACTCTGTGCCAAAATTCATCACAATCGATTCGGCAGTTTAGACGTGAAAACGTATCAAACATACAAACTCAATTTCCCATTTGTAATATTAATATGATAAGTTTTTATATTCGATTCCGGACCTGTAAGGTGATTGGAAGGAGTTCCAAGCCCTCCACATTTAATATGGATATGGAAAACCGAAGGGTTTTTATGAGAATACTTTAGATGTTTCTGGTCATCTGACGAGTTTCACACCTTTCTCTAAGCCACTATGGCTGAAGGTTGTCCCTTGAAACGTATTTCACCCGGAAAACTCAATGTTAGCGTGTACAGACGCTGACTCAAAGAACGTACGTTCGAATACCTGCAATGAGCCCAAGTTTTTAATAAAAGAAAACATCGTGACGGTACCATAGTGGGGTGGTAAGGGTTTTTCTAATTATTCCTGACTAGTTATCAAACTTTTCTGTTTCATTAAAGTGGTGTTTAAAATCTTATTCTTTATGGATTCCCTCGTCACAACGCGCAAACGTATTACTCAGGGTTAGGCCAAGACGAGGGGGCCATGTAGTGACTCATCGGGAGCCTATCACCCGACACTACCTACTACGATGCACCACGGCGATACTTCAAGCTCCCGTGCCAGATACCAGAGACAGCGTTCACACTTCTAGTGGCTAGCTAGCACCATCAAAATGGCAATCTGCTGCCAAATACCTATAGATGTGTTCCGGCACTTGCACTTGAGAACTAAACTCTCCACTGGCCTTAGAGTGCCACCATCTTAGGTCACATCGTCATCAATAAAGAAAAAAAATCTAACTACTAATACGAATATAGGTTTGTTTATTTGTTAAACTGTAATGTAACTATTCGACCGATCATAAAGGAATTTTGCATTCGTATTTTTAGGGGTACAGAAAAGTCCATCCACAAAAATATTCGGGGTATAGAAAAAAAACTTTTTGATTGATAAAGTGACTATATTATCGCGAGCGGCGCCGCAGAAAACCCTAGCTAGATAGAATTTCATAGATACAACTGTAATAACTGTATACAAACAGTTGATTCTAAGATCTAAGTTCTAAAGCGATAGGGTACTAGACTCGTTCCTGCACCCCACAAAATGGTTGGTGAAAACTCCTTGAAAGTCACAAAGACTCGCACTGTAGCTAACTTCAAAGTGTAATTGAATACATGACAGTGCTAAGCGATCGGAGCTTCGAATATTAATTAAAAAAAAAACGGAACATGTCTTCCTTGAGACACAAGTGCATATGTAATATCGAACAACTTACTTATTTGTAAATATCTCATATGTTATTTTAATTCAAGACACGCTCTTAATAGTAATTTAATTCTGCTGTCACATAATCTTGATACTAAAAACAAACAATTTAAATACATCAATACATATAACTATGCGGTAAAGTAAATGGGTGTCTGATGGCGGCAAACAATTTAAATTCGGAACAAACAAAAGTAAGGCCATTACTAAAATAGCCTTGGATGTCGAAAGTTGTTTACAAGTAGAGATTGCGTAACGAGTCATTCAACTACAATAATCTAACACGATGGCCTAATATCTCATAACGCGACATTATCAACGTTTAAAAATTGCCAACTGCGCATAAAGAGTGCACCGGTGACCTTGAACGACATTCGAACTGTTAACATAATAATAATAACACTACATATATGCTGCGTAGTAAACAAATGTTACGTAAAACGATATAAAATACACCACGATGCTATAATAGCGTCTTTCTAGAACTTTCTCCGGTTACGACCGGCCCTTGTTGTCAAAACTGCAGTCAATAATTAAACGTAAGGCGGGAGTTACGTACCTTTTTTAGGTAGACCCCTGCCGTGGCCATGTCCGTGCCTTGGTCTGCGGCTATTTTTCCAGCTGCGGTATTTAGGTAGAGGCGTTACAGCATTCATCCCATCTTTGCTGTTCGAGCGAGCGTATTTTTTGTTTTTGCGACGTGATCGATCCGCATGGGAGGTGGCAGCGTCTCCGGCGCCCACATCCGCGACCGGCTTCTCGTCCATCGCCACGTTTTCCGTATCGGAAGCGATGCGGTCGACTTCCATTGCGGCGACGAATTAAGTAACTCGAATAATTTTACTGAAATTAAACTATTCGATACGATATTTTAATGTACTGATCAGAATCTAGGTCGATGTTATTTATTTTTATCAGCGATAAACAAAAACCCTAGGACGTACGCAGCAAATATTTGTTTTGAGCGCACACCGGTGTGAAGTTAGCAAAATAACATGGCGCAGATAACCACAGATAAAAACTTCATACTTTATTTGTTATCGTCGCATAAATATTTGCCAACACTCTATTTGCATTTATGTATTATAGTAATTGATTTTCAATGTTTTTGTTTAGTAATTATTAAATATTGCTAGTAGTTCGTGTTTTATGAACCTTAATTATGGATCTTTTTCATGAACAATTTAATAATTATAATTATTACATAACAACAAACAACAATTCTATAACCAACTTCTAGTAGTAACCATTATCATTATAATTTGGCTGGATTCAATTTATTTTTATTGTATTTTATTAAGTTCCGTTGTTTTATCATATTCATATCGGTGTTGTATAGGTTATGGTTTATGTAAAATTATTAGGTTTTTGTAGGTTAGTGAAGTTATTATTTTGGTTAGATTATCACTAATATAAACTAAAACTGTTTATTTATCTTAAGTAGTCATAAAACTCCTTAAGGTGCCTAAAAAGTCATGTGGAGCGATGTTGAAAAGTAAAGAAAATAGTACGAGTGGCATGTTCATACCTTTTGTAATGTGCTCTTCAAAATATACGTTTGAGAAAATAAGACGGAAATATAAACACATGTTACTTTGTTTAATCAATTACGGTAAGTTTTATTTTCGTAACACACTATTTTATATAATCAATATTTTATGTCTATGACACTGATGAAATTATACTGAAAAGATTTGTATCCCGAGAGTTAACAATTAAAAAACTGCCACTAAACTTCAAGCTTTGGTTTATTTACCTACTCAGTTTTGTAAAATGCAAAATAAAGATAATTTATTCATTGAAAAATTTCGTTTGCTAAACTCTCAAGACTATAATGAAGTGATCAGTTTGGCGACGAGCTCATCAAGTGACTACGAATCGGTGACGCATAACAGTTCGACTGAGAAAAATAAATCAAGAACGAAAAAAAGGAAACGAAAGAACATACGTTCGAAAAATCTGGCTAGCCTAGATATAATCAAAGACGTAAAAAAATATTCTAAAAGGAAAGTCTCCGGCAATAAGTCACCAGTATTATATTGTGAAAATAAATTGAGTCCTACACAAAAACAAAAACAACAATCACCAATATTGCGATCAAGGAATATGCGACAAAGAAGTCCGATATTATCTCCAAAAATATTTACCCTTAGGGAGAAAAAAAAATTATTTGATACTAGTTATAATCCAGAAAATGTAAACAGCATTAGTAACATTGATCAAAATGAAAAAATCAACAAGGATTGTGTAATAAAAAGTTACCAGAATTCAAAAGATAGCATTAATAATTCATACGTAAAATATCTAAACAATGAAATAAGTGATTGTGATAAAAGTAGTGAAAATACTGTTAAAAACTATTCATGTACAGAATTACTTAAGAAAAATCAAGCAAAAAATGATTTGATCAAGAAGGTTAAATTATTCTTTGAAAGTCATTTCAGTTCAGAAGAGTTATCACAGAACACAATCATTGACTCTCAGACGTCATCTAAAAGCGAAGAACTAGAAATATGTACTTATAAATCAGAATTCAATAGTGACAGTTCCAATTTGTGTTCAGTCACAGAACAAACAACAGTGAACCTCGAAAACAGCTATTCAGATAATGAAGAAGCAAAAAAGGTTCGCTACAAAAAGAAAGGTTTAGCCCATCGCCTGAGTAATCTATTAAAAAAAAGAAAAGCAAGTGTTTGTCTGTGGCAACATGAAAGATATTTAGCTGGTAATTCAAATTTCGTGATTCCTAAACAGGAACATGTTGTGTTCAGAATTCAAAAGTTACATTACCAATATGGATGCTACCTTTTAGAGGCTTATGATATCAGTGATCAATTGTACTATGTTGTAATTAACAGCTGTTATATTAATGAAACTATAAAAACTGATTCAGTGATGAAACTTTATAAGCCTTATCAATTTGTTAATTTGAAAGACGACTGTAAATTAGTTATCAATGTATGTAAATTTCAAATTGTTGATATTAATAGTTGACCTGTGCTGTAATATTTATTCTGTATTTAAATTAGTATTAAAATTTTATTTTCATAATTTTAATAAGGTTTTAACAGTTTATTAGCTGACAGATAGAGATCAATTTCACTTAATACATTTGTTTTATCTAAATCTTATATTTCCTTTTCTTTTCCTGTAACCTGAACTAGAATTTGTCAAAAAAAGTTTAATTATTTTTCTATATACTTATTGATTTGGTCCACTTTATAGGATATTAATAGTAATTGATTAGGAATATAAGTTACAAATATTAAATATTTGAAGTAATGATAGCTCAGTTGGTACTGTGTATGCATACCGCGTCAAGGGGCATGAGTTTGAATCCACCTGCAATTAGCTTGAGGTTTTGGTAAAAGAAAACATAATGATGAAACCATAGTATAATGGTAGGGTCTTTTGTAATACCTGCTTGGCTAGCTACCATCCTCAAATTAAAAATCTGTTGCCAAAGACTATAAAGTAATAAAATTTGTTAGTAAACTTTAAAATTTAAAAACTGTAAAGGATTTTAATATTTTATTTATAACTTACAAATAATACAAATTACAAAAATTGCTTGTACATACATCACTATGCATTAAGGACTGAAATCTACACAAGCTTTTTTTTAATTAAGCCAAGAGGTAGTAGTAGGATATTATAGGGCACTACTACCTATTTGTTTTATTGTTTAAGATAAGCGCTATGACCACAATCTCACCTGATGTTAAGTGACAATATGGCTCAAATGGTGAAGGCTAAGATGCTCTCTCTCAACTGCAACTGCCAGAACACATGAATAGGTATTTCACGGCAGAATTTTAACTTGAGTGTGATAGCTAGCCAGGCATTAGAAAAAGCCATACTAACATGCTATGACTTCATTACAATGTTTTCATTCACCAAAAGCTCAAGCTCATTATAGTTGGTCTCCAACCCACATCTGTTGACGCAGCGTGCATACACCCAATTGAGCCATCATCGCTTCATGTGGGATTGACAGTGTGTCTCTAATAATAAGTCCGAATGTCTTAAATAACAATTATTATATTGTACTAGCTGACCTGACAGACATTCCTGTCTGGTCTTTTCACTATGAACATTGAATTAGACTTGGTATAATTAATAAAGTAATATTATTTAAAAACATAGTATAATTACTATTGTAATGCTCTATGACAACTGACAGTTATGTAAAATTAATAAATTATCGTTAAGTTTTTATACATTTTGTAATGTTCCACTCAACTTACTTAATTTTTTCTTTCATAAGAACCTTCTCACACTAAGTAACACAGGGAAAAAAAATTAAAAAATTGTTCCATCTGTTCACGCGTGATGCGATGACCAAGGGGAATAAAGATTAATTTTTATATATATAGATTATTATAATTTTTCAGTAGGTATATTATAGCTTATGTATACTAATACTGCATTAGTGCTGACACCACAGTTCCCTTTACAGTAGGGTTGCTGTAATACCTTTTCTTTTAGGTATTTCACTATGCATGTAACCCAATGAGCCTGTCCACAGCCTCTCTAATGGCCTGCCTGGGCATTACAATTCTAAGGGGTCTGTAAATAAATTTAGTCACATATCAGAATGAGGACAAGTTGAATATCGGCTGACTCGACTTTTAGGCAATGGAAATATAACAGTAACAATATTTTATTAAAAAAAACATAAGTGTGTATCCAAAGAGTTGTGCGGCAAAGGTGACAGTGTTGCTACCATCTGTGTAGGCAATACTGTTTCCGGATGGCACGGCTGTTATCATCTGTCAGTTGGGACTTACTAATATTATAAATGCGAAAGTGAGTTTGTTACGCTTTCACACCTAAACCATTGAATCTATTATGATAAATTTTTGTATAGAGATAGATCGGACCTTCAAGACAATGTTTGGGTACTTTTTGTCTCGAAACGTTTATATAATGTGGGGTAAAGAGAGGTATAATCTTAGTATTTCCTACGTCATCCGATTTTGCTTGATACAATAAATATTAACGTGAACGAAGTCGCGGGCACAGCTAATGTTACTACAAAGAACGATTATTTTTTATGAAATATCAATATTTATTTATCAAAACATTTTCAGTTACACTTCTTTACGTAATAAATGTATAAATGTCGTACGAGTCTTGGAAATCCGGTATCGAAAATATATATTTTTTAAATAAATTTAATGTTATAGCCACGATCTCACCTGATGTTAAGTTTAATGAAAGAAGGGCTGACTGTCAAGTGGGTACATGGGTATTAACGGCAGAGTCTGAAGCGATGATAGCTCAGTATTAGTGTGTACGACTCTGCGTCAAGGGACATAAGTTCGAATCCACCTACGTTATCCTTGAGTTTTCGGTGAAGTAAAAACCATAGCATGAGGCTAGGGCTTTTTCTGATGCCCACTTGGTTAACTACCACCCTCAAGATTGAAAATCTGCCGTCAAATACCACCAATAGGAGTGTTCCGGCAGTTAAATGTAAGAGCCAGTCCCTCCACATTTTTTGCGTGACTACCAACTTGGGGCGTACCGTCACGTAAGATAGGTGAGATTATGGCCATAACGCTAATCCATAACTATAACAAAAAAAGATTTTCAACTTGAGAGTGGTAGCTAGTTCGGTGGGTATTAGAAAAATGCCCTACAGCTATTCTGTGGTTTGATGTTTTCCTTCACCGAAACATAATCTTAAGCTTATTATTGCAGGAAATCGAACCTTCACCATTAACATGGCTTACACAGTAACCGAGTTTTCATTATTAACTAAGGTCAAAGTAATAAAAAAATGCTAAAGGGTTGTAGATCCAGTTATAATTTTGAAAGTTTTTGCAGCCTTTTGTAATATTTCAATGCACGTGTATATTCACTATAAAGTTTTACCATAATACTTACCTAAAATAAAACTATGCGTGTACACGGTTCTATAAGGGGCTACCCTCGCGACCCTGAGCTGCTTACTTGATAAGGTCGTTGTTAGGATTACTAAATTTGCAAGACAAGACCTGTTGGTTAGTCAGGATCGTGAATCTTTTTTCATTTATCGGCAGCAGCCCAAGCCGAGGTTCAGCCAAAAAGTTCGGTGAAGCTATCAAAGTCCTTGGGGCTAACAGCGTATATCAGATCGAAAAAAAAACTATGCTTCTAGGTGTAGAACTCAGATTTTATATACAAAATGATAAAAACTTATGACAGTTATATATTTTTCAAACTAAATGTTTTTCTCTTTGCTAATGGGCACCGAACAGGCAGACGGTCCATCTTATGGTAAACGGTTACTGTCGCCTATGAACAGCTGCAACATCATGGACATTATAGTCGTGTTGCCGACCATGAAGACCGTATTTCCATTCTTTTGTCCAAAATGTATTTGACGTTGCTTGGCACCGATGTCTCTACTCCCTTCTCGCCGTAGCCAGAGCCTGGGTAGTTCGTTTATATGTTGCGATAGGACGTCTGTAAAGAGATATTTTTCACCACGCCAAAAGAACAAAAAACTTTTATAAATAATGGAATAATTTAGTATTTGCAAATGTATTTGGCTAAAACATTTTTGATTAGAATATTTTAGTAAGATATTTATGAGGAAATATATTACATGTGGCAACATAAAAACGTTCCAATTTGACAAGACCCTATGCGTTTACAAAGTTCTCCTCATTCAATTTTACGATTATGAAGTAAGATAATATATTTAAACTATATTATTTTTACTTTTATAATGATTGTGGCTGTTTTTGGATAAACCAAATGAAAATACATTAGTCATTATAAATAATAACACAGATTAGTAAAATCATAGCTCAAATCGATAATCATATTCTATTGTCTATGATAATAAACTGCTCAATCGCTGCTCGGACTCGCTAATATTCAGTTCGTCGCGCCAGTCGATAATATCTCCAAAGTTGCGTGCTGCATGCATTTTGTAAATTTCATAATAAATTATCTTGAATAGTTACCCATCACTTATGATCTTCAAACAGATTATAAATGAAAACAATACGAGTTTATGAAGAGCGATACGTTTTGTGGATTTAGTTGCGCAAGTAGGTTGACTGTGAGTATATTTTGCATTGTTATTTTTATATTGATTGGTTAAACTCCAACCGATTGATAAGTAACAGATTCTATCTTTGAGGTACATAATATTATTATCAACTTTATTATTGTACCTTTTGTACATAACACAACTATAGAGGTATAAATCATATTTTTACCGACACGAAAGAGTTATTTATTTGTTAATAGTTTTTGTTCAATATATAGATACTTTTTGGATACCGCTGATCGTTTAATGTATGGTATAGATACTTGTTGATTTTTTTTAATGAAATATATCCTTACCTATAATAATAATTTATACATAATATATAAAAATATAATAACGTACCTAAAACAGAAACTGCGGGTTATTAATAACGTTATAGGAAAACCAGTGAATGCATATAGAGCAAGATGCGTTACATTAAATAATTTTTTGGAGTTATTGACTAAAATGTTCAGAAATAACTTCGTTATGTTTTGTTAAATGCATAAACTTTGTAATTTAATCCAAAATTGACGTTATATCGGTGCCACTTTTAGTAAAATAACTTAGTTGATATGAACAATAATTTTTTTCGAATGTAGGTTGAAATTAATTAATAAATCTATATTATATATAAGAAATTAATAATATATAAATGAAAGTTAGATCGTATTATGTAGCTGTAGAAACTAAGCATGTTGTGGTAATAATGAATTTGCAATTTCGAAACAAATATTTAGCGATTTCTGTTATCGCTTTGCTTTTGCGATTTACGTAATTAGTGGGCGGAGTAAACTATATCGCATTGCTTTCAAAAGTTTGCTGAACTCCCAAAAGAGCGTCAACAAGAGAGTCACCATCTTGTTGAAGATCGATTCATCTGCCTAAAATGCCCAAATGTTCAGTTAAAAATTGCAGTAATAGTCTCTAAAGAGGATTTTAAGCGATGGTAGCTCAGTGGTAGTGAATAAGGACTCCGCATCAAGGAGCGTGAGGTCGAATTCTGTTACAATGAGCTTGAGCTTGCGGTGAAGAAAAACATTGTGAGGAAACCATAGCATGGTGGTAGGGCTTTTTCTAATGCCCGTCTGGCTAGCAACTACACTCAAGTTGAAATTCTGTCGCCAAATACTAAAAGGTGTGTTCTGGCAGTTGAACTAGTTCCTCCACCGGTTTAGCGTCTCTACCAACTTGGGCTGTATCGTCATTTGAGATGTGGTGAGATTATGGCCATAAACTCTAACTAAAAAAAAGACTGAATTACCAAGTACAAAAAAGAAGATGAAGAAACTTCAATATCCGATATTATAAATGAAATATACAATTCATAACCATTGACACTGGCAAATAAATGCTCCTGAGGTGCCAAAACAAGAAAAAAATCAAATTCTTTACGGACTTCCTCATCACAACGCATAAGTCAAGTTCCATATCATATTTGTTTTTATATCTTTCTAACAAACCGAACATCCAGAGAATTTATGTGTCATTTCACAAATCATCATAATTCAGTTCACTTATGCACGGAAAATGCCCCAATATTACACAACACAGGATCGAATGACATAAGTTTATGGATCAAAATCAAAACCACAACATTAAGATCCTGCCAAAAACTTATCACAATAATTATAATACTTCTCTATCTATTCATTAGTAGCGTCCACGATTTCGCGTGGAACTAAAAATATTTGTTTTATTTTGGCCACTTCCGTACCTTTTTTCAATACACCTATGTTGCTATTGGTACCTATGTAGCTTGATATTGAACGACCTAAAGCCTTCTTCAGTTATTGCTATTTCAAATACTAAAATAATTGTTGTAATCAAACTTATAGATCCTATGATTAGCGAGTGCGAACAGACTGATCCGCTTTATAATATTACTATTATAATATTATATTACAACTTAAATCAAGGCCTTCCTGTAGTTATATATTTTGTAGTATAATAGGGCTTCGTGTATCACTCGGAAAACAAATTCCAAGAATTCGGTAATCAACTTTTTTTTAATGCGTTATGGTCATAATCACAAAATAGGATACGGCACAAGTTGGTAGACACGCTAAACCTGTGAAGGGACTGGCTCTCAAGTGTAACTGCCGGACCACACCTATTGGTATCTGGCGGCAGATTTGTAACTTGAGGATTGTAGCTAGCCAGGCGGGCATTAGAAAAAACCCTACCACCATGCTATGGTTTCCTCTCGATGTTTCCCTTCGCCGAAAGTTCAAGCACATTGTTTGCCCTCCCGAAATGTACTTGACCATTTGTGTTCGCATGATCTTTAGCTGGATTTTATAAACAATTAGCACAGTGTTAATCCTAACCCATTTAGACAATTTGTTTGTTCTTTCGTTACCCTTTTACACCTCACCCGTTCGAGCGATTACCATGAAATTTTCAAAACACGTTATCTGAAGTGCAGATAAAAAAATGATTGACGTATTTTTTACCTAAAAAAAATTATTCCCGAGGCATAGATGTCGAGCTTTTACTTTGATAAAATCTATATTAAGAGGAGCGAAGCCACGGGTAAAAGCTAGTATATTACTATTTTCTATAGGTTTAATAAACGATAAACTCATTCGAGGTTTTTCTTTGCCGGTAGGTAGTTGGGATTAAGACGTTTATATAGACCAGTGATTCTCAAACTTTTTGGTGTATCGCTCACTTTAGGGGAAATTGAGTGCCTAACACCCCCCAAGTATACTTCATCTAAGTTTTTTACAAAAAATTGTTGAGAAATTCACCGCTTAACATTTTTTTAGTCTCTCCCAATATCGCTTGAAGTTTGAATAGCTCATCAGATAGCCTCAGCGACCGCTGGGGGGCGACACCGCCTATTTTGAGAACCTATAATATAGACGATATTTACATGATGACACAATTCTAGATTTTACTTCGTTCCCGTAGAACTAAAATTATTTAATAATTATTTCCGTTTTTGTAACTTGTACTACAGCTTAGTTCTTGTTAGTACCTAGTGCCGTAATGTTATACAGCTAAAAGTCCTCCTCAAATCTGACTTCTAGTACCTAAGACTAGCGTGGAAACAGACTTTTTCGCGTTATAATATTAATATAGATATCCTTGAAACTTGTTTGGTAAACACAGCGAGCCGTTGTTTAAATGTTTTTATTAATAACAAAAGTTTAAACGATGATAGCTCAGAGGTAGTGTGATGGAGCGCCGCGTCATGGGACTTGAGTTCGAATCCAACCAACTACATCCAAACATCTTGCGGAAACCGTAGCATGGTGGTAGGGCTTTGTTTAATGCCCGCCTGGCTAGTTACCACCCTCAAGTTGAAAGTATGCCATCAAAATATCAATAGATGTATTCCGGTAGAGGCACTTGAGAGCCAGTCCCTCCTATAAAGGCCGGCAACGCACCTGCGATTCCTCTGGTGTTGTGGGTGTCCATGGGTGGCGGTAAATACTTACCATCAAGTGACACGCTTGCTAGTCTGCCCGCTATTACTTTAAAAAAATGATCTTGGAAAAATCTAAAGTTATTTTTTTTGTTTATTTAATAATAATTAAACCACACCGAATCAGACCGTAATAGGATTCTATTCCTAATTATACTGTAGCGTAAGAAAAAATAAAGACTCGATTAGTAAAGTATTTCGGTCGTTATCGTGATGACATACAGGATCCGCACACAGGACAAGGACGTCGAAGATAGAACTTTTTTACACAGTTTTTACACCGATTTCCTTGCTTCCTCAATGAATATTTTACCTAAAGATCTACTCCAATAGGCCAGTATTTACCATCTTTATTTTATTCTTCTTCGGCAGCAGCCCAGGCTGAGGTCGGCCGCTGTCTCGGGGCTAAGTGTCCTCAGCATTCGCCCCCAAAAAAAGCCCTGCCAAGCTGTGAAAGCCCTTCCGGCTAACAACGTATGTACTTTCGAAAAAATAAAAATTTGAAAATAAAACAGAAGTGACTGTAGTACCTACCTCAACGCTTCGCTTATGAGACGTGCAAAAACGTAACGTGTTACAGCTGAAAAAAAGTTTCTGTAAAAAGCGGTCCAAAATTAACTATATACAAACAAAAAAAAAACAGAATCTCGATTCAATGTATGTGTAATCTAGGTACTAGGTGATAAATGTCCTATAAATAGGCTGTGTTCCAGTTACGTTTCACAACGCTCGCACTCACGACTACGGTTTTTCCCATACCACTTCTTGTGATCGTTCAATTGTATATTTTTTATCTATATTAATATTTATTTATTTACTTAGAACCGCCAGGGGTCAGTACATTACAACAGTTACAAATTATAATTGCGCACATTCAGAAAAAATACACACTGGAGCTCTTCAGGCATGTACATTGGTAGACGACACAAAAATAAAAACAAAATACAAATTGATTTCTTAGGTTTACGCGAATATTATTCATTGATTCATATAGCCTTCGTGGTCACGAGGCTGAAAAGCTTTCGAAACGTCGGGATCAAAATTTAATAAATAACCGCGATAAAATCCCGTTAATTTAATTTTATTTCAATCAAAATACAAATTATTAGTCAAACTAAACGATAAACAAAAACAAATGTAATTTTAAAAGATTGCAAAGAAACGATAAATTCTACGAATTACGCACGTGTAAAGAAATAAATAAAGTATGGGGCAGAGAGAAAACCAGCGCTGTGTGGTACAGTTGTGCCACACAGCATTTGCTGAATTTGTCACGCAGTATAAGCTTAAATACATTTAATTCTAAAACTTTTGTTACTGGCAGTAAAAATAATTATTATTTTTATTTAGATTTTCGATGGGTGTAAAATTATGAGAGTAGTTTATAACTTATAAAAAGACAACTACCCTACGGATTTTAAAAATTGTGTTTATATTTGATAGAGTAATAATTGAGGAAGGTTTTTTGGTATTTAACACCACGCTAGCGGCAACAGGAGTAAAGCTGTATTGAAAAATGTTATGAAAATCGTCAAAACATATATAAATAAGTTTTAGTTCCACGCGAACGAAATCGCGGACAAGGCTGTTAATATTATAAAAGGAAAAATTTCTTTGTTTGTTTGAACGCGTTGAAGTTTTAGGAATTACATGTCGGACAACATGGCGGTGGGGCTTTTTATAATGCCCTCATGTTGAAAATCTGCCGCCAAAACTAAAAGGCGTGTTCCGGGCTGTTCCAGCAGTTATATTTGAGAGCTAGTCCTTCCACAGGTTAAGCGTGTCCACCAACTTGGGCCGCGTAAACTTAAGATTTGATGAGATAATGGTCATTACGCTAAAACTATAAAAAAATTGGAATGGATTATGGGTCTATCCTTGGAGATGGGTCATCTTTAGGTTGGATTTTGTGATTCGTGTGAATTAGTGACGTCATTACTGAATTTTTCGCCGTGACCACACGTCCACGTTCCACATGTAAAACGGCTGAGAGCAAACTTTAAATATTATCAACAATAAATATAACATAGCCATAGTATCTTTCTACGCGTGTATTTATAATCATAGTAAAAAAATGTTGTAGTAAATTTATGAATTAAAAAAAAAACGCACGAGTGTTGTGGAACACTGCATTGGAACGAATTTCTTTACGAAATATATTATTATTGATTAACAAATATAAATAAATGTATCAATAGTGTCTGAGAGCAATTAAATAAAACGCAGAAATAACTAATGAATTGAAGGAATGGTAGGAAGTTTCGTAATTAATATTTTTTTATTGTATTTATTAATACATATAATTTGTTACGAAACAACTGACGCATATAACGGATACAAACTATATCTGCGCAGCTGTTGAGAACTTACTGGCTGTCTGAACCAATAAGCGCGCACCTATGACTGGGCACAGCCAATAGCTTACGCGATATGGATAACCGTCTACATTATAGTACTATAGTGCAATATAGAACATACTAAAGAAAGGGTCGTGACGGATTTATGTTGATTTTTTTTTACAATTTATCTTACATTGTCTAGCCTCCATCCTTACCGTGCGATAAAGAACTTCGTTCCAAAAACAACCATTAATAATCCGACAAAAAATATCATTACTATTCTTAATATTGATTATAAATATACGTCAAAGCGATTAATTGCCTAATGGAAACTTATTAATAAAACTGGATACAAAAATAAATTTTGTATAAATAATTACACCCATGAAATATGGCGGCAATAACACATACGCTGAAACAGATGTAACTTATAATGCGAGATTTTTAAACCGATCTACGTTTGATTCTAACCTTTATGCTAGCGATAATAAAGTATAATAATAGTTGTTTCTAATTATGTAGTTATTATGTTTTGCATTTAATTATATTCAGTTAATATAAACACATTAGCGGTGACGTGAATCAAACTCGAATCCGTTGACTTTTTGTTTATAAATTTAGTCGTACCCTGGATTCTTAGATTTTAAGCAACTTGTTTTTTTATTCTAACGCCTTAATTTATTTTAATAATCATAAAGTAAACATAACATTTCGTGGTAATTGGAGGGTGGGATGCGACGTTTATGTTCTATTAGAGATCAGCTATATTCAAGGTGGTAGATACAGATATCAATTTTTGTTGGTGATTCTACAACTCCCGTGAAATAAATCACAATGTTGTGATTAAAATATAAGTGAAATTTAAAGTTTTTAACGTCGTTCTGATCACGTGATTTATTGTTGAGATATGTCGTCGATTTAGTGTCTACAATGTCATCCAATACATTTTTTGATTGCTCTTTTAGCAAGCAAATGTAGAAAAGGCCAATTTGATCCATCCATCCATCCATCCAGCAAGATGAGTAACATGGTATCTTTCTTTTTTCAGAAAAAAAGCAATGTTAACCATGATCACACAGCCAGGGAATAAGATCATTACATTTATAGTACTGCTGTCATGGATCACGTTAGGTGAGTGTACATAATATATAAATTACAATAAAAAAAAACTACTTTAAAAAAACCGACTTCAAAAACTATAAAATAACCTAATAAAGATTTTTTTTATATAGTTAAGGTTTAGCGTAATGGCCATAATCACACCTGATCTTAAGTGACGATACAGCCCAAGCTGGTAGACACGCTAAACCTGTGGAGGAACTGGCTCTCAAGTGCAGCTGCCGGAACACACGTATTGGTATTTGGCAGTAGATTTTCACCCTAAGGGTGGTTGTTAGCCAGGCGCGCATTAGAAAAAGCCCTACCACTATGCAAAATTTAATTTAATACACTTCTTAAACAAACCTATTATAATACTATTATAATACCTATACCTTTAATATTAATAAAATACTATTATTTGTTTGTGCTACCTATTGATAGGTTTGAATTCGGTGCCAAGCCAAATGTAGTACGTACCTACACTCGCTGCGCGTGACTTTGAGCGAGATAGCTTCGTCTATAACAAAACAACCCAAGCCGGCAGACATTGTTAACGGTGTCGTTTCGAAATTTTGTAAAATCTTGATGCATTGTAACGTAATCGATAGATTTGTATAATTTATCTGTTGCACGAAGCTATACATAACTTGTTTTCATAATTGTAGGTATTCATTATTAATTACACTCTATTATTAGAATGTGTGTGGATCCTGTATGTTATCACGATAACGACAGAAATACTTTACTAATGGAGTCTTTTTTTTCCTTCAGTAAAATTAGGAATAGAGCCCTATTACTTTTCACGGTCTAATTCGATGTAGTTTAATTGTTATTAAAAAAAAAAAACAAAAAAAAGTGAGATTATGAGGCGTGCACTTTGAAATTTCCAAACTTTTTTATTAATATTAAAAGTATTAGATTTGCATATCTGGTGTTTTAAATGAAATCTTTATTAGGTTATTTTATACTTTTTAGTGTCTGTAATAGATTGTTCTGTAAACTACAGTAGGATTTTTCTAGATTACACCAGGTACACATTTAGTTACTTTTATTGTCATATATCAAATAGTAGTTTTTTTAAGTAGCTATGGGTAGGCCTACGAAATGTGCCGCGCGCTTTAAACAATAAAGATCCCAAGAAACGGGAAACAGAAACTATTTACGACATTGGAGAGAGCGGTGATAAATCTCAGAAAAAAAAACGCAAAAGGTCAGATATATGTGGCTCTAAGTAGAGTGAAAAATTTAGATGTCGTGGCAGTAAGTGATTTGGAATGGATCTAAATTATTACACAGACCACACGGTGGCAAAGCACTCCAGGAAATGTAACAATTCAGACAGTTAAATCTAGATATTTTTTTTATTTTTTTTTTGATTTTGTTTTTTATTTTTTGTTCCAAGATTTTATGCAATCGTATTGGTTGTAATATTTCTCAGTTTCTCTACTCCGAACGCTCGCTCCGCTTCATAGTAGGTAGCCTAGTACCCATCTATCGGGACACGGGTTAATAATAAAATATAATCAAACTTTTTATTTTTTTATACTTAAGGTTTAGCGTTATGGCCATAATCTCACCTGATCTTAAGTGACGATACGGCCCAAGTTGGTAGACACGCTAAACCTGTGGAGAAACTGGCTCTCAAGTGCTGCTGCCGGAACACACGTATTGGTATTTGGCGGCAGGTTTACAACTTGAGGGTGGTAGCTACCCAGGCGGGCATTAGAAAAAGCCCTACCACCATGCTATGGTTTCCTCACGATGTTTTCCTTCACCGAAAGCTCAAGCTCATTGTAGGTGCTTGGGTTCGAACCCACGTCCCTTGACGCGAGGTCGTGCAGACTACCACTGAGCTATCATCGCTTCTTGAATCTAAATGAAATCTCCTAAAGCGGCCGAACATAAACTAAAATTACATCGTCCACGCAAACAAAAATGTTAATAAAAATGTCGTTAAAATTAAAACTACTCGGCCAAACTATCAAACCAACTATTTCGCATCAAGTTAAAGAAGACTCACGTAAATCGGATCATAAATCTCAGCATAATCGGTGTACGTACATAAAAGAAAATACCAACTGAATTGAGAATCTCTTCCTTTTTGAAGTCGGTTAATGTGGCGATGAATTACTGACTGTGTACTGTAAATAATTTTTGAAATTCGATTTGCAGTTCCTAACATTAGATCTATAACATCTCACATAACATCTATAACATAGAATATTAATATCGATTTTGCAGACGTAAACAATAACAAAAGTCGCGAATACCCTGCAAATCTTTATTAATACGATAAAAGCGAAACTGAGTTTATTTGTTTGTAACGCTTTCACGCCTAAAGCGCTGAATAGATACTGATGAACTTTGGTATAGAGATAGATGGGAACCTGAAGACGGTGATAGGCTATTTTTTTTCTTAAAAACTTCTAGGAAGTGGGGAAAAGAGATGGATAGACTTGGTATTAAACTTTTTATTGCGCCCTCCGATTTGTTTGACAGAATCAATATTAACCCAAGCGAAGTTGCACGTAAAAATAAGTAATTGATAAATCAATACTAAAGCTAATACTAGTTTAAAATTGCGAAGCAAATATTTAGCGGTTATTGCTTACCGGTTTACTTTTGTGAAAAACGTAATAAGAGGCCGTTCAAGTATTATTTAACGCAGTTATTGAAGATTTTTGACTCTAATGTAACGCATCGTAACGTTTTACCAGACCCCCCTCTCCCTAAATTATGTAGGTAGCACTGGAACGGTCCCTAAGGGGGCCGATATAATGACTCGTTTCAGAACCAGCTGGTGTATACCCAATAACTAAGCGGTTAGGCATTTGTACTCAACACGGTAACCACCGCTTTTGTTTTTGAAGTGAAACTTTTGAGATGAAACTCTTTACGGGAATTGAAATTCTGATCCGCAACATTTTCGTGTGCCGCTCGTTCGGGTAAAATCGGCTTGAAGCGATGAAGAGAGCGAGGCAGACTAATTTTTCTCTTTTGTTCTTAAGCACTCAATTCTTTTTTCTTTACTCGTGTGATCTAACATAGATACTGGTTTGACAAACAAAAGTTTTTTTTTTTATTATTAAGTTCACAGCATCGACTGCTTCAAGTGCGTCTCCATGAACGGGCGTTTCCCGGCTTGCGACGACCCCTTCCACAATAATCATTCCTTGCAAATGCTCGAGTCTCCGTGTATGGGCGGGAGAAAAGGCCGCGATGGACTGTTCCCGGCGACTTCGTGCATTAAAATCGATGGGATTTTCGGTATTCTTTTTTTTTGCTTTTTCTATAGTTTATAGGTTTAGCGTTATGGCTACAATCTCACCAGGTCTTAAGTGACGATGTGGTTAAGATGGTGGATACGTTAAGCTAAGTGCAGGATCTGTCTCTCAAGCGCAACTGCCGTAACACATCTATAAGTGTTTGACGGCAGCAGTGGTAGTTTTACCAATTACAGAGCACACACAAGGCCGAATTGTGCTGACGCTTAATTGGAACGGCATTTCAAATGCACAAGCAGAGTGCGCTAACAGTTTCGAATTCTAAAATGAAATTGTATTCATATTTTAAAAGTGGAATATAAAAAAAAAATTGTCAAAGTTTGTACCTTCTCCCATACTTATATTTATTTTTTAACACAGTCTGAATTAAATTTTATTATATCCAAGAAACTACGACTAATCGAAAGCTTTAAAAAAAAATCAACTATAATTAATATTAGTAACGGTAATATTTAAATAAAATTTCGATCAATGCCAACTTAAAGAAAAAAACACTTGTTAATTTTCTGCCAGTGAGTTAGTATCGATTGCGCGCATCACGCGAAAGCAGTACTTTTGAGAGTGCTCGATTGTGCGAAGCGTTGCAGTAGTTGAAACGTTCAACGTTGAATATTATGCTGCATAATGCGCTTTTGTCCTGTAATTGGAAAATTACCAGTGAGTAGTGCTTTACTCGTACTCTCTCAAGGTCAAGCAGTTATCTCGGCTTAAATTGCTTTTATTCAATATATTTTGCACTTTGAGTATTCAATGAGTAATATATATATATATATATATATATATATATATATATATATATATATATATATATATATATATTCAATATGACAATAGTTACTTTAAAAAATACTATTTTTTGTTGGAGGGACTGGCTCTCGAGTATATAAGGCATCCTTGTTTCGCTTCCAGACGATACCGGGGAATCGATAACAGTTCGAGGCTGCGGCTTGGACTCCGGCACGGCTACCACTGACACCGAGATAATAAGAATGTCGCATTGCGGGAGGTTTTACTACGACGACAGGTATTCATTTTTTTGGAACACTAACGAGATATACACTACATTTTTTTATAGTTTATATATTTTAGCGTTATGGCCATAATTTCAGCTGATCTTAAGTGACGATACGGCCCAAGTTGGTGGACACGCGAAACTTGTGGAGAGACTGACTCTCAAGTCAACTATCAGAACACACCTGTAATTGGCGAGAGATTTTTAACCGAACGAGAAAAAGCCCTACCACTATATTATGATTTCATCACGATGTTTTCCTTCGCCGAAAGCTCAAGTTCATTGTAACTAGATTCGAACTCACGTCCCTTGACGTTTCGTCCTTACACACCACCACTGAGCTATCATCGATTCAAGACATACAAGTGCAATGCATATACACTACATACAAATAATAATACCATAATACAAATATATAAAATAATACAAATGCATATACAAGTGCAATCTTAATGACCTGTTACTAGTAAATGAGCCATTTTCCTATACCTATACGAATACATGAACGTCAATATAACGTGCCCGTACTTTTTAGATTTATGTAAAAAATAATCAATAAGCAATAAAATACCTTCGCATCTTTTTTTTACATGTCTGTTTGTCTATTTGTTTGTGCACGCGTCACTGCTAAAGTACAACGTTTATGATAAAACATTCCAAAGGAATATATAAAGCGTATCCTTGAGTAACATTTAGTTTTTGTTTCATTAAAATCGGTTTACTCTATCAAAAGTTATTGCCATTTCAATGACGGCGCGAGATCAAATAATTTTACTTCCACGCCAAGAAGTCGTAGGTGCGTATTTTGATTACAGCTCTAACGATTTTGATAAAATTTTGGAATTATGCCGATTCTCGCTTTTCGAATTCGCCTGTATAATTGTAAATATATAAAAAAAAAAACAAATTAAGTAAATTATTCCTACGAAAATAATGAGGTATATTTTTGTTTCTTATGTTTAAATAATCAGTTCAAACGATCATATGTAATTATATGTCTTTGTAAAATGCGAATGTCTAAAGAGTAAATGATTCGTATTTAAATATTTTTGAAGTGAAAACTACTCTAGGCGCGTTGAGTACTTTTTGTGTGAACAAAAATCATGGAACTCGCGTCATCGTCACCGAACGCTTTCCATTCAAAAATAATAATCACAAGTTACTTGGTTTTCGCTTCTATCTGCAGTCCCCAAAGATTGGCCCTGCTTTTCTTTATTACTCAACTTTGAATAGAAAATTCACCGACTTATGCACACACATCCAGGGACTGGGTTTTTATCATTCATTGCGTGTTGCGTGCAGGTTATACGCGACGAAAGCTCAGTTGATAGTGTATACGAACGACGCGCCGATGGACGTAAGTTCGAAACCCTGCAATGAGTTTGAGCTATCGGTGAAGGAAAACATCGTGATGAAACCAGAGGATGGTGGTAGGACTTTTTCAAAAGTCCGCCCAACCTGCTACCCTCAAGTATCATCAAATTCTTGTTGGTGTGTCCCCTAGGCTTAATGTGTCCACCATATTGGGCCACGTCGTCACATAACTTTAAGTGAGATTTTGACCACAACGATAAACCTAAACTAAAAAAAGGATCCCCGCCTGGTAGTTCCTAAGATAAGCGCATTCAAAGAAACTTTCTGTTGTACAATCGTTCTTCTTCTTATATATACAATTGTCGTGTCTTATATATAAACTTGTAGTGCTGTACTCCTCTTAAACGGCTCGACCGGTTTTAATGAAATTTTATATGTATATTCGATAGGTCTGAGAATCGGTCGTAATCTGTTTTTCATACCCCTAAGTAATAAGGGTGGTCCAACCCAAACATTAAAAAAAATATGATTTGGAAATTTAATACATACAACCCTACGTTTTCACTCTCCTCTACCCTCATCCTCTCATTTTTTTATACAACTAAAATATTCACTACTAATACAAATACTACTACTGGAAAAATTACTAGTAATTACTACTAGATACACTATTAATAGAAAAGAGGAAAGATTTGTATTTTTGTTTATAACGATTAAACTCAAAAACTACTGGACTGATTTCGAAAATTCTTTCACCATTAGAACATATAAAATTTTAGTTCCACGCGAAAGGAGTCGCGGACCCAGCCAGTAATTTATAAGACAGAACATCGTCTGTAGAGTGAACTACTATTAATATAGATTTTTCTTCCCTTAGGTACGTCCACGGATGCCTTCAGAGCTGTAACGATGCGGACGCGTGCAACTCTTCGCACCAACTCTCTCCGTACTTCTTGTTAATATCAGTTCTAATCTTTACGGCCACGTTTAAAAGCTAACAGACATGCAAAGTTCCTCTGTCATATATTTCTAAAATATATTTTTAAAAACATGTTAATTTGTATTATATTATCTCGGCAAATGACAGCGCATAAGATTTATTATAAAACTAACAGTCGATTAGATGGTCCTGCTTAAGCCGAGCCGAATCCCGATTATTTTTATACAATATGCGGTGTAAAATGCTTGTAGTGCCAACTAATAAAACGAGAAACTGTCTGAAATATCAAAATAGTTTGACTTTGGATTTGGATTGGATTGCTTTACTATTGATAAATTGCATACAATGATATACTCTGTCCATTCAACAACAGCTCTCAATATCGCCGTAAAATGTGCAGTTCCCAGATGTCGCTATATAGAGTTAAATTAGATAAATGTAATGAGCATAATTTTGTATTGAGGTTTGTGAGAGAATTAGTAAAATTCGGCTTATTTCGGCCTCGACAGTTATTGGGAAGTTAAGTCATATATAGCGTAAAAAGCGAGATGAATGACAGTTGTCAAAACTTCAACAATAGATTTAAGGATTAAGTTCTTTTTCTTTAAGGATATTATTGATTCCCATTTCGGGCTTCTTATATAAACATATCGATTACTTTGACTATGGATGCACATCAGTTTCAGAGTCGTTGAAATCACCACTGTTGTTGTATTTACTTACATTTGCCGAATAGTACTGTGATTTGCCGAGTAAAAATATCAAATAATATAGTAATATCATAGTGTTTCGGTTACGCTCTGAAGGTTATGTACACGTTTGTTTGTGACAAATTATTTACAATGGTTGTGTGAATGAGTTATTCTAGTCTCGGTTTTAATTTTTTATCTCAGTGGTATTACAATTATTCATGTTCCTATATCATAGTTTGTACAGGTTGACATAGATGTAGAGTCTCTGAAGATTTGAAGTGTGTGGAAAACGAGCCAACAGACAAAAACCTTCAGCGTGTAGGCGGAGCATAGCTTATTTAAGTTACTTGTATTATACATGTAAAAGTATTTTATAACGCTTATATTTCATAATCGATCTGTTGTTTTATTATTTGAATATATCGATTTAGTTTTAAGTTATTGTTAACATTATTGACCTCGGACAACACTATCGTAGATGTTACACGCAATATATCGATTGTATAAAGCCTAATTAGTATAAGAAGTAACTATTTTTATCAGTTGCTGTGTCTAATTAACTATTGCTTTCTAGATTTATTATGTTTATTTCTTAAAGAGAGAGCTACGTACAATTTTACATTTTAAATTATTACATACCAAAGAATAGTTAAAAGCAGGGTTACCAGGTACGTTATCTACATGAACACGATAGGAAAAATATGAAGTATTAACTTTATAGCTATATAGTATTGCTAGAGAATAGTAGATGATGATTTTGCCCGATATAAGATAGGAATGATCACACTAGGTCCAACATCTCTATACTGGCACGCTAAGACGTTTCGTGTTCGGAGAGCGAACCGCTTGAGATTCGAAATTAATCCCTAGGTTTCCATAAAAAACACCTTAGGGGTCTATGCACTAGACAGTTTTGTTGATTTTAGTTTGTGCCGCACTGTTGTGAATATATAGCATCTCTTTCAACTTCATTATGATAGTACAATTTTAATTTGTGTATTTTGTTACCGCCAAAGCAAGTATATTTCGAGTTCCCATATAAAATGAGTGCAATTGAAGAAAAACTGGGTAAAATATTGTTCCTATTCCAGATCACTTCGTACGTTTTTTAGCATAATTATTGAGCTATGCATTTTACACAATTGTCGTAAAAAATCTTTTATAAAGATCCGGTAACCCTGACTTAAAGTTATAAAAAGGATGTTTTTTGCAATCAGAATTATTTAAAACTACAGTAGCATTAAGGTTATAATTAAAATTTTCGACCACTTTACAGCCCGACTTTAGTTTTAAGTCTTTGATCGCTGAACATTTTTTTATTAATTAATTAGGTATATTAATGTTGTACGAAGTATTCTAAGGCCTACATATTTACTTATATTTTAAGGAATTTATGCTTACCAGAGTAAATAAGAAGAAGAAAAAAATCCTTCCTACAAATTTTCACTTTGGCGACAACAGTGCTGCCATAAAAGTTCGTTCTTACTCAATACTGAGCAGTAGTAATTTGTGATTACTATTAAACTGGATGCTTACAGTATTTATAGGTACAGGTACAGTATACAATAACAGAATATATACGTCGCGTAATACTCACTGAAACCATACAAGACCAGCATTCGTATGCAAGCATAAATCTCCTTTGCTATTCTAGTTAATTTCGCTTGTCTGTGATACGTTTTTATACAATTATCCGTAAAACTAAATCTTATGGTCTGAATAGAGGCTTAATTAAGGTTATCGTCGACCAAGCATACCAAATGTTTGAGAGGAAAACTTTATGTCAACTATTCGGCGCCTTTGTCCTTCAGATTCCTAGTGGACGTTAAGCTTTATAATTCGTGAGTGCTTTGCCAGGATCTTCTTGATGTCATCTTGAAGTTTTTATTTGAATTCATAAACATATAAAATGATGTATAATAATTGGGAGAATGATTTGTTCGTTGCCATAGAAACTGTCTAAACAGATTTAATAGTCACCCTTTTAATAACGTTGTATGGACCTTGAAAATTTACAAAATATTGTTGCCTTGTGCGTACATGTTGCCTCTAAATAACACGAAGAAGTGACTTTGTGTTTAGACGTGTCTATTTTGACACCATTAACACCTATTGCGATTATATCCGCTTTCATACCGCTTTAGACATGTTTCCATTCAGGCCGCTATACAATTTGTCTCACAACAATCGCTAAGGTAAAAAAAAATTAATGAATGACGTTCTATACATTTTTTGAAGGACAACCTGATAAGGGGTGCATATCTTAAATCCACCTGTTAATTAAACTGCGGATAATTAGTACATGCATACATATTTAACTTTTGTATACTATTTTATACGTTTCTTGTATTTAACCTTGTAAGAAGAATTATTAGTGTCAGCTTCGTCCATTGACAGAGTTTTTAATCTTCATTTTCAAAATAAGTAAACTTAATAGATCTATATTCGACGTCAGAATAACATCACGCGTATAATATTTATGTAATTACCTGAGATGTCAAATCGATATTTGTTATTCACCGGGACAACGCTGATAGCTCTATCAATGGACGCAGGTTACTTTTAAGGACTTTACATATGACAGCACCGAATATATTCTAAAATATAAATAAAAATGTACGTTAAATTGATACACATGGGTTTTTTTCACTTTATTCAATTACGTCTTTTTTATGCTAATATAGTATACAGTATATAGGTAGACTCCCATCTGATGGTAAATGGTTACCGTCGCTTAGGGACAGCCGCAACACCAGAGGTATTACAGCCATCATATTGACCTTGACGAAAGAACTGGTTTTCGTTCACTATGTCGGAACACAAATGCTCATATTGAACCTTTATTTAGCGGTAATCTAAATGGTTACCGTCGCTTAGGGACAACCGCAACACCAGAGGTATTACAGCCATCATATTGACCTTGACGAAAGAACTGGTTTTCGTTCACTATGTCGGAACACAAAGGCTCATATTGAACCTTTATTTAGCGGTAATCTAAATGGTTACCGTCGCTTAGGGACAACCGCAACACCAGAGGTATTACAGCCATCATATTGACCTTGACGAAATACTGGTTTTCGTTCACTATGTCGGAACACAAAGGCTCATATTGAACCTTTATTTAGCGGTAATCTAAATGGTTACCGTCGCTTAGGGACAACCGCAACACCAGAGGTATTACAGCCATCATATTGACCTTGACGAAAGAACTGGTTTTCGTTCACTATTTTGGAACACAAAGGCTCATATTGAACCTTTATTTAGCGGTAATCTAAATGGTTACCGTCGCTTAGGGACAACCGCAACACCAGAGGTATTACAGCCATCATATTGACCTTGACGAAAGACTGGTTTTCGTTCACTATGTCGGAACACAAAGGCTCATATTGAACCTTTATTTAGCGGTAATCTAAATGGTTACCGTCGCTTAGGGACAGCCGCAACACCAGAGGTATTACAGCCATCATATTGACCTTGACGAAAGAACTGATTCTCGTTCACTATACCGGAACACAAAGGCTCATATTGAACCTTTATTTAGCGGCAGTCTAAAACCGAAAATAGTCGCTAACCATTCGGAAAATAACCCTATCACCAAGCTGTGACAGATCAAGGATTAAATGGTTAACCATCATGACCAAAACCGAATGTGGGACCCATAATTGCTAGAGCCTCGTCGGTAACTCGGCAGGGTGCACCACGTGCAGCAGAGTTTGGCACTAGGGTAACTCAGATGGTGTTCGATACCTCTTACACCTCCTAGGCTGTTAAGACGTTGACTCATCGTGTTCATGGTTAGCAGAAGACCCTATTCTAAGGAAAATATGTTATACGCGATTCCGTTCACGTGGAATTAAAATTTTATTTATCATTTTCATAAAAAATGTTATACAGCCTATGTTATTTAAGGCTAATGTGGCATTCTAATGATAAAAAAATATTGTAATCGGTCCAGTAGTTCTTGAATTTATTCGTTAAAAACTAAAATATAAATCTTTCCTCTTTATAATATTGGTATAGATGTGTACCAATTTTTATGGTTATCTATTAATGAGAATCGGTGTTTAGCGTTCTGCCTTTTATCCCGGTGGAATCTTTTCGTTTTATAGGATAAGAAATATTGTATATATCGATTATATAACATTAATTATCACCTTGTGAAATTACATAAAAATCTGTCTGATAGTTTTAGAGTAACCCAAGTAGAAATAAAAAGAGATTGCTTTTTTATCGAATAACTATATTCTATGTAGTATACACAACCTTTATAAAAACAATTCCTTAGTGTAGTTCTATTTCCTTTTATAGTAAGTTAAGTGTAATTGCTGAAACACACTTATAGGTATTTGACGACAGATTTTTCAACTTGAGGGTGTTAGCTAGCAGGGCGGACATTAGAAAAAGCACACCATGCTTCATCACGATGTTTTCCTTCACCGAAAGCTCAAGCTCTTTGTAGGTGGATTTGAACTCACGTCAATTGACGCGGCTACCATCGCTTCAAAATCGCTTCCTTGTAATTTCAATGTCAATTATCAAATCTCTGATTAAAAAAATACAAAAGAAAATAAGCCGATACGGGACGCCTGGCTGATGTGAAACATCGAAATTGTTTTATATATAAGTTATATGCGTAAAAGAACAGATTATGGCAGGAATCAGATATGACATAATGGAAACATGAAAGCAATACAAACTTGTTATAATATATAATAACGACTGTTTATTACATATATATTCATTTTTATTAAATACAAAATACGAAATTTCAAAATCTTTTTTTTTCTTCAGCACGTCTCACACACTACTACGTATAGTACCATATATTTCAATATACAGCTTGGCGATATGTCGCCACGGCCTGTGTCGCCACGACAACAATCAGGATTACCCTCGCCTATAGAATATGTTTCACATCAAAACTACAAATAACTCAGATACTGTGTCGATTTTATATTATATTAAAATACAATATATTTTTTTTACAATCACGAGCAGCACCTACAAATGGCATCAAATAAATAAAAAACTTTAAAAATCAAAGGAATTCATTTTATACCCAATTAAATAATTTAACATTGAAGAACAAGCATTATATAAAAATAATTTGATCCGATAATGAATCTTCGATAGGCCGTAAAAAGTTTTTCACGATACATAAAGATTATTCAAGCCACTACGAAATAACGAACAAAAATGCTTATTTCAAACATTTTCTTCCGGAATGTCCTCCGGTTCTGCAGTCGTACTTATAGTTTCCATTGTTTCAGAATCAGCTATATCTAGGAAGATAATATTTTAGTAAATAATAGTTTATTTTTATATTGTAAGTCTTGTGCACAAAGACTCTGAAAGCTAAAAAGTCTCCAACTGTGGATAAAAATACATTTATGTTAATGTCACAAAAAAATTACCACTTTAGGTCCAAATCAGAAATACAAGAAAAAAACTTTTTCCATTACATGAATTTGTCTTAGAAATATTGCTGACGTACAGAGAAAAATAAAGTTGCACAATCGATGGGCATATAAAAAAAAAAAATTACAAACAGTACTTATATGCCATTTTAACAAAAATAATTATATGCCAAGTTTACGTTTGTGTGATATATTAGGGTTGATTCTCTACTGCCAACAACTAATGAGATATAAGCAAGAAGTTGAGAAGAAGCGATCGGAATTAAATAAATAGAAAGGGTGTGGTTTTTCATCATGCAGGATAATGCAGGATAGTTTTAATTAAAAATGCGAAGTAATTGTATCCCTAATTCAAAAGTAAATCATGGGCTTTTAAGAAAGAAAAAGATGTGTTTAAAATAGTCAGGTCCTTCTTTACACATTATTCTTAAGTTGGTCGTTAATAGCTCTTACCAGCAGAAGGACTAGATACTGGAGTGGTACCACATTTGCACCTTCTCATCTCTTCCAGGACCCGGAGTTCAGACGGCAGCATACTCGCGGTATTTCGTTCCATACCGGCTACGATAAATAATTAAGGTTTCCACTTTAAGGAGGTATTTGTCCAAACACCATAGTCACTCTCTCCACTAGGCCGACAATGGTGGACACGCTAACACATCTAAAGGTATTAGGTGGCAGATTTTCACCGTGAGGGTGGTAACTAGCCAGACCAAAAACCCCCTACCACTATGCTATGGTTTCATCACGACGTTTTCCTTTACCGAAAGCTCAAGCACATTGCAAGTGGATTCAAACTCACGTCTGTTACATACATTTACATACATACATTACATACATGTGTACATCCGTACACACTGCCAACCGAGCCATCATTGCTTTAAACTCTACAGTTTCTTCTATTATACATGTTACCCCTGAGACGTTATTTTATTTCCAACGATTTTAACAGTCTAACGAAACCGGAATATGATATCTTGCCTCACCTGCCAGCTACAATGCAAATTTCTATCTCCTTCCATTTCTTTTTTATTTGTACTTAACGTTTTGCATTATGGTCATAATCTCACCTGATCTTAAGTGACGATACGGCCCAAGTTGGTAGACACGCTAAACCTGTGGAGGAACTGGCTCTCAAGTGCTGCTGCCGGAACACACCTATTGGTATTTGGCGGCAGGTTTACTACTTAATGGTGGTAGCTACCCAGGCGGGTATTAGAAAAAGCCCTACCACCATGCTATGGTTTCCTCACGATGTCTCCCTTCACCGAAAGCTTAAGCTTATTGTAGGTGCTTGGATTCGAAGTTACATCCCTTGACGCGAAGTTGTACACACTACGAGTGAGCTATCATCGCTTCAATTTTCATTCAGATCGCAGTGGATCTGTGAGATTTGAGTCTTTCCTTTTCTTGAGTATGCAGTAGTCATTGACACCGCAAGCTAGTGTTGCACAGTACAATCCGTCGCCCCATTGTGGTACAGTACAATCACTCCTCGTTTTAGTTAGTACCGCGTTCGTACTCTATTTCGCGTCCCGGAAACAGACCAAGCCGAGGTTCGGTCACTAGTGACACCCTTGTGTCGCCCTCTAAGTCCGGTTCAGCTGTGAAAGCCTTTCAGGCTAACAGTGTAGGCCATTTCTAAGTAATAAGGTTTACAAGCCAAGACCAGAAATCATACTGCCTAATCATATAAGTCGTATTTTTTATTTTCTATCCATATACGTTCATATATTACTTTATTATATCGTGTTATTGGACATGTATATTTCTAGTATTTTGGTTTATTGTAATTTTTAATCATTTTTTTTTTATTTTTCTTTAGTATATTTTCCTTATTATATTAAAAAGTAGTGCTGACCGTGACAGCACGTCGGACCTTCGGAAAACCAGACTAGGTTATTGTTGTTTCTGCTTTTCGCCCTAATTTGTAATTATTATTGTTAGTAATTTAGTCAGTGTGAGTTTCGTAATAAATGTATTTTCTTTCTATTTTCTATTAATTCGGAAATTCCTCACCAACTTCCAATTCAAACTGGACCTTGGTTGAATCTTCGTGACAGTAACAAGCGGGGTCCGCCAGCCTCGCTTGTTCCACTGCTTGACGTCTGACCTCAGATGGCAAGATTTTCGGACCTACATTATTCAACGAAGCAGAATTATGTAAATAAACTTAATATCAAAACATATGATTTCCCATTTTTCATCTTACAATCTAGGAGTTTTTAAACAAACATTTAAATGGTATTTACTAAGTAAGCGCGATCCATCGTATATCTCATCGTGACTTACCATCGGGTGAAATTGTGGTCGAGCGCTTATCTATATTAATACTATAAAGTGGCAGTTTCTTGGGTTGTTTGTTTGTTTGAACGCTATAATCTTAGAAACTATAATCTTAGAAACCAGTCGAATTACAATGTAACATCAATCTACTACTAATAAGAGCAAAGCAGTACTGAAAAAGTTACAAAAACTTGCAAAATTGATTAAATATTTTTTTAGTACTACGCGAACGAAGTCGCGGACTCAGCTAGTTACTTACAAAAATAGCATTCTAAAACCCATTCATCTGTAACATATTATAAAACAATGTCGCATGTTATGACAATTTATTTTGATTTACAATTTATCCATTTATCAGGTCATCCCAAAGTTTGCATTAACATTGTCATCGGTATTAGATATACGCCATCAATCCTTATAACTTTTTTATTAACCTGGTGTCTAAAATCCCATTCTTTATAGATTTCCTCATCGCAACGCCCACCACATTAACCGGAATTAGGCTGAAGGCGAAAGGGGCATGTGGTAACCCATCAGATGCTAATCATACAACACTACGCACTAAAATGCACCACTTAGGCACTTCAAACTCCAGTGTTGCCAGAGACAGCGTCCACACTTTTTTTAGTCATTAATTATTACAATTATTTTTATTTATTTCAGGGACTTCGGTCCAAAAAGGACACGTCACTTCCCTCGTACCCTGACCTTACAAAAATTACAAAACACACTAAGAATAGGTACAGATATGTATTACTTAGAACTGATGACAAAAATTCCATAAAATCCTGGCCTCATACTTTAAATTGGTCCATTAAATTAAGTACTAAATGTTTTATGATAGCTGTCCGTTGGACTCGGTTCCGTTCGCATTCTGTCAAGTGTTACAAGTCTTCGATACATCCATACGTTATGCAATGGGATGAAACACTTTTTCTCATATGAAATGCAATTATCTTGCGAGGTATATGTCCGGACCGAACTCTATACGCACTAACAATTATAGATCTGTTTAAAAAATTGCTAGCAAACTATGGTGTATGAGGCGGCTCACTTTATAATGTTTTAAACCAAATACCTTTGTTATAGTTAGGGTTTAGCGTTATGGCCATAACTCACCTGATCTTAAGTGACGATATGGTCCAAGTTGGTGGACACGCTACACCTGTGTAGGGGCTGGGTCTCAAGGGCAACAGCCGGAACACACTTTATGGTATTTAGTGGAAAATTTTCACCTTAAGGGTGGTCTAGCCGGGCGGGCATTAGAAAAGGCCCTACCACCATGCAATTATACGAAAAAATTTAGTATCTATTAAAATCATTTTTATTATACTACTAGATTTTTATTTTAGTAGCTTTTTTATATCGTTAAGGTTACGCGTAATGACTATTATCTCACCTGATCTTAAGTGGCGATACAGCCCAAGTTGGTAGACACGTTACACCTGTGGAGGAACTGGCTCTCAAGTGCATCTACCGGAACAGACCTATTGGTATTTGGCGGCAGATTTTCAACTCAAGGGTGGTAGCTACCCAGGCGGGCATTAGATAAAGCCCTACCACCATGCTAAGGTTTCCTCACGATGTTTTCCTTCACCGAAAGCTCATGACTGGTTTGATATACGAAGACATGATGACATGAGAAGATGACAAGGTCGTCGTGTATGCTGTGTGCGGTAAAAATGAATAATGAGATCTAGAGAGATGTGAAGTGACTGAGAAGTGAGTGAGATACTAACATAGGCAGGTCTTGAACGGTTCACTGCGGTCCAGAGCGTCCGCGACCACACGCTTCATAGTGTAGTGTCCAGCGGGGACACGCATTGGCAAGGATATGGCGCCGGTCGCGACATCGACCACTACACACATATGGACCGTTTATTTTGAAAGTGGTGTAAGTCCATTTTCTTTTGTTTCGAGATAATTAAACGTTACTATATTTGTTGAAAATGCAATTTCATTTACCGACCGATTTTAAGTTGTACAAAACAAGGGATTTTTTTTTTTGAGAAATTAAACACGGACTAGTTATGTATAAAAAAATTACATTAAATTAAGCATGAATTACGTGATAGATCATTTTTCTCAAAAATGGGCTTACACCACTTTCAAAATAAACGGTCCATATGGCAAATTGCACAAATACCAGTAGCCAACTTGTCTTTTAACAAGTGTTAATATATTACCTCGTTCATATGTTTAATGGAATAGAGGGCAAGCGAGCAACCCTGTCATTTAATGGTAAGTGATCACCGACGGCCATGGGCACCCATAACTCTAGAGGAATCGCAGGTAAGTTGCCGGCCTTTATAGGAGAGACTGGTTCTCAAATGCCACTGACGGAACACACCTAATGGTATTTGGAGGCAGGTTTTCAACTTGAGGGTGGTAGCCATCCATGCATGGCATTAGAGAAAGCCTTACCACCATGCAATTATACGAAAAAAAAAATTGATATATTAAAATCATTTTTATTGTACTATTAGATTTTCAGTTTTTTAGCTTCTTTTTATAGTTAAGGTTTAGCGTAATGGCCATTATCTCATCTAATCGTAAGTGACGATACGGCCCAAGTTGGTAGACACGCTAAACCTGTAGAGGGGCTGGCTCTCAAGTGAAACTGCCAGAACACACCTAATTGGTATTTAAAGACAGAAGAAAGTATCGGGCGGCAGATTTTCAATTTGAGGGTGGTAGCTAGCCAGACGGGCATCAGAAAAAGCCCTAACACTAAGCTATGGTTTCCTCACGATATTTTCCTTCACGGAAAGCTCAAGCTCATTGTAGGTGGTTGTATTCGAACTCACGTACCTTGACGCAAAGTCGTACACACTACCACTGAGCCATCGTCGCTTCAAAAGCTTGAAGCAATGCTGAGGACCGTTTTGTTATAAATTAAATATGGGACCCCGAAAATCTCATACGTCATTTAAATTACGTATGCGGAGATTTCTCCTGCTAAAACAAATGCCTCAAACGGGAAGTTAACAACCTCAATATTGCATTCAGACTGCAGTGAATTTATACTACACGCCTCATAACGCGAAGAATTTGAGGTCGTGCATTGCATTACTCTCAACATTACAAGGTCGAGCAATTATCGAGACTTCAATTATCGTTATTTTAAATCCTTTGTATTTTTACGGCAATCCAAAAGTTTTATTATCCAGGAAAATACTTTCACTATCACAATAGATGGTTTTTAAATTAATTTCCTTCGTTATATATATAAAAAAAAAACATATTGATAAAATTTTGTTCGTAGACGTCCGGATGGCAGTGTGTAAGGATTACGCACATTAATCTTAATATGTATTGAGATCGTAATAATTTCTTATGTTTACGCGAATATTATTCATCGAAATAAAACTAATTTAAACGGATTTTATGAACAAGAACTTTTCCGGACAACCCACACCTCAGTCCTCCCCGTGACGGCGAAGGTTTCGAAACGTCGGGATCTAAATTAATAAATAACCGCGATAAAATCCGTTTAAATTAGTTTTATTTCCATGTATTGGAATCGTTTCTTTTTGCCATCAGATTACCTCCTATTTAATATAAAAAGTGCTCCACAGTCCTGAAAAGTGCATTCAACAAGTGCTCAACGCGCCTAAAGATGTTTTCACCTCAAAAATGATTATCCAATCCGGTAGAGTCGTTCGGAAGTTATGAGCGTACATAAATTGCGTCGATTAATTTCTATTTATAGACTGTAAGGTAAAAACTGTTTAGCATGAAATATCACGCTATACAAGTATCATTTGGTGTAAGCAGCAATGTATGGTAGTTCGACTGTATCGAATCAAATATCTTTATTCAATTTAGGCCCTGCGAAGGCGCTTATGAACGTTAAAACTACCACCGGTTCGGAAAGTAACGCAGTCATCGAGTAAAACCGGCAAGAAACTCGATCTGCATCTTTTTTTTAAGTCTTATTCTTATCTTTGTTATATAATAGTTTAATGTGTTATAGTAGTTATTAGCGGATGTAAAGAGAGGAGTGTCAACCCTATAATAGCCTTTTGAGATCAAAACCCGTTTGACATGATTCTTGAATCTACTATCCGGGGCAATTCAGTAATGTGCTTTGGGACTTTATTATAAAACTTGACACACACTTGTCACAAGTTGGCACACTTGTAGACAGTAAATGAGATGTTACAAGAGTATACTCACAGTGAGATACTATTTGCATGCAATCCAGAGTGACTTCGACACTTTCCTTCAGTTTGCGCGACCATTCGTTGGTCACCGCGGCCTGCTCGTTGCGTTTACGTCGTGATTCCACCACCGCTGGTATAGAAACATATTATTAATTACTTAATTCCTTCACCACGACACCTTCGAAGTTTTTTTTTTATAGGTTTAGCGTTGTGGCCACATTCTCACTAGATGTTAGGTGACGATGTGGCACAAAATGGTGGTCACGTCAAATGTAAGCCAGTCGGCTCTCAAGTGCACATGCCGCAACATACCTATAGGTATTTGGCGGTACTTTCAACTTGAGTGAGGTAGCTAGTGTAGCTAGAGTAGTGAGATGGTTTCGTCATGTTTTCCTTCACCGTAAGCGTTTGTTCATTGCGGGGATTCGAACTAGTGTCTATTGACGCGGCGTCCGTACACAATACCAACGAACTATTATTACTTGAAGGTGTATAGTATATATGTGAAATTATATTAAATTACGTAACATGACAAGGGGCGAGAGGGTCCTAAATTTCGTGACGTCACATTCCAAAATCTAATATATTTAAGCAGAACTATAAATTCGCTGTTTTAATGTAACAAGGAAATTTGAAATTATGTAATGTCACACTAGGGAGCCGGGAGTCTCAGAAATGTGTCCAGTTGTGCCAAAAACTGGGGGGCCAAAATTCACGAAATTCGTTGTTACGTAATTTTTTCATGGCTTCCAAGAAAGAATATTAAACCTATGATTATCTAATATTGGGTTTAGCAATAATGAAATCTATATGTCGCCATACCTACTTATACATGTAAAGGAAACTGTATGGCTTTAACTTTCGATATGAAAAAAAAAATACACTGACTTGCTCACGTATTGAGCAGTCGTAATTCCCGGGCGGCCTATGTTTTTTTGTAAACTTAAGGTTTAGCGTTATGGTCATAATTTTACCTGATCTTAAGTGACGATACGGCCCAAGTTGGGAGACATGCTAAAACTGTGGAGGGAATGGCTCTCAAATGTAACTGCCGAAACACACCTATTTGTATTTGGCAGCAGATTTTCAACTTGAGGGTGGTAGCTAGCCAGGCGGGTATTAGAAAAAGCCCTACCACCATGCTATGGTTTCCTCACGATGTTTTCCTTCACCGAAAGCTCAAGCTCACTGTAGGTGGCTGGATTCGAATTCATGTCCCTTGACGCGAATTCGTACACACTACCACTGAGCTATCATCGCTTCAAAATCGTCATACGGCGATAAGTACTACTTCAACCTCCCAACGTGAGGGTGGTAGATACTTGGTGCTACTTCCATGCTAAGGTGTCATCAAAATACTTTTTCTCATAAGAATTCGAACTCACGTCTCTCGACGCGGCGTATGTACTGAGACATCATCGGTTCAAAATATAAACATAGGGGTACCTTCATCGACTACAGTATTGAGCATGCAGCGAAGTTCATGGTACGGTGGGAACCGCTCCTCGAGTGACTTCGGTTCTGGGCGAGGACGACCTGGATCAAATATTAGTATAAATATAAGTAGTATAATAGTATATTAGTATACGAGTATACTATTACACTAGTATATTAGTATACTGCTATACTATTACAATAGTATATTAGTATACTGCTATACTATTACACTAGTATATTAGTATACTGGTATACTATTACACTAGTATATTGGTATACCTAGTATATAGTATAAGTGCACCTATATGCAGATAGATATAACTAGAGTATTGTCCAGTCACAGATTAAATACGTCTGTGCCGGTAGCCAAGTTGTCATACACAGAATGTTCAGGCAACACCGGAATATGTGTCTCGGTTGTTTTTTTTTTTAACCACAGCAAAGTGACTACACTGAACCTGGCTGGTAAGTACAGTACAATCCACTATACAGCCAGTCGCGGCTGTCATGCTGGCTTGCTTAGGTACCTCTTCACGGCTCTTTTGAAGGACCCAATATCATAGGAAGGAGGAAACACGTTGACAGGAAGACGTTTCCACAATTCCACGGTGCGACGAAGATAAGAGTCGGCAAGCTTTTTTTGTGTTATCTTACTATGAATTCGCGCTCGGTAACGGATAGTCGATATCGGGATAAGTCAGCGTATTATCTCTATTTCCCTCTCTGTGAAGGTACAAGTGGCCAGCAGAGGTTTTCAGTCTGTTAGCATATCATTATATGGACCGTTTATTTTGAAAGTGGTGTAAGTCCATTTTCTTTTGTTTCGAGATAATTAAAGGTTACACTATATTTTTGTTGATAATGCAATTTCATTTACCGATCGATTTTAAGTTGTACAAAACATGGGATTTTTTTGAGAAATTAAACACGGACTAATTACATACCTTGATTAGTTTTAAAAATAAACTGTGTTTCGAAAACTATAATTTAGATGTTTCAGCTGTTTAGTTCTCTTCTCCTTTATTATAATTTTGCTTTGATTCTCTATTTAATACTTATTATTATCTATTATATAATTTGAGTATATGTGATATAGTGTAATTATTTTATTGTATTATTAATACTTAACTGGTACGTAACTGAGTATATTATGTATGTGTGTATATATGTATCTGTATGTATATATTTACATCTAGACATATTTTTTTATTAGTGTTTAATATAATTTTATAATAATTGCTTTGCTTTTTGTATTATTATTTTTTTAGATTATGTATAATGTTTTTTTTATGATTGAAATGTTAAGAAATTTTCAGGTATTTTTTACTTTATCCGTGTAGCCTTGTGTCTTGTAAATAATTTTTTTTTTCTTCTTTCTTACATATAAAAAAATTACATTAAATTAAGCATGGATTACATTACGTTGTCCATATGGACAACGGCGGCGGCCAACACTAGTAAAGTGTAGTGCTGCACCCAGGTGAGTCAGGCGCAGTTATTGATCGACCCTGAACACTCGTAATCAAAGTAGGTTAGAAGTCCCAGGGTCGAGAGTTTCGGAGCGCCCGCGATTTATATATATATATTGTTTTTTTAATTATTATTATATATATGATATATATAATGATTTATTATTTAATATTATTATAAATATATATAATTATAATATATTATTATTAATTAACGAGACGACTGTCAAAGTCACTTTGACGTTTCGTGTTAAATGTCATCCCGTACGTTCTTGTTGTTTTTACTTCAAGTTCTCTGGTAGGGTTCGGGTAGTAAATCGCGGGCGCTCCGAAACTCTCGACCCTGGGACTTCTAACCTACTTTGATTACGAGTGTTCAGGGTCGATCAATAACTGCGCCTGACTCACCTGGGTGCAGCACTACACTTTACTAGTGTTGGCCGCCGCCGTTGTCCATATGGACAACGTAATGTAATCCATGCTTAATTGCAAATATATATATATATATATATATATATATATATATATATATATATATATATATATATATATATATATATATATATATATATATATATATATATATTTTAATGAAACTTTTATTCCGTCGCCCCAAACGTTATGGTCCGTCTATCGCATGTCGCATTACAACTGTTTATAGCTTCAGCCGATTTCTATGACGAAATCGATATTAACGGCCGCGAAGTCGCACGTAGAATCTAGTATAGTAATAGTAAAGTTATTGAAACGGTCTGTAAATTATTTTTCGCGTACGTGATTAAAGAAAACTGGGCCATAGATGTATGATTGGTCGCGATATAAATCAGCCGTAGAACGTATATACTCACGTCTGTTGTGTTTCCACCTCGGGTCGTCTCTTGCAGTGGTATGCACGGGGTCCAAAGTGCCTGGACACTTCCGACAGCGGCACAACTCGTCCAGGGGACAGCCGCATCTCGTACAGCTTTCTAAACACCATAGGTTCGAGTTATTACTCCATAACCATGACATCTATACCGATTTTTATAGTAAAGGTTTAGCGTTTTGGTCACAATTTCATCGGATATAGAGTGAGGTTGTGTCCCAAGTTGTGCAACTGCAACTATCATGCCCTACTATAATGCTATGGTTTCATCACGATGTTTACCTTTACTGAAAAATCAAGCTCATTTTAGGTGGGTTCGAACTGACGTCCGTTTACACGGCGTCCGTACACACTACCAACTGAGCTGTCATCGATACAAATTATAATATATATAAAACGAATTATTTCGAAAATTCCTATTTTTTGATTAGGTAAAAAAATTAGAATCAATACTGAAAAATGTTTATGGTAGGGTACAAAAAGATAATAATTCAAATGTGGTCGGTCGATTCGGCGTGAAATAATCCATATTCAGTTACTAATTTTAGAACTATTGTGGTGGTCATAATCCAGTGAAACGACTAGGATTTAAAAAAAAAATCGAAGCAGTCATAAGAAGTAAAAACTTAAAACTATAAACAAAATAGTGGTATACTGTTTGTATGCAGTGGAACCTCGTTAAGTCAAACCTCGATAAGTTGAAAACCTCCATATCTCGAAAAAATGATTTGTTACCTGTCAAAAACTCTACAAATCGAATTTTTTGTCCTCTCCCTTGATGGTCGACTAATAAAGGTTCTACTGTATATATAATGTATACTAATAACGCACGGATGTACATATATATATATATATAGCGTTTGGTGACAAGGAACGAATTCCAGAATTTTTGTTCATCCAAAAAGTGCCTAAAGAAAGTTTCACTTTAATAATAATGGTATACCCTGCTTCATCTCGGCTTCGTCGATGAGCCCGAATATGGTATCTCTAGCTGCGTCCAGTCTTGCGTTCTGCAGAGCCGAGATTCGATGCCGGGCCGCGGTCTTGTGCGCGTGCGGCAGCAGGAACTGCTGGACCAGTTCCGCTACCAGCTCGTTCTCTTCTACCGAAGACCTGGTTACCAGAAGTAACACATAAGCATCAGTTTTGAAGCTACACTTAGTATATTTGTGCGTTTGATGATGGAAAGTATCGTGATGAAACCATAACATGTAAACCCTCAAGTTGAAAATCTGCCCCCAATTAACTATAGGTGTGTTCCGGCAGTTGCACTTGAGAGCCAGTCCCTCCGCTAGGCTTAGCATGTCCAACATGTTAGACCACATCGTCACTTAACGCCAGGTGAGATTAAAGCTATAACGCTAATGTTATAAAAAAAAAACAATTTTTGGTTGTCGATCGACAAAGAAGTCATTGTTCTCTCATATGCTCTCAATTTCTTTATTCGACAATGTTGGTCAATTATTTTCCTTAAAAAAATCCGTTTTTATTGTATTTTTACTTTCCATCAAAAGCCAATCTGTCAAATTGTATTTTCATGAATACAATTTCTCTGTAGTATAAGAATAAGAATAACTTTATTTACAAGAATTTTTACACTACAATACATAAAAAAAATTCTAAGACATAGTATCGCTATACATTTTTTGAATCCTAGCGCCTGAACTAGGCCGAGCCTGTATCTCAGACGCTGTTTTCTTCCCGTATAATAGTATGTCCTAGATATATTTTAATATAACTACAAGATTTATAAATATGACATAAGGTATACTGCGATTTATTTTTACCTTATCCTACCTTACTTTTAATAATAGTGTAACGAGTTACACTACAATATTGTGAACTTAATTTTTTTTTTTTTTTGCGTGACTTTAATATTTATGAAAAAAAACAAACAAAATATTTATCAAATACTAGAAACAATATGAGTTTAAAATTTGGATGTGCCTCAAACTTATTCTTATATAATAAGTGTATATGGATAAACATGAGCAGAGTAATCCATATCTGAAGATGTTATTTATAATTGTACTAGATAATTATCGTACGATTACAAATAAGTTTTCTATGTCTTCATACTTCTGTGTCTTCAACCAGGATGTAATTACTTCTTTACATTTATGAAAATTCAGTGAATATATGTCAATAATTTTATTTAGTTTGTTGTATAATATAGGACCAAGATAAAACTGATATTTATTTACAAAAAAAGTGTTGTATTGCTTTGTAGTACATATTGTGTATTTCCGTCTACTTGTTAATAGCTCAGGTTTATAAGGAACCTTGGCATGTTGTTCAAGTATGACATACTTAATAAACAATATCCTAACAGATAAAACATCCCATTCTTTGTATAGATTTATTGTAGGGTATCTGAAAGGTTTGAATGCCATTACTTTTAATAATATTCGTTGCGCTCTTTCAAGTTTGATTAAGTGAGTCTTTTTTGCTCCACCCCATGAGGTTATACAATAAGATAGGATAGGTTGGGCTAATGCATAATATACCATTTTCAGTAAGTCATAATCAGCCACATGTCGTAATTTTCTAAATATATATATTAACTTTCTTATTCTATCGGTAAGTTGATTAATGTGAGGCACCCAAGTTAGATTCTCATCTATTAAGATACCTAGGTATTTTATTGTTCTAACTCTGTCTAAGAAGCTACAGTTACATTTGTCATATACACTTTGCTGATAATAATACTGACAAGTGTGTATTTGGATTCTGAATTTACTCTCAGCAGGAAGTGTTCTCTTTGAATTTGTAAAAAATATACATTTGGTTTTGGATATATTCAGTGATAAGAAATTTTCATATAGCCATTTTACAATTATTTGTAATCCATTTTCAGCATGTGATTTAGCTTCTTCCCAAGTTTTTCCATGAAAAATTAAAGCTGTGTCATCAGCGTAAGTAAATATTTTGCAGTTGTCTAATTTAAGTTTACAAAGATTGTTTATATATATCAGGAATAAGGTCGGCCCAAGAATACTACCCTGTGGCACACCTGTATTTATAGAAGTGGCGCAGCTAGTATAATCTTCTATTTTAACTTTCTGTGTTCTGTTTTCTAGATAATCATTAAACAGTTTAAGAGATAATCCTCTGATGCCAATCCTTTCCATATTACTGAGCAGAATTTCATTAGAGACGGTATCGAAGGCTTTTGCCAGATCTAAAAATATTCCAATACACTTGTTTTTATTATCAATATTAGTGGCAACAAATTCTGTGAGCGAAGAAACTGCTAGAGCAGTGGATTTGCCTGCTCTAAAGCCATATTGATTATCTGACAAAATAGCTTCTTTTTCTAGGAATTTTAATAATCTTCTATTTAAAATCTTCTCAATTATTTTAGATAGAGCTGGTAATATTGAAATCGGGCGGTAATTCTCGACGTGGTTTCTATCACCAGCTTTGTGAATTGGATGAATAATCGACATCTTAAATACTCGAGGAAATGTTCCAGTTCTAATACATAAATTTGTAATATGTGTAAGAAGTGGTACAATAATTGAATTTGACATCTTTAGTAATTTCGTAGAAATTTCATCCCATCCTGTGGTGCTGCAAGATTTTAAGTTCATTAGGATAGACCGAATTTCTTGATCAGTTGTCTCTAGTAAAACCATCGAGTGCAATGGTGTATATGTGGTCTTATAGTTATATTTAATTGCCTTTGTTTTCGGTATTTTCTCTGATAATATTTGCAGCCTCATCCTATCCCCTTTAATAATAGCTTGAGAAAACAAAATATTAATACATTCATTATTTATTTTAAACAACTTTATTCTATATGAAATCTGTTGATGCAAAAAAAACGTTTTATACGAAGTTAAATCACTTTACACCACTCCCTATAAGTTATTGACGTGAAAAATTAGCCTATTACCGTTTCCAGGGTCCCATTTATCTCTATACCAAAATTCACCATAATCGATTCAGCGGTTTAAGCGTGAAAGCTTCACAAACAAACAAACTTACTTTCGCATTTATAATATTAGTATGATTAGTAAACTACCTGTGTCTGCGGCTTCTTTCACGTGGAATTAATTCAAATCACAATAACTTTTGATAGAGTAAACCCATTTCAATGAAACAAAGACTAAATGTTACTCGAGGATATGCTCTATGATTTCCTTGATGACATTTTATAGTAAACTTTATACTTTAGCAACGATGTGTACACAAACAAACAAACAAAAAATTCAGAAATGCTAGAAATGGGTTCTGTTGGTTATCCTGTAACACCCTGCCTATTTTTTTAAATATTTTCGATGTACAGCAAAGACGCTTCTATAGATTTATCACATGTATAGATTCGTAAAGTAAACTAGTAATACTATTTAGTAATAGTAAATATTAATTAGTAATGGTAAATAGTAGTTTTTTTATGCTTTATAAGTTTGCGCTTGATCTCAATCATGCCTGGTGGTAAGCATAGATGAGTCCGACTATAGAGCGCGCAAACTTAAAAAGTCCCTGTTCACTCCTCTCTTGAATCTATCCAGATTATAAGTAGAAGACAGACGCCAGGAGGGAGTTTCACTCCGTTGCTGTCTGCTTGATGAACGAAGACGCAAATCGTTTCGTACGAACCATGGGTACTTCTACCACATAAGGGTGGAAGCCCATGACCATGTAATTCCTACGTGCACTCTACAAAGTGGAATTTGTAAAATACTGAGAGACAAGCTACTTTACGTCTATGCTCTAGACAGAGCATTTTTGCCTCCATCAGTATCACATCGCCCACAAGCCGAAGAGCTCATCGTTCAATGGACTCGAGTGCAGCCAGTTGATATTTGGCTGAACCATCCCAAAGGTGGTAGAAGTACTTTATACGCGACCTTACTTGCGCTTGACACAAGCTAAGATGTTGGCACGGTGTGAAATGCCGCTTAACCTTGAAGAGGATCCCTTCTTGAAGAGGATTTCTTGGTAGCTTGGTAGCTTGGCTTTGACTCAATTGCACGACCAAAGTTGAAATCAGATGTTACTGGGATCCCAAGAAGATCGAGTTTGTCGGGAATCTAAAGGGTCACATCTTGAAAAATGGGAGTCATGTTGAATGGACTCCGTTTAGCAGAGAATAGACACGCATGGATTTCTTCAGTCTTAAACATGACCAAATTCGCATTACTTCAATCGGAAACGATCCTTGCTTTAGCCTGAGTTAGTAATAGTAATTAATAATTAGTAATGGTAATTAGTATTAGTATATCAGTAAGGGCGGTAAGGATATGCACTAGTGAGGGTATCTTACATAGGTTCGTTTCTCTGCTGGTCGATTGCTTCTGCGTGCGTTCTGGCCCTCCTAACTGCATCCTCTTCCGCGGCCAGCTCCACTCCCTCCTGTACTATCTCCAACAGATACGAATCCACGGTCTCCTGAGTAACTCCCAATACCTGGAACGATAACATTTTCACCATCATATTATATCTCGGAGACGCTTCAAAAACATTTACATATAAACACAACTTATTAAAATGGCGCCTGTTGGCAAGAAAACAATCGCGCCTTTATGCCCAACTATATACCCCAAAAGCACGACATTCTTTCATTCGTATGTTCATTCATTTAATCAGAATTGTGTTTTACATCTATTAAATCATTCGTACTGTTATACCCGAGTTATGTTCTAAAAAGAGACACTGTAAACAGAATTAAGAAATTTTAATTAAATACTAAATCAAACTACGTAAGTCAATACGTCAGTTTGGTTGCAAATAAAAGTGTCTGCTTGAGTTCTTGTCTTTTTGATTTATTTTTATAAAGGTCTCATGGATTGGCACCTTAACAGTATGTTCGTTCACTCTGTATTATTGTTACATTCATTTGTAGACCGTACAAATAATTGTCCTGTGCGAGAATCGAACCCATTACCTATTTCTTATTCATTCTATTATGATTATATTCATTCATTCATTCAAATACCTATTAAAATATTTTTAGCCATATAAATGTACCGTTCTAAACATTTCATCGTGTTCCTGTCTCCTGCGCTCTTCCTTCTGTCTCCTACCCGCTTCTGCGGCTTCTCGCATCGTCTTCTCTCGAACTAGAGGAGAATAACAGACGATCAAATCTTTTTTATACTTTACTAGATCTATTTTACGGCTTCGCTAGCGTTAATATAGATTTTATTAAGCAAATTGGACGACGCAATACAAAGTTTATCCCTTTTTTACCCCATTGCATATAAGATTTTTGCAACAAAAAGTAGCAGCCTATCTCTGTCTCGAAGGTTCCATCTATCTCTGTACCAGTATTTATCGCAGTCGATTTAGCGGTTTAGGCGTGAAAGTTTAACAAACAAACTCACTTACGCATTTATAATAGCGATAGTGTTAGCGTAAAAACTACAATCTTGCTTGATGTTAAATGACGATGTGGTCCAAGCTGGTTGACACCCTAATCCTATTGCAGGGTCTGGCTCTCAGATTTTCCACTTGAGGGTGGTAGCTAGCCAGGCGGGCATCAGACAAAGCTGTGCCACTGTGTTATACTGCAGTGTTGGGTTATTATAAGGGTATATTAGTGCTAACAGTGTCACGGGTTCTGTTCAAAGTACACACAGGAAACCATAGGTTATTATAAAAGTCACAGCAAATACATATATCAATAAAAACAGTAATTAAATTTTGTTTGAATAGCACGTATAAATAATCCAGAATGTTGAAGACGATTCAAGAACTAGACCAACTAATGCACGCTGGTCGGTATACACTAATTCTTACATTGTCCTCCACAGTAATTCGAACTCACATCGATAGATGCGTCATCCGTACAAACTACCAACTGAGCCATTATTTCTAGAAAACTCGATATACAGATCCAGACTATATGAATTTGCAGACATGGAATATAAAAGTATGGAGATTAGAGACAAAATCACCATCTACGTATGAAAAAGTGTCCGTAAAAGCCTAGGCATCGAATAAGGCTAGATTTTTTTTTTATATCAACAAACTTCCTATATTCATATCGTAGTTTTTCGAAAGCCAGCGTTGTTCTGTCAGGTACTGGAACCTCTATTTTCAGCATACAGACATTTTTCAAATCACCGTCCATATGAGACGTGGTGCTTTCACTCTCTATATAAAAAAAAACATGCGTGCGTACAAAGTACACATGTCAGAAGTGAAACTTCTTTGGCGAACTAATTTATAAATCTTGTTCGCTCTGTCTCACTTTTTCTCTCAATCTTTCTCACTCGCTTGCTCCCTACTCTCACTCCACGGCTAGTTGCTCATGCTACGTTCGCCCTGTCTTACTCTCTCTCAATCGGTCTCGATCACTCTCTCTCTCTTTTCCGACACTTCCGTTGCATACCGGCGTGACGTTTCATCTGTAAAAATTTTACCCTCATGCGCCTAAAGAAGTTTCACTTCAAAAAGGTAAACTCACGAGCTATGAGTATGAAGGCGTGCTGCCGCCTCTCCTCCTTCAGTCTTCGCAGCTCCTTCTCGAGGAAGTCCAGGGCCGCGGAGACAGCACCTCCGCAAAGCTCGTCCACCAGCGCCGTCACCGCATCTTCCTACGTGAATCTGCTTAATGTCTTATGGTATTTTGCTGTGGGGGCAGCAGCTGAGGTAGACATAGTATTTTTTTTATACTTAAGGTTTAGCGTTATGGCCATAATCTCACCTGATCTTAAGTGACGATACGGCCCAAGTTGGTAGACACGCTAAACCTGTGGAGGAACTGGCTCTCAAGTGCAGCTGCCGGAACAGACCTATTGGTATTTGGCGGCAAGTTTACAACTTGAGGGTGGTAGCTAGCCAGGCGGGCATTAGAAAAAGCCCTACCACCATGCTATGGTTTACTCACGATGTTTCCATCACCGAAAGCTCAAGCTCATTGTAGGTGCTTGGATTCGAACTCACGTCCCTTGACGCGAAGTCATACACACTACCACTGAGCTATCACCGCTTCAAGTATTTCTCAGTTATTCAGTAGTTATTCAATATTTATCTTACAAAAACGAGCAGTTCGATCCACTTACAATTCGGGATTTCGCGAATGATTAAAGGATTATAAAATAATCAGACTTGTTGTTTGCATAAATTCGCTTCGAGTAACTCAAAATAGTCTTTCATTCAATACTTTCCGATATTAAAGACCTTCAAAAATTGCGTAACGCATTACTAGAATGGCTCATAACCAAGGGCGTGTGATGGGTTTTAGAAACGGTGATGAGGGTACCTTCTGTTCAGCTTCAGTTCTGATCGCGTTGTACTCCCTGGCCTTGGCCTCCTCGCGGGCGATGCGCTCCCGGTCCTCGCGCTGCAGCCCGTGCGTGGTCTTCAACTCCTCGGTCAGTTCCGCAGCCCTGGTGCGGCCTTCGTACATCTACCGCACACGTTCATCAAATTAACTGGCATCCATAAATTTTACTTTGCTGTCGAAGTTCAACGCTGTTATGTGTTTAACTTTTTTTTTGATATATGGACTGTTTATTTTGAAAGTGGTGTAAGTCCATTTTCTTTTGTTTCGAGAAAATTTAAGGTTAATATATTTGTTGGTAATGAAATTTCATTTACCGACCGATTTTAAGTTGTACAAAACATGGGATTTTTTTTTGAGAAATTAAACACGGACTAGTAATGTATAAAAAAATTACATTAAATTAAGCATGAATTACGTACGTGAAAGCTCATTTTTCTCAAAAATGGACTTACGCCACTTTTAAAATAAACGGTCCATATAGTTAAGACTTAGCGTTATGGCCATAATCTCACCTGATCTTAAGTGACGATACGGGCCAAGTTGGTAGACATGGTTAACCTGTGGTCGGAATGGCTCTCAAGTGCAACTGTCGGAACATACTTATTGGTATTTGACGGCAGATTTTCACCTTGAGGGTGGTAGCTAGCCAGGCGGGCATCAGAAAAAGCCCTACCACCATGCAATGGTTTCCTCACGATGTTTTCCTTCACCGAAAGCTCAAGTTCATTGTAGGTGGTTAGGTCCAAACTCACCTCCCTTGACGCGGCGTTCCTACCCACTACCACTGAGCTATCATTGCAACTGTATTGTATTTAAATGAATTGTAATCGACGGTATTGTATTTTTTTTGTACGTTTTAGCCTTGCCGCCTTCGTGCATATATCGCATACGTTTATCAAATTATTTAATATCTCAGATTCATACTGATTAAAAACCTACGGATTCTCTGTACCTTCCACAAGGATTGATAAAGCGCTTTCGCATAGATCATCTAATCGCGGTAAGGTAGAAACCTAATTAAGGACTCCCTCTACCTTAAGTTGCGGAAACATTTTTCCCCTCGCGTAACGAAAACGTATAAAATTTGTGATTGGTAACTAACAGTCAGATCTGAAAAATTAGTTTTATATTTCACATAGTAGAAAAGCAATAATTATCAATTAAATTTAATTTAATTTGTAATTTAAAAAAAAATAAACCTACCAAGCTCTGGACAGCGCGTCCCCGTATGACCTTTTGCAGCATCAGTGCCGACTGATGGTTGAGTTCCTCCTGGTCCTCGACAGCCTCCACTTGGGGTGTGGGGGGGCGCGGCTCCGGCTCCAGCCGCCTGGGCTTCAGCACGTGCAGCGGCCCCGCCGAGTGTCCGGCCGCTCCGAGTCGAGCCTCTGGAACAGCGATACTCAAACTTAAGGTTTAGCGTTATGGCCATAATCTCACCTGATCTTAAGTGTCGATACGGCCCAAGTTGGTAGACAGGCTAAACCTGTGGAGGAACTGGCTCTCAAGTGCAGCTGCCGGAACACACCTATTGGTATTTGGCGGCAGGTTTACTACTTGAGGGTGGTAGCTACCCAGGCGGGCATTAGAATAATCTATCAACTTGGACCGTATCGTCACTTAAGATCAATTGAGATTATAACGCTTAACCCTAACTAAACAAAAAATGACAGATCAAGTTCCCGCAAAAAACTCCTAATACATGTTTGTGGGCTATATAAAAAAAAGGTTGAGTATCTGATTGATGAAGGCATTACTTTGCGGAAATCAATAATTATTTGTTGAAGTATATATTACTCTGCACTTCCGTTTATAATTGATTGGCCGTAGACGGCTGACCCGACTTTGGTGAATGGTTGGATCAAATGTGGGCTATGTGGCACAATTGATTACATGTGTTTCGCTCCGTCACCAAGCACCCTTCCGTTGCGAACAGCGCAACCAACGTCTTCTCAACCATCAGCGGCCAATCAATTATAAACGTAAGTGCAAAGTAATATACACTTCAACATATGGACCGTTTATTTTGAAAGTGGTGTAAGTCCATTTTCTTTTGTTTCGAGATAATTAAAGGTTACTATATTTGTTGATAATGCAATTTCATTTACCCACCGATTTTAAGTTGTACGAAACATGGGATTTTTTGAGAAATCAAACACGGATTAGTTATATATAAAAAAATTACATTAAATTAAGCATGAATTACGTGATAGCTCATTTTTCTCAGAAATGGACTTACACCACTTTCAAAATAAACGGTCCATATAATTACTGATTTCCGCAAATTAATGCTTTCATCAATCAGATACTCAACCTTTTTTCTATAGAGGCCACAAACTTGTGTTAGAAATTTTTGGCGGGAACTTGATCTTTCATTTTTTTTTTATAGTTAGGTTTTAGCATTATAATCTCACTTGATATTAAGTGACGATACAGTCCAAATTGGTAGATACGCTAAGCCTGTGGAGGAACTGGCTCTCAAGTGCAGCTGTCGGAACACGCCTATTGGTATTTGGCGGCAGATTTTCAACTTGAGGGTGGGCATTAAAAAAAGCCGTACCACCATCCAAATAGTGATGTGATGTGTCGTGATGTGATTTTATATTTTTTTAATATATTTAGTTATTTAGCCCTGAATTGTGTAGTATATGTGAAATTTTACGTGATATAAATTCAACCTCGAATGGTAAATAATGTCTTACAATTTTTCACAGTTACACACAAAATAACTGGTTAAAGAGATTAAAAAAAAATTGTCATCATCCGTTGTCGATATTTTTTTTGATTGAATGTATGTGAATATGACAAACAGAGAGAATGTATGTACATTTTTTCACGTACAAGTGTATACGCCTTGGGGTTTATACGTGTCTACAAAAACCAATTTTCATAACCATCTCTGTGTTAATCATACAAATATTATAAAAGCGAAAGTGTGTTTGTTTGTGATGCTTTCACGCCAAAACCGCTGAATCGAAATCGCTGAAAAGCGTATGCATATCCCGGCCGCATACCTAGAAACCGATCCGACCATATACCGATACCGGATACCGGTCTAGAAACAGCATAACATATAAGACGATACTGACTTTTCAAATCGTTGTGCAAGGTCTCGAGGAACTGCTCGCTCCATTTGGTCTCCCGTTCGCAGAGCTGCATCGGGTCCCGAGACAAATGATGTCCGGAACAGGTCCTACTCAGGTCCTGACCGCACCGTTCAAGCCAGGCTGGAGGCTTAGCTATGTCTTCGTGGTCTTCTAACGCTAGAAACGTGTTGTACAATGTTATAGAATTGTTCTGGATATAACACTACGTGTTAGGTAAAGCTCCGTCCAGCGAGAAAGCATCTCGTGGTCTTTAGCAATAAAGGGGGGAATGTGATACTTTCGTGAGGTAGTTTTTTTATATAGTTAGGGTTAGCACTATGATCACAATTTCACCTGACGTTAAGTGACGATATGACCCAGAATGGTAGACACGGCAAGCCTAAGCGTGGCGGGACTGGCTCTCAAATGCAAATGCCGGAACACAGCTATAGGTAATACCTATAGGTGTGTTCTGACAGTTGCTCTTGAGAACCAGTCTTCCACTAGGCTTAGCGTGTTCACCAACTTGGGCGACATCGTCACTCAACATCAGGTGAGATTATGGCCATTACATTAAACCTATAAAGTACAAAAAAAAAACTTAAATTTACTAAGAATTTCAGATGGCGAAACATTGAAATTGGTAAAAATAGTTAGGATTGCACGTAAACAGTATATACTTCTTAAAAAATATATATATGTGTATTATAAAGCTTAAAAGTCTGTTTAAACGTGTTAATCTTAGGAACCATAAGTCGGTCTTCAAAAGTTATTTTTATATTTGTTACAGCAATAATTGAGAAAGGCTTTTGGTTATTTAACATCACGTAACAACGAATATGAACAAAGCTGTATTGAAAAAAGGGCCGATTAAAAGGAGGCCGATCTTTACTACCGAGTTTGATATAAAAACTAGCTATATTCGTCTAAACTATATTTCGTTAACAAACTTGTCACCCCCTATTTAAGACTCAGTAAGACAAGTAACAATTGTATGGTAATACTGTTAGGTTTTACAATAAAGTCCCAAAGCACATTACTGAATTTCCGGACAGTTAGTTCGAGAATCATATAAAACGGGGTTTGATGTCAAAAGGCTATTACAGGGTGGATCGATATATGAGAGATCTTGATGTTTGGAATTGACACCCCTCCCTCTACACTAATAACTACTGTAAATACACGTTAAATTAATATGAAAAAAAGTATATATGAATAAGACCTACGAAATACATTGATCAAGTTTCTTGCCGGTTTCATTCTATGACTGCGTTACTTTCCGAACCTTGGTAGTTCTGACGTTCATAAGCGCCTTCTTAGGGCCTAAATTGAATAAAGATTTTTGATCTGAGTCACACCACCCTGCTTCTATCTATGGCTTAAGCCCGGGTCTTCGGTAAAAGAATTTTTCGGACGTCAACAAAAAAGGGGGTCTGATCTTGGTCATTCTGTTTGATTGCTTGATGTATATCAGTGTCATATGAATTAAAATGATTATGTAATTACATAACAAAGTTGGATCGTAGGTTATATCCGCGTGCCTGTTGCGTGCTTGGTACCCGTGCCTGGCTACCGGCGCGTGCAGGTCTGACGTGGGGTCTGCGGCTGCCGCCCTCATAGAGCCCGCACCGCGAGACGCTCTTAGCCTAGCGGCCAGCCCGGCACGACCTCCACCACGGTGGAGCGCGTTCAGCTTTCGGAGCTCTACGAAATTGGACCCTAGAGTTCGGGACCTCTAACCTCGAAGCGATGTTAGCTCAGTGGTAGTGTGTACGACTTCACGTCAAAGTACGTGAGTTCGAATCCAAGCACCTACAATGAGTTTGAGATTTCGGTGAAGGTAAACATCGTGAGGAAACCATAGCATGATAGGGCTTTTTCCAATGCCGGCCTGGCTAGCAACCAACCTCAAGTTAAAAACCTGCGGCCAAATACCAATAGGTGTGTTCCGGCAGCTGCACTTAGCCAGTTCCTCCACAGGTTTAGCGTGCCTACCAACTAGGGCCGTATAGTCAATTAATAGTGATACACTCTAACAAGAGGCCATTCAAGTATTACGTAACGTAATTTTTGAAGATTTTTGACCCTCCCTCCCCACGCGTAACGCGCCGTAACATTTGTCTGTACCCCGATCCCCCTCCTCAAACGTTACGTAACACCCAGGCGAGCATTTTTACCTAAAAGTCATAATTATGTTTTACCTGTTTTTTACTAATAAACTCTTAAAGTACTTAATTATTTTAGCTCAAGAAACACGATTAGATATAGTCGAGGTATTCTAGAGGGATTGATAAAACATAAACATGCGGACTTGGAAATTTTCATGGGCTAGTGTTAGTGGATTAAACCCCTCTTCCCCCCCCCCCCCGTAACGTCTCGTAACGTTTCACAAGACCGCCCCTACTGATCCCCCAACTTGTACAATACTTGAACGGCTCCCAAGATGGAGTGTGTTATAGGTTCAAATACGGGCAGTATTTTGACAGTATTCTTTTATTCGACAACAAGTTGTTAGTAAAATTCATCAAGCAAATTTTTACCTATTACCGAATCTTTACGGCTATGGATCATAATTTCAAAATTATCCTCCCAGAACTTTTTCTTCAAAATACTAACCTCTATCCCTGGTACGCCTTATATTATCAATCTTACGTTCCATCTCTTGTTTCTTGAAGGTCCAAAGTTTCTCCAGCTTCTTGCTCGTCCGGTTCGACTGCTTCTCTCTGATCTGCGACTGCAGCCGATGGAGCAACTCCAATCGTATCTCTTGGAGCTCATCTATTTCCTACATCAAACCCAAACTTGTCAGTACCACGTCGTATGACTCGAACTCGATCGTATAAAGACACGATAGCTCAGTTGGTAGTGTGTCAATGGACGTGATTTCGAATCCCTTTAATAAGCCCAAGCGCTCGGTGAAGAAAAACATCATGATGAAACCATAACATGGTGGTACGGCTTCTAATACCCGCTTGACTAGTTACCAGTGGCGAAGGGTTGAATTTTGAAAAAGGGATGCCAAAGCAAAAAAATAAAATTAACCATACAAAATATCAGCTCGTTATCACTGCTACATGTTTTCATGGCGATGAAAGACCCAAAAACCCAATAAACAAACATTATTCATTTTAGGATTATCATTCGACAAAGTTTTTTTTTATCATAAATCTTTATAGTATAGAAATGTTTAACAAATCCTTCTCGTCTTAATTGGATTAATGGAATGTTAGCTTATTTACATTATTGCGTTGAAAGTTCATCTTGCGAAACAGCACTCACTTGTGTACTGTACGCAACCGTAGTGGGAATGATCTTTGAACAGTAACGTGTATTTTACGTACATCATCATTTGATATCAGGTGAGATTGTAGCTACAACGCTAAAACCTATTTTTTTTTTTATATACTTAAGGTTTAGCGTTATGGCCATAATCTCACCTGATCTTAAGTGTCGATACGGCCCAAGATGGTAGACACGCTAAACCTGTGGAGGAACTGGTTCTCAAGTGCAGCTGCCTGAACACACCTCATGGTATTTGGCGGCAGGTTTACAACTTGAGGGTGGTAGCTAGCCAGGCGGGCATTAGAAAAAGCCCTACCACCATGCTATGGTTTCCTCACGATGTTTTCCTTCACCGAAAGCTCAAGCTGATTGTAGGTGCTTGGATTCGAACTGACGCCCCTTGACGCGAAGTCGTACACACTACCACTGAGCTATCATTGCTTCAAAATGTATTATTAAGTGTAAAAAAACTATTTAATTTGATATCCGTGTAATCTGAAATGTAAATTCACCGCCTCTCTGAATATCCAGTCTTTCGTTTCGATGTCGGTGATGATCGCATCACGTCTCTTCATCCACCTTGGGAACGCGCCTCTCTCGGACACCTCGGACCATATACGTGCGTGACGCATTCTATTCAAGACATACATTACATTCAATTATTATTATGTTATGTAATAACATTAATAAATAAATTTATATTTTGCCTCTACTTAAATATCGTATATTGGTTTCTCAATTTAACTTACGGGGAAACTGAATTATTTCATCGAATACTAGATTTTACGAGCGGCAAATCAGATGACGCAATGAAAAATTTCATACAAAATTTAACCGCTGTATACCCAATTTCCAATAGGGTTTTCGCGAGAAAAAGTAGCCAATCACCGTCTCCAGTTTTCCATCTAATTCTATACCAAAATTCATCGTAAACGATTCAGTGGATTAGGCATGAAAGCGTAATAAACAAACTCAGACAGAAGAAACGGCGAGAGAAACTCTTCAGCAATGCCTGTTTTTATATCATAATATTATATAATAATTGTCCGAATTTATAAATATTCAACAATATTTAAATCCCATGCATGTTTATCTACTAAATAATCTGCAATTGTATATAACACGCGTTTTTTGATAAGTTTTTGTTTTACAATTATTTGAAACTTTTTAGTTGCAGATCACGTATTTGTCCTTTAAATGATTCGTAAAATTCTCTACCATTCTTTGTGAGATCGTTGAATATTTTTGTTTTTATTTTATACTTACTTAGGGCTTAGGACTTAGGGTCGACAAAGGACATATCAGTCCCATCGTACCGTGACCTTACATGATGTAGAAAAATTACTAATAGCTAATGATAAAACTCCATAAAATCCTTGCTTCGTCACTGGCAGCGATCTTTTTGGATTTCTATTTTACTTATTTTACCCTTTTTTTCCTTCGTCGAATAAGACAACTTGGCTGGGGATCTCTTTACCATTACATACAGTATCGTCGGTATTTCAATATTAATACTAATAAGCGGAATAGTTCGTTTGTTTGTTTGAACGTTTTAATATTAGATATTACCAGGCTGTTTTTTAAAATACCTTTGTATTTGACCAAAGTTATTAAATAAAATTTTAGTCTGCCACGAACAAAGCCGCAGGCACGGCTAGTATAAAAATAAAAAATAAATTTACTTGTTTATAATTTCCGTCGTATGAAAGTCCGCGGGCAAGTCACCAACTCGGTACGGAGAACCAGGACCTGCAAAGAATATTACTGAATATTTTTTTAATATTGCATAGGGTTTAGCGTTATGTTCATCACCTGATTTGATATAAAATGACGATGTGGCCCAGGATGGTGAACACGCTAAGCATAGTGGAGGGACAGGCTCTGAACTGAAGCTGCCCGAACACACCTATAGGTATTTAGCAGCAGATTTTTAACATGAGGATGGTTGCTAGCCAGGCGGGCATTAGAATAAGCCTTATCACCATGCAACGGTTTCATCACGATGTTTTTCTTCACCGAAAACTCAAGTTCATTGCAGGGATTCGAACTCACGTCCATAGATGCAACATCCGTGCACGCTACTAAGGAGCTGTCTTCGCTTCGAACGGCAACATTGAACGTTACCGTGTTTTAATAAGAAAACTGTAAAGAAGACACTTGAAAAAAATCGTATTTCAAATGTTTCGCTTCAAAAGTAATTAAGTGAACTAGACAAATAATGGTTCCTCCTATTTTTTTTTATTCTTAAGGTGTTGCATTATGGCCATAATCTCACCTGATCTTAAGTGACGATACGGCCCAAGTTGGTAGACACGCTAAACCTGTGGAGGAACTGGCTCTCAAGTGCAGCTGCCGGAACACACCTATAGGTATTTAGCAGCAGATTTTTAACATGAGGATGGTTGCTAGCCAGGCGGGCATTAGAATAAGCCTTATCACCATGCAACGGTTTCATCACGATGTTTTTCTTCACCGAAAACTCAAGTTCATTGCAGGGATTCGAACTCACGTCCATAGATGCAACATCCGTGCACGCTACTAAGGAGCTGTCTTCGCTTCGAACGGCAACATTGAACGTTACCGTGTTTTAATAAGAAAACTGTAAAGAAGACACTTGAAAAAAATCGTATTTCAAATGTTTCGCTTCAAAAGTAATTAAGTGAACTAGACAAATAATGGTTCCTCCTATTTTTTTTATTTTTTTTTTATTCTTAAGGTGTTGCATTATGGCCATAATCTCACCTGATCTTAAGTGACGATACGGCCCAAGTTGGTAGACACGCTAAACCTGTGGAGGAACTGGCTCTCAAGTGCAGCTGCCGGAACACACCTATTGGTATTTGGCGGCAGGTTTACAACTTGAGGGTGGTAGCTACCCGGGCGGGCATTAGAAAAAACCCTACCACCATGCACCTATGAATATGCTTAAGTTTAAAAGCAACCTGTAGGCGGACCGAAGTATTCCAGAAGTGTTTAACATGTCGATGATGGGGCCACAGGTAGCGAGGCGCTGAGTTCGGTTACGTTGAACGCGTGATAAAAAAAATAGATATGCACATTTATTTTGTAAATATTGATTCATATTCATTAATAAATTTGCAAAAAAAGTATTGTTAAATGCATCAAATTTAGTAAAACTCACCCCATTCTAGTTTGTCTAAGTACAGAACTTCCGGTGTCTGCAGGCAATTCTCCGCTGGTTTCGCATCCGGTTGCCAAGGTATCGTTTGCGCCGACGATTCCCTATATTCCCCGAAACACAGTTGAGACACAACGCTTATACTTAATATTTTCTAACATATATAAAAACATTATATTATCTCAGAAAACGTTGGACATTGACTTCCAGATCGAATTCTGTATTCAATTATTTTTTTTATTGCGCATCATAGTGACTGCACTGTACCTGGTATTAAGTATAGTACAGTCCAAATCAATGCTGACTGACAGTGAACTCAAATTCTCTGACAGTCACCGCTGTCATGCTGACACAGTACTGAGTGAGTTTACTGTACCATAGGGAATAAATATATTAGGATAACGAATATAAGGATTTTTAGGGTAAAAAAAAAACGTTATTTTGCATCAATGCACAACTCTGTATCGATCCAGTGAATCGATATTTCTCACTTAAAAATCGAGGTTCGATTCTTATCTATCAATCTAATACAAAATTCTAATACTAATCTAATAAAAATCTAATACTAAACTCTTATTAGGTGCCACAGGTACCTTTTCTGATTTTTTTTTTTTTCGAAAGGACCTACACTGTTAGCCTGAGGGGCTTTTACAGCTTCACCTGAACTAGAGGGGTGAGCGCGGAAGGCGCTCCAGCCCGCGGGACAACTCGCACAAGGGTGTCACTAGTGACCGAACCTCGGCTTGGGCTGTTGCCGAATCGCGTACGAGAAAAACGAACGCGGTACTAGCTATTAATGAGAGAACGTTATAATAATAAGAAAGTAAAAATCTAAACTAACTGATCCCCTTAGGGATCTGATAAAAACTTATTTTAGTTTGTACTGTGCAAAGCGGCGAGACAAGATTGTACTGTGCGTCCTTCCTACCTAAATTAGGAACGACGCGCGTACCTAACCTAGCAAATCGAACCCTAAGAACCGAGAAGAAGGCAATACCTTTTCTGAACACTTTCTACCTGTTTTATAACGACATGCGGGATTACACACAGAGCTAAAATATACTAGTCCAGTCCTAACAAGAGCGTTATACAGTAAAAACCTTGTTCTATGGTTTGTACGTCTCATAACGCGAAGCGTTTGAGTAGTGCTTTACTCTCACTCTCTCAAGGTCAAGCAATTATCTCGATTTAAATTGCTTTTATCCGATCCTTTCGCACATTGAGTACTAGATGAGTTGACAAATATCAACATGAACACTTTTTTGTGACAGTAGATACTTTAAAAAACACATTTTCATCTAGACAGTACAAAAAGAAACCGTTTTGAAAAAAAAATTCGGTGCACGTCAGTTGCCTGTATGTGCGGATAATGTATGTGGGCACGATAACGCTCAAAAAACTTCATTTTTGAGTCCATTTTATTTACATTCGTTTCATTCAGAGTAATAGCCTATTGAAAATTACCGTCTAATTCAATGTAATTTAATTAAAAATTAACCAGTACTTGGTTAAAAGATATAGAAGTTAAGATGTTGCAGCGCCATACAAACTATAGGGATAGCGTATTACCTTTCTCCAGGCAAAAATATATGATAACTATTCGAAAAAATAAATAATTATGTTACTAAGAAAAACTTTTTTTTGTGATGAATGAGAGTTATTAGACGTGCATTTTTGGATTACCAAACTTTTTTAATCACTTTACCCGGCGATATAATATTAAATAACGTGTTTTCGATGGGGATGTCCTTACATAACATAAATCAGTTATTCTATAATATTTAGAACAAATATCAATAGCACCTCTTAACTTACAAACTCCGTGAAAGCTTTCAAAGAAAAAATAAATTAGATTTCTTACCTATACTGGCTTTGTGTACCCCTGTTCCTAGGTTTCGAAGGTCCAGTGATAATATACGTTGGCGACGGTGGATGGAAGTCCGGTGTTGTACTTGGCATTTGGAGGAGTTTTTTGGGACTGTAATTATTAATGAACGTCTAAATAAAAAGCAAAGAATCTATACACACGACAAGAATGGAAATTTAACGTGCTTAAAATATTTACAATTTTCCGAAAAAAAAAACTATTGCAAATGACTAAGAATCCTTATACTTTCTAATATTATAAATGTGAAAGGGAGCTTGTTTGTTTGTCTGTTACGATTGCAGGCCTAAGCCGCTGAATCAATTATGATGAATAGAATATTATATTTTAATGTTATATTATAATGTTAATATTTTAGAATAAATATACATGGGAACCTAGAGGCGGTGTTAGGCTACTTTATGTCCGTATTAGAAGTTATATTAGAAAACCTTATTAGAAGTGGGGTAAAGAGAGGGATAAACTTCGTATGAAATTTTTTATTGTGTCATCTGATTTATTAGACAAAATCAATATTACCGCACGCGATGCAGCACGTAAAATCTAGTGAGTAATAAAATACGATTACATCATTTTCAGATATATCTGTCTGTTTGTTTGTGCGCGCATCACTGCTAAAATACAACGTTCATGAAACAACGCCACCGAGGAAATCATATAGCGTATCCTCGGGTAACATTTACTCTTTGTTTTATTGAAATCGGTGAGCTCCATTAAAAGTTATTGTAATTTGAATGACCGCGTGTGATTAAATTATTTTATTTCCCCGCGAATGAAGTCGCGGGACAGCTAATAGCAAATAAAATTATATATAAGGGGCCGTCGATGAAATACGTCATACAAAATGTTTTCATTTTGAGGACCGCCCTGCCCCATTCTCGTCCCGGAATGTCACATTTTCTGCGACCCCTCTATTAATATCTCTTCACAAATGATAGACACCCAGTACGTGATATGTGACAATTAATAGCAATACATAATTTTCAATATTTTTTAAATTTAATTACGACAAGCCGTAATTAAATTTTAATTATAAATATCTGTTGTAAAATTTACAAAATGGTTTTATGAGCTACAAGCGTCACGTTTTCTTTAGACAATGTAACATTTTGTCACAGTAAGCGACAGCTCCTCGGCCCCGTAAGTGCGAACGGACAATAGAACCTCGATACAGTAAAAACCTTTATAATTACAAAAAAATATTTGCTCTCTTCCCCTCAGGGCCCAAAACCTCTATTACTTCTACAACTTATACGAATAATTTCAGTATTAGCCCTCAGTTACTTAAAGAAATGTTTCGATGACCTCTATAACATAAACTGTCTGCCAACGAGTCATTTCGAATGAATGTCTAGCACAAAAATTTAAAAAAAAAAAGGTTGTTATAAAACACCTAAGGTCATCAGCGATCACAAGAATATCATTATATTTCATTTAAACAACCAATTAAATTGTCAGCCAAGTTATACAGTCCTTTAAATTAAAAACTGCAAACAACCAAAAAGTGGTGATGAGTTAAATCCAGCCCACACTCACACTTATTTTTGTCACTTTTAGTAATATCTATATGAGTTAAATTTATATGTCAGATCGGAAGTCTTGTTATAATCACTTGATCCCTCCTAAGTCTGAATGTTCGAGGTTATTTATCAAGAATTGATTTTCTCACATTGAATCATTTAGAACAATTTCCTGATTTCCATTCTGAATCCCAAAGTATTTTAATCTCGTGCTTAAAGTGTTTTTTTAATTTCGTCTATACTCGATTAAACTGCATTGTCAATCACATTTATATTAGTAGCATTATTTGCTACATGGCTTACTTTTATTCCTTGATGACTTGGTATCCCAATTAACTTAAAATTATAATTACTTTTTAACAATTTTATCGTTTTTTGTGTAATTCCTGTGATGAGTGTATTTTAATTTATTACATTTTGCAATGCTGTTAAATCCGGTTCAGAATCTGTATATACTTTATAATTTATTAAATTAGTTTTGTTCTCAATTAGGTCTAAAGTTTTCAGTATGGCAGTTGCTTCATAGTTAAAGACTGGGTTAAAATCTGGGAGTCTGTATCGGTGACAGCTTGAGAGATGCCGTTTGATGAGCCAAACTGTATTGTACATCCAGATTTTTTATTTATTACTAGACCATCAGTATAATAAAGCTTACAATTTTGATCTCTGCTACTAATTTCAAGGAGTGTCACTTAAAGAATATTTGGTCAATTCAAGATTAATGGGAAATTGACAATATTCCCAAGGAACACAGGTAAGAAGTAATATTGTATATAGTGAATTATTTTTTGAAAATTGATAGCCTGATTTCATTTATCACAATTAAAGTATATTTAATGAATTTGGGACTAATTTTAGAGTTGGTTCAAGTGTTCTCCCACTACAAATTATTATTATCATTTGGAGACAATAACCCCTTTATGGGTTTATCAATATATTTGAAAACGTTATTTATAGCCAATAGAAAGAGAACGATGCTAAGGACTGGGCTTTGCGATAGGCCGTTTTGAACTAAAACTGTTTTATAAATCGTATTATTATTTCTTACTTTAACTCTTCTGTTTGTAAGGAAATGTTTGATAAATGCAAGAATGTTTCCCTTAATATTAAGGTTTTATAAAAGTATAAGGACTCTGTGTTCCCAAACCATGTCATAAGCTTTCTCTATATTTAGTGCTACAGTTATTATATAAATGTAATTTGCAAGGGCATCAAATTTTTCACTTTCCATACTCAGTAAATGATTAGTAGTAGATCGAAATTTTGGAAATCCATACTGGATTGGTAAAATATACTTACATACTTCTATAAGCCGTCTGATTCTTATACATACTGTTTTTCCAGGATGTTGCAAAGATTAACTGTAAGAGATAAGGGTCTATTGCTTGTGTGTAAATTTAGTACTTTCCTGGTTTTAATACCGGAATTACTAACGTTTCTTTCCAGGAGTCTGGAAATACTTGTTTTATCCATATATCATTCTATAAACTAAGTAAATACTCAATGTCACTTCTTGGTAAATGCTTGATTATGATATATTAATATTTGGCATATTATCCGGTCCAGGGCTAGTTTTAACTATTTGTGTCAATGCTGTTGATAACTCATCCATTGATGTGTGGAAATTAATTTGTTGATTGGATTAATGTTATCACATAATTGAAAGTTTGTTTCAATCTTTTGATTAGTTTTATATTCATTCAATTTGACATCATAATTGGAAATTTCTGCAGAACTTTTAACTAAGAGCTAGTTTCAACTGAATATTAATGTTTCATCAAGACTCTTTAGTATAATTTTATTAAATTTACATTACCGATGGTTAATTCTTTGAATCGTCTTCCACATATCTCCAATCGCAATTTACAAGTTAAATTGTTAACGCAAACAATAAGTATACAATCACCTTGAATTGCTTCTTTAAAATCACTCAAAGCTATATTCATATCAATATGATATCAATCACTCTCTAACATAAATCCTTGATAAATTAAAACTCATTAACTTAAAATATTTTTGTATTTCTCTTATTTTCTAACTTAATGAGGTTCTACTGTGTTATATGAAAGGCCTCTACAAGGAAAGCAAGAAATTTGAGGGGATATAGGAAATCTCCCAAGCCTATCTTTACCAGTATTAGGGTTCGCTTAATACACGAACGCGCGCAACTTCCGTTTCCAATAAAAAACGTTCACTCCCAATGCACTAAGGCAAGGGTTCCCAAAGTGTGCGCCACAGTGCCCTGGTGCGCCGTAGAGAGTGAAGAACGCCGTGAAGCGATTCTCTTTACCATTATCATTTCATTTTTACCAATCTAATGATTTCTTATGTTTACGAGAATATTATTCATCGAAATAAAACTAATTTAAACGGATTTTATCGCGGGTATTTATTAATTTTGATCCAGACGTTTCGCAAGCTTTTCAGCCTTCGTAGAATTAATAAATAACCGCGATAAAATCCGTTTAAATTAGTTTTACCTGTCTATTTCGACCAACTGAATAGGTAGGTAGTTAGGTCGCCGCAACAAAATATTTAACATATATGTGGGCCGCGAACTGAAAAAGATTGGGAGCCACTGTACTAAGAACTCACGGCACACGACACGACACGATCTTAACGGCTATATTATGAAAGAACAAAAAATACAATAAACTAGTTACACGGCTGTGAATTTGAACCGATCCTTGCCCTCGGGCTGCGGTGTTGGAACGGATCTTGCCTCCGTAACTCGTTGCACGTAGGCACCGTACGATTTGTCCATGTGATCCGGCAAACGGCAATTCGGATGGTAGACTGCAATATATACAATACTACACGTCGACAGAAGTACATCTATATTATTATTATGAAACGGGAATATTAAGAACCAACAGTTGGATTTTTAAAAATATTTTTGCATTTAATAGAGCAATTATTGACGAAATCTTTAGGCTATTTAACATCACGCTACCACCAATAGGAGCAAAGTTATATGGGAAATTAAAAAAAAACGGGTAAAAACGATTAAATAGTTTTCAGTTCTACGCGAACGAAATCGCGGTAAAAGTTAGTAATATTATAAAACGAAAGAGTTTGTCTGTCTGAACGTGCTGATCGTGTTTTCAAGCGATGATAGCTCAGTGGTAGTGTGTACGATTTCGCGTCAAGGGACGTGAGTTCGAATCCAAGCACCTACAATGAGCTTGAGCTTTCGGTGAAGGAAAACATCGTGAGGAAACCATAGCATGGTGTTAGGGCTTTTTCTAATGTCCGCCTGGGTAGCTACCACCCTCAAGTTGTAAACCTGCCGCCGAATACCAATAGGTGTGTTCCGGCAGCTGCACTTGAGAGCCAGTTCCTCCACAGGTTTAGCGTGTCTACCAACTTACGCCGTATCGTCACTTAAGATCAGGTAAGATTATGGCCATAACGCTAAACCTTAAGTATAAAAAAAGCACCACTAGTCCGATTTCAATAACTCTTTTTGTATTTGATAAAGTAATAATTAACGAAGGCTTTAGGCTATTTAACATCACGATATCAATAATAAGAGAAAAGCGTATTGAAAAAATTAAATACAGTCACAGACAATAATTATTAAATATTTTTTTAGTTTCACACGAACCAAGTCGCAGGCACAACTAGTATATGTATATATAGGAGCTCTGATGACTGGATTTAGTATTTTGACGGTACTTGTTACCCGATGAATCTCGCTCACGCCTTGATCTGAACCCGGGTAGCACGTCTACGGGTTACGATCAAAACGTCCGTAAACGAATTCTTACGTCACATTAATTAAAAAAAAAGATGTTAAAGTTATATGAAACTACCTTTTACCCGCGGCTTGGCTCACGTTAATATGAAATTTGTCAAATCGTATAAATTAATAAAAGTTTCTTACAAAGTTTATTCCTTTCTTTACCCCACTTGTGTACCCCAGTTAGCATGGTGATACGGCTTTTTCTAATGCCTGCCTGGCTAGCAACCACACTCAATTTGAAAATCTGTCGCCAAATACCTATTGGTTCCTCCACAGGTTTAGCGTGTCGTCACTTAAGATCAGGCGAGATTATGATCATAACGCTGAAACCTTAACAATAAAAGATTTTAATAAGTTTTAAGTTTTATAGAAAAGTACTCTATGACCATCTCCAAGGTCCAATCTATCTCTATACGAAAGTTCATCACAATCGAATCAGCGGTTCAAACGTGAAAGTGTAACAGACAAACAAACTCACTCACTTTCGCATTAGCAAGGATATTATTCGGGTGTACCTGAACGAAGTCGTTACTGAATCTAGATTATTAATGATACTAGTACCATTACAATAATAACTTACCGACTTGAATTCTCGGACAGGTCCTCAGCTCGGAAAACATAGTCTTGTATATCGGTTGAATAGTCTGAAAAATTTAAATATACTAGGCCCTATTTGTGCCGAAAAGTATACATATATTTCGTTTTTTTGACAAGATAACATTGTGGCTTCCAGCTGAAAACCAGCGCTATAGCAATTTTCCATAGCATATGCTGAACTCGAGTTCTTTTTTGATGTTGTATGATTATTTTAAAATTGTTCATTAACATTTCTGTTTTCTTGATCAACCGTTTTAGAACGAAGTTCGTTATGGGACGTCGCGCAGCCGGCAAAAAACGTTCGTAACGTTAGCGTAAGATATTTATGTATAGTCTATGTATGATGGCTATACAGTGTCTAATGTATAGTCTATGTAGGACAGCTATACAGTGTCTAATGTACAGTCTATGTATGATGGCTAATACAGTGTCTAATGTATAGTCTATCTATGATAACTATACAGTGTCTAATGTACAGTCTATGTATGATGGCTATACAGTGTCTAATGTATAGTCTATGTATAATGGCTATACAGTGTCTAATGTATAGTCTATGTATGACGGCTATACAGTGTCTAATGTACAGTCTATCTATGATGGCTATACAGTGTCTAGTGTATAGTCTATCTATGATGGCTATACAGTGTCTAATGTATAGTCTACGTGATGACTGTTTTTTTATATATTTTTATAAATCATTATAAACAAAATAAAGGTGTTACGATAATTTTGTAAATTATTTGTTTTTTATCGCTAAAAAAGTCATAATAAAAAATTTATACCCGAATAACTTTTTTTTTATACCTCGAATAGCATTTGAAATTAATATTTTTATTATAAGGAACTTCGTTCATTTTTTATTTATTTATTAATACATACCTTTGTACTCACCAACGTTTTTATAGTTTATTAGCTGTGTCCGCGACTCAGTTCGCGTGCAACTAAAATTTTATATATATATATATAGTCTCGTTGCAAACAGAAATACAAAACCTTCCCCCTTTATGATATTAGTCTAGAAAAATTCAGCGTTATGGCCACAACCTCACCTGATGTTAAGTGACGTTGTGGCCCAAGATGGTACACACGATAAGTCTAGTCGAGGGACTGACTTTTGTGTATAATTGCTGGAAGTCAGCTATAAGTATTTGGCGACACAAACCTTATTTTTAGTTTACCATTAATTATTCGAGAAATTGGCTAGGAAGGAAATAACTTACTACTTGAGCCGACGCCATTGCCGCTTTGAAGGCCGTCCGGGCGTAGTCCCTGCCGCTGCAGACAATGTACGAGGAATCTAAACAAGTAAAAAAACACACTGTTGAACGAGTTTTGATTTTAAGTCTATTTGAAAAATAAATTATTTCATATGTTTACGCGAATATTACTCATCGAGATAAAACTAATTTAAACGGATTTTATCGCGGTTTTTTATTTAATCTTCACTTTTCTGGACACTTCAGTCCACCCCGAGACAACGAAGGTTGAAAAGCTTTCGAAACGTCTGGATTAAGATTAAATAAAAAGCCGCGATAAAATCCATTTACATTAGTTTTATTTCGAAGATAAATTATGACGTAAATACGGCTTATATAGATAATCCTTACTAATATTATAAATGCGAAAGTGAGTCATTTTGATTATGACTAGTACCGCATTTACCTTAAGTGTCGCCCTATTATCTATAATCCTGCACTATTTTAGTAAAGGACCGGGACGTAATTTATGAAAAAAATATATTACGTCGCTTATAGTCGATATTTTTTAATATCACCAACACTATTTTAAATTGTTGAATACATTAAATTTTATTAAGAAACAATAGGCACTGTAACTAAGCTTCAAAACGTAAATATCCAATGACAACTCGATTTTGAAGATTTACCATGAAACCAATAACTTTCATGTTTTAGAAAATCATTGACCTTGGGACTGGCTCTCGAGTGCAACTGTCGGAACACTCCTGCGGGTATTGAGCGGCAGATTTTCAACTAGAGGGTGGTTGACAGCGAGGCGGTCATTAGAGAAAACCCTACCACCATGCAAGTAATTTAGTAAAAAGCTTTATTTTGACATTACAAACAGACACATCAATTTCGTTTATTTGTATAGATTATTTAAAACAAACACAAAAAAAAACAATCTAGCGAAAGGAACTCCTTTCCAACGGGGTGTGTCTGTAATACGTCTCTCTTTATTTTAAATAGATTGCAATCTACTCACCATACAGATAGTCGTGTACACGCATTTTAGACACATTATATTTCCTAGGTCTCTCATACAGTGTTTCTCCGCTCATTTTTGATCAGGAGATTACAAATGTTATTAAAATGGCAATTTAACAGTAAAAAATATTCTTTGTCACGTCAATTGCACGCACATATTGAATAAACTTGATTGTTGCTAGGCTACGCACGACATTAGTGTCATTATATTTAATTATTGTTTTAATTTACACCTTTTTCCATGGAATAGGTATCCAACACCGTGCATATGCCCAATATACCTATGTGAGACGTTATTCCGTCGTTTAAATTGTTAACGTTTCAACAAAACGGTGACTATCTTGTTGAATCTGTCTAAGAATGTTGTTTTTTTAGATTTTTAGATTTTAGATTTTTAAGATTGTTGATGAATGAGTTAAATTTTTAAACACAACTATATTTATTTTACAGTCGATTTTAAACTTCTCTATACGTCCAAAAAGACAACTTGGCTAGTGGGAGCAGTAATTAAATACATTGCCATTTCAATGAGTCGTATTACCATATAAGTCATCTCGTACGTCAAACTCGGGAATCGGGGTATTAAAACAAAAATTAGAAATCAATTTTATTACATGAAATAAGCATACATTATTTATTTACAAGATATTATGGACATGTATATAATTCATATCATACTAAATGCATTATTTTACCCTTAGATACGACTTTTTTTTTTCTAATTTAATAGCAACAAATACAATATTGTACTAATCTTATAGGTCGTCCTACACTTTATTATATATAGTTGTGCCTGCGACTTCGTTCGCGTGACACTAAATATTAGTTAATATTTTTTGTCCATTTAAGTAACTTTTTTCAATATGGCTTTGTTTCTATTGATGCCTAAAGCCTTCTTCAATGATTGCTTTATAAAATACCGAAAGCTTTTTTTACTGGTAATTCCTAAGATTAGCACATTTAAATAAACAAACTTTTCCCGCGTTACTTAGTTAAGAGTATAGCCAATAACCACGATGACGATACAGGCGATCCACATGATGACGTCAAATGCACAGCGCCATCTACTGAATATGGAGTTCAACTGTCAACATTAGTTCTATTTTGGTGTTGGAACTAACTGAATTACATATCTAAGAACACTCTTTTATATCACCTAATAAATCTTGATAGAGTAAACTGATTGTGAAGAAACAAAAACTAAGTAATACTTCAAGTTGCATACAATTTTTATGTTTAAAAGTTACCTATATTGGTTTTGTACATTTTCCGTGATGCATGCACAGAAAAATGGCCAAAAATTTAAAATTTATGCTTGTTTTCGTAGCTTTTTCAATACCGTTTTGCTCCTATTGGTGGTAGCGTGATGTTAATAGCATAAAGCCTCAATAATTGTTCTATCCATTGAAAAAAAAAATTGATATCTGACAAACTTTTCCACTTTATAATATTAATATGAACTAGGTTTTTTTTTTATAGAGCACTGCATCTATGATGTTTGTTTTTATCTATTTTCTGCTAACTGCCAATAGATCTTAGCACTAAATCCTGTGATCAGAGTGTGTTAAAAACTTTACAATTTGGTAACATTTCAAACTTGTTTGAAATAATTGTACAATATATTCTACTACATTCTACATCTGTCAACATTACTACAGGAAAGATATTGATTACACAATGACATAACACGCAATTGACTATTACATATCAGTACAGTACACTGACATTTTTTCGAATTTCCTTCTTAGGAAACGAAAGAAAATCTCAGCATGTGACATGAGAGCTATAAGGAGTAAAATCGAGCGTTATCTAAATGTGAGGCGTTACGTTAGCTTGCGCAACATACTTTAGCCTTTTAAAAATAGTCATTATGTGAAACAGTTTATGTTATTGATTTCATTGTAATGATGTGACAAATATCAATAATTATTTATACGTTTGGATTATTTTTTAAAAAGCTTTCATAAACTTTTTTTTTGTAATAATATACACAATAATAGTTCTTAGGGAGTAAACTACAGTCGTGCGTCGGATCTGACATACATACTTTTTAATCACTCCTCAGAACCTTTTATAGAAACACTTCACAAACAAAGGTCGGTAGAGATACAGAGGTGCAATGTCTCGGTTAGATATACACAATTCACTATTCCATATCATGACACTAAATTGAACGTTTTCCAATCACTTCACACGTACGCCTTTGAAGGATCAGTTCACAAGCACTTTCGCTGGTGGTAGAGCAGGTCGGTCAGGGTATGGAGGCACCGGAGCAGTGTGCCGGTCGTCCCGAGTCTCGGGTTCGAGTCAGGTGGCCTTCAGCATGTCGTCGAGCTCAGCCAGCGACATGGTCGCCTGGCGCAGCTGCTCGGCTTGCTTGCGGCCGCTCTCGGTGAGCGCGCTGAGGCTCTGCCGCAGTGTTGCCAGCCTCACCGAGACGCGTCTCTTCTCCTCCAGCAGCAGCTCACGGGCCTTTGGACCTGTAAAAAAAAGAGTTAAAATTTCGTCAAGACCACAGAATCATTCTTACCAACACTATAAATGCGAAAGTGACTTCGTTTGTTACGCTTTCACGGCTAAGCCGCTGGATCGATTATGATGATTTTTGGTGTAGAGATAAATGGGCACGTGGGCACGGTGATAGGATACGTTTTCTCGAGGAAACCTTATTGGAATTGTGGTAAAGAGAGGGATAAACTTTCTATGAAACGTTTTTTTACGCCATCCGATTTATTTGACAAAATCAATATTAAAGCGACCTAAGTAGCACTTAAAATCTAGTACAACTATTTTTTTTTATATTGCGCAGTATAGTGACTGCAATGAACCTGGTGTTAAGTACAGTACGATCCAGAGCTGCGGTGACTGACAATGATCCAAAATGCACAATCAGTCACCGCTGTCATGCTGGCCTTCTTTTCACCCTTTCAGGCCTTTTCACGCCTCTTTTGAAGGACTCTATATCATAGGAGGATGGGAATATAAGGGGCCATTGGAATATTGCGTAAGCACCAAAAAGAGTTGGGAGTTAGAGAACTGCTGCTTAGCTTCTTTTTGATAATATTTCTTTTTTTTTTTAAGAAATAAAGGACAAACCAGCAATCATTTCACCTGATGGTAAGTGATTCCGCCCATGGACACCCACAACACCGGGCGAATAGCAGATGCGTTGCCGGTCTTTATTGGAGTTTCTGGTTCTCAAGTGCCACCGAACACATCTATTGGCATTTAACGGCAGATTTTCAACTTGAGGGTAGTAGCTAGCCAGGCGGGTATCAGAAAAAACCCTACCACCGTGCTATGGTTTCCTCACGGTATTTCCCTTCACCGAAATCTCAAGCTCATTGTGGGTGGTTGGATTCGAACTCACAGTCCATGGCGCGGCGTTCCTAGACATTACCACTGAGCTATTATGGTCTTAGAAGATAATTACGTCAGCAATATTTATTTAGATCCATCTCAAAAGGGTAAAAAAAAAATTTGCATTAGAACACGCCATGATGTTTTTTTTTATTAGAATCGTTAGAATTTCTTTAGAATCCAAAGCAACATCAATCGATTGGTATCTCAAGATGCTACCACCGAGACATGATGTCTATATAAAGGTATACACACCCAAGAGCGGCAGGTAATCGCCGGCGCGTTCAGTTCTGATGTCCAGCGTGAACCAGTCGTCCAGGTCCTCAGAATCCGATGAAGGTATTTCCTGGTGTAAGAACAAGTATGTTTACATATACATAATCATTAAACCTAAAGTTGCTCAATTATTTCTTATGTTTACGGGAATATTATTCATCGAAATAAAACTAATTTAAACGGATTTTATCGTGGTTATTTATTAATTTTGATCCCGACGTTTCGAAAGCTTTCGCGGTCACGGGGCGGACTAAAAATGCTTCATATATACCATCTCGCTTGATTACAAATCTTTTAAGCATTTCAGTATTCACATTTGGTATGTTCGCAGTTGTTCCCTAACGGTTTATATCTATCAGTCTATCTATCTATCTTTCCATCTATACATCTATCTACCTTTCAGATAGTTTAATCTTTCCACCTATAAAACTACCTAGCCATTTATTAACCTGTCTTTCTATCTATTTATCTCCCTATCTATCTATCTATCTATATGTCACCTTACCTATCTGTCTATTTATCAGTCTATCTTTCTATCTCGCTACATTACTGGGTAAACACCATTTTGTGTGAGTGATGATTGGTGGTTTATAACTTACATCGTACAAGCTTCCATCCTCAGTGTGTGTGTCGGCGTCGCTGGGCACCTCCTCGTCCATCCTCTCCGGCCGCATGATGCGCTGCCTCCGCGACCCCCCCTCCGTCTCCGAGTCCTCGCCGAACTCCTGGATATCACGGACAACTCTTCAAATACCGACTGCCTTTCACTTATTGCTAAATTCAAACACCCTTTTCCTACTTTATCTAGTAATATCCTACTAGACAAGTTCAATTATAGCCACCGCACTTATGGGGAATGGAGAGTGTAGCTTACTGTGACATGCGGAACCGGGAGGGACGAGCAAGCGTATCACTTGATAGTAAGTGACCACCGCCGCCAATGGACATCCACAACACCAGGGGAGTCGTAGGTGCGTCGCCGGCCTTTATTTTGGAGGGACTCCAGTGTTTTAGGATCACAGGATTTTAAGTGCCACTTAAAATTATTTATTTTATATTTACTAAAGTTCTATCACGTGAAGCAATAAGTATTTAGAAATATTGAAATTTTTGAGTTACTGTTTATTGCAATATATCATGTAATGGGGAGGAGATCGATAATTAGTGACGTCATATTGAAATAAAAAGCTCTTAAATTGGTCTAAAAAGGTAAAATTTTGTGTGACGTTTTTATAGACGTCTCATTACTACAACGTGTATATAGAAAAGCGAAAAAAATATACACTGACAAGTAAATAATTTATACAGAGCATTACTATTAACACTAACGTTATAATAAAATACAAATTAATGAAGGGACGCACCAGAACACTGCACTATAAAAAAGGGACATATATAGAAATATATATAAATTATTTACGATTTATGCCAGAGACGTAAGCAAATAACGTTTGATAGAATCTTAGATAAATCATATACAAATTCAAAACCCTATGTAGTTATTATATGATTAAGACAAATATCCGAATGAATACTAGTAAATAATAGAGTGCACTCCGGTAACCATTAAAAAAAATATTTTTACTGTAAAAATTCTTTCAGTTGGTAGTTTGTAGGGACGTCACATCATTGGACGTGAGTTCGAATCACCTGCAATGAGCTTGAGCCTTCGGTGAAGGAAAACATCGTGACGAAACTATAACGTGGTCGTAGGGCTTTTTCTAATGCCCTCAACTACCACCAAATGCCTATGGAAGTGTTCAAGCAGTTGCACTCGAGAACCAGTTCTTCCACTAGGCTCAGCGCGTCCTCTATCACCATCGGCAATGGGTCACATCGTAACTTAACACCAGGTCAGATTGTGGCCATAACGCTACTCCTATGAAGTATTTAAAAAAACCTACGACCAAGTACAGTGTTGCCATTTTACAGTATATCTCTATTTAAAACAAAAAAAAACCAACGTCTTCATCGAGTTCGTAGTCCTCGTCTTCCTCGAGGAACTCCTCCTCGTCGATGATCTCTTCGTTCTCCTGCGATTGGTTCTGATTCAAGGTTTCGAATTTCACGACCGGCTTCGTGGCCTCCCGTCTGGCAACCGGTTTTCCGGTATCCGATTTCACAACCGGCTTCGTGGCCTCCATTTTCACAATCGGTTTCGCGGTATCCGATTTCACGTCCGTATTCAATACACGTTGCTTATCGTCGCCCGACTTCGAACCTGTCTCCTTTGTTTTTACTAGAAAACAAAAGTACAAAATTGATGGTGTAAAGTTTAATTTCACTTTGAACAATGTTCGCGCTTGGTCTAGACAGCTTATCCGGTCGAATTCCACTCGAGACTATTATTGGCTCTTTGTTGTGAATACAAAAGTAACACCGTTATGTCTGTGTCACTTGCTACATAGGCAGATATCATAATAGAAAAAAATACACAAGATAACCTCTATATAAAGTCACTTATACCTGATAATTTGTAGTTCAGATCATCTTTCCTGTTTCCAACTCCAAACGTCACACAAATTGAAAGAAAGAAAGAAAATACATACACCAAGAAATTCATTGTAACATATTATTACAAACTCACATTCAAATTGTAACCATATCTTTATTTCCATTGTTTTTGCTACAGCTTGTGTTAACAAAATTTTGTACTTTATCTATTAGAGTGAAATAACAATTTATTATGATAATTATTATTACTTAAGGGACTATACTTTTTATGGCGTTAATGCTAAGTTAAATAGAGACGGACGGATATATAGATGGATGGATAGATAGATGGATAGATAGATAGATGGATGGATAGATAAGTAGAGTAATAGATGGATAAACAGATGGTTCCTCGGGCTTGAGCCCCCTTCGCGCTCTCCATCTAAGTCCGGTGAAGCTGTGAAAATCCTCCAGGCTAACAGTATAGGTTCCTTCTAAAAAAATATAGTCAGATGGGTTGATAGATACATGGATGCGTAGATATATACACAAACAGATTTATAGATAGATAGGTGGACAGATAAATTGACAGACGAATTGATAGATAGATAGGAGGAAATTGAAAAAGATATTAACTCACAGATTGTTTGCATTTTGAAGTTAGTCGGTTTCCCTTCGATCTTGAACGCCGGTTTCGAACCCGCAATTGAATCTGATGATTGTAGAGTTTTGTTGGCGTATTGCTTTGGCGCACCGCTGCCCGGCTTACCTGGATACGGTCATAAATTATTATCTCTGATATTCTATACTTTTGATGGTGGAAGGTGAGGTTTAGTAGGTAATATAGATGTTACTAGAAAATCCGTGAGAGTATTTCACAGTATATTTTATGTTTCAGCGTTATGTCATTATTATCGTGTTACAAAAGAACACGCGAAGTATCGAATTCACGGACAAAGAAAATCAAATCCATTGCAGGAGCGTTTTTTGATTTGGGAACATTACAAAGCTCCAACAACGTTGTATGAAACGGCGCGCTGGAGTTATAAACACTCTTTGATTGGATCTCTTTTATTATTCTTGGCAAACTAAAGTCTCTTTTCTTAGTACAAATTGCGTTCTTCTTCTTTATCTTTTTTATTCTTGGCTATTCAGTCCTCTTTAGAGACTATTGCTGCCATTTTCAAGTGATAAGATTTGGACAGATGACACTAGCTTCAACAAAATGGCGACTGTCTTGTTGAAGCTCTTTTGGGAGTATTTGTGGAAACTAATATATCATGCTCCGAATGATTATTCATAATTCACTGCACTTATAAGTGCTCCAGCTACACTACATCACGTAAAATGTCGCCTAAATTACACAATCCAGGGCTCAATAACTAAGTATATTAATTAAAATAAATATCATGACGTGACAGATCAAGATCCCGCCAAATACTCGCACACATGCGCTTGCCTTAATACATACATACATACTTAATAAATATAAATTTAATAATTTAAATGAGTTTCAACGGTTTAGAGACTGAAATGGAGTTTGATTGTATTCCACCAGATTTAAGATTGGAAACCAAATTGGCAATAGAAAACTTGCTTCCAGCAAAGACAAATTGAAAAACACGTGAAAGTACAGTAGATCCTCTATAAGTCGAACATCAAGGGAGACGCAATAAATTCGAATTATAGAGTTTTCGACTTATAGAGAACGGAGGTTTTAGTGTATGAAGCGAAGGAAACAAAATTTTTGTTTCGAGATTTGTAAGTTTTCAACACATCGAGGTTCGACTTAACGAAGTTGAATTAAATTAAATTATGTTTTATTTCCCTGCATTCGTTTGAGAAAAGCTCTATATACGCCTCGGCGGAAATGGCGATTGCCTGTCTTGTATTACTGAACTCCTCTCCATACTTTTACGGCCTTTGCAATAATTTACTATTTCATTTCAATAACGGTACAGAAAAATAACTTTCAACAAAAGCCAGCTCATAACAATACTCTATCTCATTTTCTCACAGGCTAAAACCTATATATCACATTTATTGCTATCTCTTTTTCGCCTGACAAAATCTAATTCACACAGTCCCAAAAGAAGTTTCCCTTCAACAAATCGAGTAATGTTAATTGGAGTTTCCACCGTATATCGACTTACCTGAAGTACTCAAAGGTTTATTGACGTGCACGACGTGTTTCATCGGTTTCTTCGAGTGATTCACCGCCGAGCTCGTCGACTTCTTCGCCGTCACGCCGAATATCTTCTTCACCGTGTTCGCCTCGTCCGACGACTGAATTATATCGACAATGTATTATACCATCTCTATCTATACTAATATTATAAATCCGAAAGTGCGTTTGGACGTTTGTTTGTTCCGCTATTGCGCCTAAACCGCTGAATCGATTACATTGAATTTTGGTATACAGATGGATGGGACCCTGGAAACGGCGATAGGTTACCTTTTCTCGCGAAAAGTTAGAGGAAGTGGGGTAAAGACAATGGTACACTTTGTAAGGAATGTTTTTAGTATGTCATCCGATTTGTTTCATAAAATCAACATTAAGGTGTGCATAGCCGCAGGTAAAAGCTAGTCTACAAGACAAACTGAGTCCGCGAATTCGTTCGCGTGGAACTAAAAATTATTGCACGCCTTTTTTATAGTTAAGGTTTAGCGTTATGGCCATAATCTCACCGGATCTTATGCGTCGATACGGCCCAAGTTGGTAGACACGCTAAGCCTAAAGAGGGGCCGGCTCTCAAGTGCAACTGCTGGGACACACCTATTGGTATTTGGCAGCATATTTTCAATTGAGGGTAGTGGCTAGCTAGGCCAGCATTAAAAATAGCCCTATCACCATGCGACGGTTTCCTTACGATGCTTTCCTTCGCTGAAAGCTTAAGCTCATTGCAGGTGGATCCAAATTCACGTCCCTTGACGCAGGATCCGTACACAATATGGACGCTTAAAGAAGATGGTGCTAGAGTACTTAGTTTTTGGATACCATTGTTCCCTTTGTGATATTTCCCGATAAAGTCTAAAATAATGTAGTGTCTCACTCAGAGTCAGTCAGAGAAACTCACTCCAGCATAGTTTCCACTGTCACTCAAGTCTTCGGGCACCGCTTTGGAAGCAGGACGCCCTTTCATCAGAACATTCCGAGCGACACGGATAGTTTTCACAGAAGCTGCAAGCTGTAATTAATTAATTAGAGCCTTACATGTACTGCTCAATACGATACGGCGTTATACAGTGTGTATGCATATATGGTTTCATTGTATGCATGTATGTACTAGAGATGGCGATATGCGATCTATTAATCGATTTTTAGGGGTTTTTTTTTAAATCGTTTCAATTAATTGATATTTATCCTTAAGAATGATAAAATATTGATTATTATGGTGTCTTTTCTTTGTTTTCTCTTAAAAACATTTGATTTCGACTAATCGATCATTTAAATCTCGATTTTTTTGCGAATCGACTCATTTGCTCTAGATTCGAATCGATGCAGGAATCAATCATTTTTAGAAAGAATCGCTATCCCTAATATTTACTGTATATTAAATTAAATTAAAACTACCACAACCAGTCCAGTTTACCTTCTGATTTGCACATGTTAATTTAAAATAATTGAAGCGATGATAGCTCAGTCGTACCTTGTCAACGGACGTGAGTTCAAATCCCTGCAAAGTGAGTGATCTTTCGGTAAAGGAAAACATCGATATGGAACCATAGCATGGTCATAAGGCCTTTTCTAATGCGCTCCTGGCTAGCTACCACCCTCAAGTTGATAATCTACCGCCTTAATAAATACTACTATATATATAAACATGCTAATATTCAAAAACTTCGTATCACGTTGTTTGTCCGCGATGAACTCCTAAACTACTGAACCGATTTTAATCAAATTTCGCACATTGTGTGCAGTTTGATGCAACTTTTGAGATAGGAATACTTTTTATCTCGATAATGGAACATAATGCGATAGATGTCGTTGTAGTCGATGACTACTCGAAAAGGCAGAACAAGATCTTCCAGGTCAGCTAGTATACACATATCATAAAAAATAAGCTAAGAAACGGTCCTCCCATCTCTTTTTTTGCATATTTAATACTTGAATGGCCCCTTAGCCACAAGAAAATACTTTGTGGAGTTAAGCTCACCAATGTACTAACTAAAAAGTGTAATAAAATATTAATTTTTATAGTTTATACGTTTAAGCGTTATGGCTACAATCTCTCCTGATATTAAGTGACAATTTGGACTGTAACTGAGGCTCTCAAGTACAACTGCAGGAACGCACCTACAGGAATTTGGCGGCAGATTTATAACTTAAGTGTAGTAGCTAGCCAGGCGGGCATTACAGAAAGCCCTGCCCCATCATTCAGACTTGACATAGGAGAAGTGACCTACTTAAGCAAATGCCGCAATATAAAAATAATCGATTAATATCGATTCGATTAATCGATACATAAAAAGTTTCCGGTACGGAGATTTTTTGAGTGAAAGGCATAAAATTACAAATATTTTATTTCTAGAAACATTTACATGGTTTACGCCTTGCTTAAGGCTCGAAACTAGGCAATACTTGCGACATGGAAGACTAGAAATACAGTAACAATTATGCATTTTTTTTTTTCGAACTGACATACGCTGTTAGCCCTAAGGGCTTTGACAGCTTTCACCGAACTTTACATATCATATCATAGTGGGTGGCGTATTTAATCTAAGACAAGAGAACAAAGAAAAATACATATATATATATATATTATTAACATTAAAAACAAAATTATGAGTACACAAATTTATACAGATAATAAATCTGTATAAAAGTTTTGTAGATAGAAAATATTTCCAAAAAAAAAAACCAGGATGTCAAAGGATAACCAACAAAACCCTTTATCAGCATTTGGGATTTGTGTCTGTTTGTCTGTGCACGCGTCACGTAAAATATATAAAACCAAAATAGATACATTTTATACGTACAAATTGTATAGAACTCGGAGTATTACTTAGATTTTGTTTTATCGCAATCGGTTCACTCTATCAAGAGATATCTATAATATTATAACTTCCGAACGACTATACCAAATTGGGTAATTCTTTTTTTATTGTGTTCGTTTTTCTCAGTGCAAGTAAAAAAAAAATGAACAGAATAATATTTTTTTAGTCTCATGATATGAAACGTAATGAAGTGATGATAATGTTGGCAGTACGTGCGGACGCCGCATCAAGGGGCGTGGATTCGAATCCACCTATATTTAAATTTCATATAAATAAAAGACATTTAATTCATTGGAATTATGAAAAACTGACCAAAAGAAATGAAAAACGGAAACGATATTAGATATTCTATTGATCATAACGAATTTAAGTTGGAAGTTTGATTAGGTTTTTTTATAAAAAAAAACATCAGACCGTCTTTGAGTTCTATCGAGAATATAGGATATCGATTTTAGGTGGTACGGAGTTCACCGGGTCAGCTAGATCATAATATATATATATATATATATATATATATATATATATATATATATATATATATATATATATATATATATATATATATATATATATATATATGTATATTGTGTTGTGTATGCATGTACGTTTGTGTGTATGTTTAAGAGTTTCTTGACTGATTGTAACACGCTAACTAACCACTCGAAGTAAATTTCTTGTGTCTTCGAAGAAAAAACTACGAACCATCTTTCACAATACAGTATTAGCTAAGAAGCGTTTTTTTTTTATTTTCCCACGTTTGTATGTAAGCGCGTGTATGTGTATGTATTTATGTATGGCAATGTGTATGTTGAAGAGTTTCTTGGCTAATTTTAACAAGCTAACTATCACTCGAAGTAAAGTTATTGTGTCTTCGAAGAAAAAACTACGAACCATCTTTCACAATACAGTGTTAGCTCAGAAGCGTTTTTTTTTTATTTTCCCACGTTTGTATGTAAGTGCGTGTATGTGTATGTATTTATGTATGTTAGTGTGTACATTGAAGAGTTTCTTGGTTAATTCTAGCAGGTTAACAAATCACTTTTTAAATAACGTTTAGATCACTAAAGTTATGTTAAGTTTTCGCACGACGTGCGTTGTCCATCAATCACTATAACAAACACGTTTTAAACACAAAGGGTACTTGTGAAGTAAAGTCCAATCGTACACTTCAGCTGAGAGACACACGCACACTTAATTGTTAAAGAAATCTAAGTTACCTCATAAGAGAACTCATCGTCGGTGGAATCCTCCGCATTGACATCGTTCTTATTACTCTTCTTGACGAGCACTTTCTTCTTCAACTTGTTATCATCATCCCCGAGCAGCCTCTGAAATAATTATAATCAAATTTAATATTGAAATAAAACTAATTTAAACGGATTTTATCGCGGTTATTTATTAATTTAGATCCCAAAAACGTGGAACGCTTCACGATTTTGCATCTCATCCTTGCGCAGGGGCCATGCTAATCTTCTCTGTATCGTTCCAATTTTAGTATGTGTACTGCCGAAGAACATTAGCATGGCCCCTGCGCAAGGACGACACGCAAAATCGTGAAGCGTTCCACGTTTTCGGGATCTAAATTAATAAATAACCGCGATAAAATCCGTTTAAATTAGTTTTATTTCAATGAATAATATTCGCGTAAACATAAGAAATCATTATGTAAACCAATTTAATATATTTTGTTCATTTTGTATCTCTATATAGGTTAAACGTTACAGCCACAATCTCACCTGATTTATGTAACGATGTAAGGAATGACAGTGGACATGTTAACCTAGCGAAGAGTTTGGCTCTCAAGTGCGACTTTCAAGCGATGATAGCTCAGCGGTAGTGTGTATGGACTCCGCGTCAAGGGACGTGCGTTCGAATACACTTACAACGAGCTTGAGCTTTCGGTGAAGGAAAACATCGTGAGGAAACCATAGCATGGTGGTAGGGCTTTTTCTAACTCCCGCCTGACTAGCTACCACCGTCAAGTTGAAAATCTGCCGGCAAATACCAATAGGTGTGTTCCGGCAGCTGCACTTGAGAGCCAGTTCCTCCACAGGATTAGCGTGTTTACCAATATAGGCCTTAATGTCACTTAAGGTCTGGTGAGATTATGACCATACAGCCAAACCATGAGTATACAAAAAATATATATATGCTCATTATGTATATGTAATTATGTACACTGTTGGATTTCCAATTAACAAAAAAATAAATACATTTTCATGCAAAACGGCATTAGCGAGCGTCATGTCGTTTACCATCACGCCAAAGCGCGGCAACAGAAGAATCACATGAAAAAAACTATGTTTTTTTTTTTATACTTAAGGTTAATGCGTTATGGCCATAATCTCACCTGATCTTAAGTGTCGATACGGCCCAAGTTGATAGACACGCTAAACCTGTGGAGGAACTGGCTCTCAAGTGCAGCTGCCGGAACACAACTATTGGTATTTGGCGGCAGGTTAACAACTTGAGGGTGGTAGCTAGTCAGGCGGGCATTAGAAAAAGCCCTACCACCAAGCTACGGTTTCATCACGATATGTTCCTTCACCGAAAGCACAAGCTCATTGTAGGCGCTTGGATTCGAACTCACGTCCCTTGACGCGAAGTCGTACACACTACCGTACTGAGCTATCATCGCTTCGAACGCTTCGTGTTATGAAGACTCCACGACACGGGTGAAACGTCAGTATATCTCTCTCGCTCCCTCCGGATCAGAATTTCAAAGCCATTCAAAGAATCCATTTCAGAATCCATTCCACCACCACGCATTAGACAAACCAACTCACCAGCAGATCGTCCGTGTCGTTTCCGTCATCGTGCTGCTGTTCCGAGGCCGGGGTTTCATTATTCGCCGCCCTCTCTTCCGACTTCACGCCTGGCTTCCTGTTTAACAATTTTTTTGCTTTATAGTTTACAAGCCGTGCCCGCGACTTCGTTCGCGTTTTTCGAGGAAACGTAAATCTTTTTTTTATATACTATATTCCGCATTAAAACCAACCAAATTACTCCTTATACCATCAAATATCAGTCAGCGAAAGTTCCGTCAAAATTTGTCCAGCAGTTTCAATGATCATATGTACTTAACAGTAAAAGTAATCATCAAGTACTTGCAATGATTGAAAAGATGAAAAAAATTGCAATTTTATCACAAATACAACGTTGTAATTTGTTACTAATTGAAAATATAGAAACAAATGGTATAATATAATGTAATATGTAATATAATGTAATATGTAACATAATGTAATATGTAATATAATGTATATATATGTTTGTGAGTGCGTGTTTTAAATTATGTACAGGTGGGAATAATATTTATTTTGTTATACCAAAGGAGTATAACTTTTCCACGTATTCTTATAAATAAAAATATACAATAAACAAGCCAAGATAGCTCAGTAGTAGTGTATAGGAACACCGCGTCATAGGTAGTGAGTTCGAATCCAACCACCTACAATGAGCTTGAGCTTTCGATGAAGGAAAACATCGACGGAAACCATAACATGGTGGTAGGGCTTGTTCTGATGCCCGCCTGGCTAGCTACCACCCTCAGGTTGAAAATCTGCTGCCAAATACCAATAGGTGTGTCCCTCTTATAAATGCCGGCAACATACCTGCGATTAGTCTGGTGTTGTGGGCGTTCGTGGACGGCCGTGATCACTTACCATCAGATGATACGCTTGCCAATTTTGCCGCTATTACATTTAAAATATATATATATATTTTGGTTGATTAAATGCATTTAATTCTAAAATATAATACACACCTTATAAGAAACGTGTCCAAAACATCTGTCAGTTCGGTTTTCGTTTCAAAACTGTTCAACGCCTCTTCGATATTCTGCACTTCGCTCTTAGTTGTAGAACTGACTAGCTGATGGTCCTCGGATTTCACGCTTTGATCCATAGAGGTTCGAGAGGTCTGGGGTTCGATCCCGTCAGTCGTCCCACAGGTAGAGTCATTTTCTTCTGCACAAAAAATAAATAAATGCATTAGTATCATAAAGCGGAAAAGTTTGTATGTTTGTTTGTTTGAACGCGTTAATCTTAGGTATACTGCCTGTCTGTTATCTAAATTTATTTTTGTATTCGATAAAACAATTACTGAGGAAATCTTGAGGCTATTTAACATCACGCTGCTTCTAATAAGAGCAAAGTGGTATTGAAAAAAGTATAGAAACCGGCAAAAATGATTAAACAAAATTTTAGTTCCACGCAAACGAAGTCGTGGCCGCAGCAAGTATTAATATAAAGATACTAGCTTTACCTCGCGGCTTTGACCGCGTTAGTATTGATTTTGTCAAACAATTCTGTTTCCGATACCCGCTATACATAAATTCATAAATTATATCAAATAACTGGTATAAGACAGTGTTACCAGATACACGGTAATTATCGTAGATGCACGATATTTTAAACCAAAACACGGTCTACGGTATTTTTTATGTATATTACCGTGTAAATAATAATTGAATTCTTTGAATACGAATATCATGAAAACGTGTAAAACTAATGCATATTATAATTAGGTAAACTTAATTAGCAACACTGCCCGCCGCTGTTGGGGAAATGCCCAAATATTACATTGCTAATGAGGCCATGTAATCCAACATAATGAAAAAGTGTTTCTGGTAGTAGTATTCATGTCTATTTTAACTTATGTTAATGATAAGTATGTTAATTAATGCATATGGAATTGTTATTACAATTCTTAAAAAGTTTCTCTACTGTTTAGTTGTACATACAGTATTATTTTTCTCTACGAAATAGAGAGACAAGTGAGCATAATTAACAACGATCAATGTGACAGTGATAATTACGAGACTGATACTGGAAGTGGTCCGACATCCTCTAAAATAACAGAGGTAGGAACTGGGTAAATACGTAAGCATGAATATATCCCGACCGTATTGGGCCATAGCGAATGTGACCTGACTAGGGGGCTTCGTTGATGTGCCCTCAGGTTTTTTTTTTTTATACTTAAGGTTTAGCGTTATGGCCATAATCTCACCTGATCTTAAGTGACGATACGGCCCAAGTTGGTAGACACGCTAAACCTGTGGAGAAACTGGCTCTCAAGTGCTGCTGCCGGAACACACCTATTGGTATTTGGCGGCAGTTTTACAACTTGAGGGTGGTAGCTAGCCAGGCGGGCATTTGAAAAAGCCCTACCACCGTGCTATGGTTTCCTCACGATGTTTTCCTTCACCGAAAGCTCAAGCTCATTGTAGGTGCTTGGATTCGAACTCACGTCACTCGACGCGAAGTCGTACACACTACCACTGAGCTATCATCGCTTCAAACTGTGCCTGAAACGGTGACTGATATAGCCCATTTTTGCAGTGCATATGTAACCGCATTCACTGCAAGTACACACCACAAACAGAAGTTCAAAGATGAGTGATTATCTATTAAATATTATTTTGTATGGGTCCAAGAGCATACGATAGATCCATATAAATAAAAATATCAAGACTATTAAAGGGAACATTTTGGCTCGACAATATATTCAGGGAATTTTCACCATCAAATGATATGATTAATAAAATTACCTTTTCAATTTATGACCAAGAAGTGGAACTTTTGGTAGAATAATTTAGTTCAATTAAAAATATCAAAAAACAATCTTATTTTCTTTTGCGAGGACAAGGTATTAAACATTATAACTTGAAAACAAATTTAAGATAATTATACTTAAAACACCGTAATTTTAGTCTGCAGACACGGTAGTTTGAATTTTTTATCTGGCAACACTGGTATAAGTACATTTATACGGGGGCCTCTTACTATTTTGGCGATAACCTTTTTACATAAAAGATAGATATATGTTGTCGCGAGTTTTTTGTAGGACTATATAAGATAAACATTTTCATTATACTATGTATACTGTAATTCTAACGGGTTTTGCACGCCAGAATAGCTCGCTGATGGCAGATTCCTTTTCTACTCACTTGACACTTAACGTTATATATCGGACAATTCACACAATATCTTCATAGATATATGTGTGAGTGTGTGTGTATCCTGTGTCATTTTGTTCCATTATCTAATTCTGTAGTTTTTGCGTGAAAGAGACACAAACACCCATACATACATACATCAAACTTACAAACTTTCGCCTTTATGATATAAGTAAGGATACAGATGTATAGATATGTAGATATATTCACAAACCTTTATTGACTTCCTCAGTTCCTATTGGAGTTGCCCAGCTTTTATCTTCGGAGACTGCTTGCTGTTCAGTAGAATCATCGAGGCTAGGTGTCTCGTCATCTTGACTCATCTGGCTGTTCTCGCAGGCGCTGGTCAAACTCGGGTCCAGGGTCTCTTGTTCGGTCTATTATATATAAACATACATTAAATTGATCTGAAGAGAAATCTCTATGTAATTAACTTATGTATTTATGTAGTTAGTCTTATATAGTGGCATATCGCTCATGGTGATTTTATGTGACAATGTGGCCTAAGATGGTAATATGGTATAGTATGGAAACATTAAACCTATGGAGGAACAAGCTCTCAAGTGCTACTGCTAGAACGTACCTATGGGTATTTGGCAGTAGATCTTCAATTTGGGGGTGGTATCTAGCCATGCTGACATTAGGAAAACTCCTACCACCATACTATGGTCTCATCACGATGTTTTCCTTCACTAAAATTTTAGGCTCATTGCAAGGATTCAAACTCACGTCCAGTGACGCGATGTCTGTACTCAATACCAACTGAGCTATAGTTGCTTCCAGCTCTGATTCTATTTAAAAGTAATAAATATGTCACAAAATATTGCTTCTAGAATAGTACAAGTTGCATCAGTAAAACTTACTCCGGGATTGTAATCATCATCAGTGAGGATGCCCTCGCTCAGCCACTCCTCTTGACCTTCAACCATTTCTTCCTCTTCCTCCGCTTCTAAATGTTCCTCCTCTATTGGCTTTCCATCCTGAAAATTGTTCACTATGTTTGTATATTAATTTTATATCTTAACACAGTGATTGCCAGGACTTTTTCAAAAATCTAGCCTCAAATGACATTTTTCTTTAATCATATTAAAATACACTCTAATTCTAGTGCATAGTCTTAGAGACCATGGAGTTTGTATCAAATCATTCTCAGTCTCATTCCACATTTGCTATATTTTACAGCAGAGCTTCCTCTTATAACTTAAGATTTTGTCCATACAGTCAAATGTTCTTAACTTACCTGAACTGTCTGAACTGGCTATAGCCAAGCTTGCTCTGCACTTATATAGTAATATGTAACCAGAATTACACTTAACTAAATTATTACTTCGAACAAATTATAACTAACTTCTTTCACAGTCATTACACTAACTGTAAGACAGACTACAACAGCTTTTATAAATGCAAAGTATATTTATTTTTCTTAGTTGAATCAAATCATTACTTAAAAGTATTATGTTTCTAGTATAATTATGTCTCCATGGCAACAAGCAGCAGATGTGATATTTAACAATAGTTGTTTTTTAATCAATTTTCTGTTTATGCAAGCCAGCATTGATTTCTTGTTCTTTTCCTAGAAGACATTTTAGTGATTTTTAGGACATTATTCTCAAAGTTTTCTTTACATACTGAACTTTTATTTTTATTATTTCTCATGAAATTCATATTTTTACACTAATTTTCTAATAAAATATTTTTTTTTAAATAAAAAAAGTTTAAATAATAAAAATAAAAGTCCTAATACGTAAAAAGAAATTTTGAAATTAGTGTCCTAAAAATATGACAGTGGGGAGAAATGGGTTAATTTTATTTTTACTTTGGAAGGTATGGAATGAAAGATGATATATTCATGATTTATTTACGCAAGCAACAACAACCTAATAATAAAGCGCCGGATCCTTTATAGTCCATCTAATTACAGAGGATAGCCATTGACTGCTCGATTGTAGATTATGAAATGGGTGTGACTTAACCAATTGTTAGTTAACAATGTGCATTCTTATTTTATCTTGCGAGCGAGCGTTTAATGGTCAAGCCTACTATCCTGTTTTAACAGACAGTAGACTCTCTACACCATCTATCAACATTAGCACTGATATATTTCAAGATTAATCATAGTCACACAAAACTGGGAGGTAAACACGAACAAGAGAACTTGTAGTTGGCATTCTAGAAAAGAATGCAATCTACTAGTTATCTCGTAGTAGGCAGTCATTTTAATCATAATGTAGGAAGCAATATCTCAAAATTGAATATCTAAACTATAATATGAGGGGTGGTAAAGATTTTATCCTGAATGATGATTTCTAATATTACATTTATGTAATATTGATTATTGAATTCATGAACGAATTAAAATAAAATAAAATATATGTATGTAAATAAAGAAATTGTACTAATATTGTTTTATGACTATTAAATTACAAATAGGCTGACCTAATAAAATAATATATATTAAGAAGCAAAAGTTTGTTTGTCAGCGCTGTTGAACATACTAATAAGTCAGATTTAAATTATTTGTTTTGCATCTGTTTGAATAATCATTATGCAATTATTAATGTAAACGTAATAGGAGTACAGCTGTATTGAAAATCACTACAAACATGTTGAATTTAGTTTCACGCAATTGATGTTACAGGGCCAGATAGTATATTAAAAAGAACAAATCTTCACACCTATATATTCTATCGTAAGCTAAGTAGTATTTAAAGTTGTGTTTTAAGTTATCTCTCAGTAAATAGATTGTAACAGTAAATTGTTTTAACTGCAGGTAGAAAGCTAGTTATAAATGCTATGACTAAAATTTTATATAATTGAGAGACACTTGTTGTGTTTTCTTTCATGCAAACTATTCTACAACACATAAACAATTTAATCATTCGTAGAAAGTAAACTAATGATAGCGTCAAAAAAAAGGACCGGCTGCGAATTCGATACAAAAAGGCAATGGTATCTGTGTTGGGAGTATACGTGTAAATATTCCCTTAAAACCTGATATAAAACTAAACAGCTAATAAACATTTATTCGCTATAGTCTTTTAAAGTATAAAAAAAAATCTACATGTAAGGGCCTATGTATATAAACAAATTCGCATTACCTGTATTTTGCTTATTTTGGTTGGAGGCTCATCCATATCAGTATCGGTTTCAGACATTTTAAAATATTAATTCGTTTATTTATAAATTCGTAATTAAAAAAACACAAAATGTTTCTATGTTCACTATAAGTTAAAAATATTTCGCTAACCTAAAACTTGAATGTCAAATTTGAGCTAGGGATAGGATAGAATGTGCTAGAGGTGCGTACTTCCAGATCGTCATAGTTCCAGGAACTATGTTCACAATTAGAACGATAACAGTCCAATCCTAGGTGTTAAATAAAATATACTGTCAACTGTCATATGCGACGATAATAAATATTTTCTAATCCTAATTTCACTAAATATATTAGAGGAAATAATGTAAATATAATCGGCTGATTTATAATACACCAGCCAAGATTACTCATATTTATGTTATTTTATTACCTATTTCTTATATAATTATGAAAATAATGTTGTAGTTTATGCTACTGCCCTAGAAAATTTCATTCTAGCTTTGGTTTCTTGGCCGACAGTCCTAAGCCTGCACAGTATCAACGTTAATCAACTGATAATTTTAGTTTTAAGGGTGTATAAAATACTTACATGGCTTTGAATTCCAATTAAACTCAGGAACTGTAGGGACCTATTTAAAGGAAAGAAAACATCAGAATAGGGATGTGAATCGTTCCATGGTCAATCCACTCTAGGACATGATTTGCGCGTCCTTTTATGCTTATATTATACAAAATTAACTAATTCCATACAATATTTCTACTTTTAAATTATAATTAATAAATTATTTTCAAATTTGTGGTTATTAAATATGGTAAATACAAATCGTATTGATTAAAGTTAAAGCATAAATAATTATTTTGTCTTCTACTAAATTCACTATTTAACTAAATACTAAACTAAATATTCTACATTTTTTCTAATACACATCAAAGAAGACTAAGCGAGACTCATCATTTACATAAACGGTTTTATTCATTGATATTCTAGCAAAATAGATTGGTATACAACCTATTTCGTTATATGAAATATATGCGACCTGAATATAAAAATAACACCTTCCCGATTGTGTTTTGTTTCGGTAAAATAAATGTTAATTATTTTGTCCCGATTTCACTATCATAATATTACCGACAATTTGAATACAGGTTTTTGAGTCGAGATGTAAGCTATTTTATTATTTTATGAACACCATTTGACTGCCGATGAAATGTAACGAGTTCTAGGAATCTTACAAGTGGGAAGAAATTAATCCCAGGTATCTCGACATTTTTATGTTCATAGCAGCGTGATTTGATAGCGTTAGATAGATAGCGTTAAGTCAATATGGGATCCTACTGAGCAACACCTAGACCGTGGATAGAGTACAACTAATCGACGTGACCTATACATAAAACTGACTGCAAAAGGTCTGCCTAAGTTAACTGCTGATAATAATAAAATTTTATTTCCGTTATTACAACCATATTAGTGTTAGTATTAGTATTATTACACGAATTCTTAATCTAGTGTTAGTATTATTAGTCACTTAATTATATTGTTTAATTAAGTACATATACGCCTTGTCGTAGATGTAATCTAGCCCAATGCATAAGAAAAGGACTATCCAACCTACTAGCTAACACACCCAGAATGCTATTAGCACTAGCCCTGATCCGCTCCAGTATTGCAGCCGATTGCTGACACATGATGGCATAAAAGTCATTGACTCTGACTTATATAATATTTGGGGATCGCTTCTTCATAAATTAAACCACCATGATGTATAATATTGTGTATGTATTTTTTATAATTGAGCATAGATGTTATACTATCAGCGGCCGAGCTAACATTCTATGTATTCGATGAGGCGTGTCGGAATGTCAACTCCGAACACGTATTATTATTCGAATTTGAATATTACAATTCTATTTATATTAGCGGAATATAAAATGTAAAAAGACGCAACAATTCTCAAGCAGTATTATTGTTATCTTCTAAACCGTGAGAAATAGGCTGTATGAATATGACTTACGAGTACGACGCTGAACCATCAATCATATACGCCATGGGAATCGTACCCATCAAAACCAGAAGTAATAGGATAACATTTTATTTTACGACGATTTCCGGTTTGGACACGTGCAAGGTACGAAAGGGGTAAAAGTATATCTCCGTCCAGGTAATACTAAGCGTCTGAGATGCGTTTAGGAAATGCATCCGTACCGCTGCTCCACGTTGATGGTACGGGCAGGTATTATGGAGCATAGAGGAAATGAGTTACATGGCAATACGGATGCTGAAAGTTACGTAGCAGATGTTCTTGGGCCTTATGTCCACTCATTCGCACAGTCTTGGCTCAGACTTTACGCTGATGCATGATAATGTATGTTCACAAACAGTTCCGCGGATTAGAGAGTGACTAAAATTACGTGTATTGCCACAGCCTGCGCAAAAAGCTCAAAGACCCAGTATCAACAACTGGTAAAATTTCTGATGGAAAAATCAACCACGGGCTGATCGTTCCCCAAACTTCCCAATTTGTCCCCAGGGCTATGGCACGGACACTAAGTCCTCGAGAAAAGAACTTTCAGAGTTGTCTATTTACGGAGCATATTTCTCTCCCGGTACAGCTCCTCGGATATCCCGATCCCTAACTTGTAAAGCGATGCACTGAAAACACGGGAGAACTATGTAGTCCACACTGGCGGTAACAACTATTAATGTATAACCTAGGTAGATGCGCGAGCAACTAGCACAGTGTTGCGGCAACTGGAGCTGGTTTGAACGCTCCGCGCTTATACGTTGGGCCGAGCTTGTAGATGTGTGTACGACTTCGCGTCAGGGGACGTGAATTCGAATCCATCTACATTGAGCATGAGTTTTCGGTGAAGGAAAATATCGTGAGGAAACCATAGTATGGTGGTGGGGCTTTTTCTATTGCCCTCGTGGCTAGCAACCACCCTCAGGTTGAAAATCTTCTGCCAAATACCAGTAGGTGTGTTCCGGCAGCTACACTTGAGAGCCAGTTCCTCCACAGGCCTAGCATGTCCACCAATTTGGGTCTTATCTTCATTTGAGATCAGGTGAGATTTTATATTTAAGATATTATTTTTTTATAGATAATTTTTTTCTTAGTTAAGATTTAGCGTTATAGCCACAATCTCACATGATATTAAGTTACAATGTGGACCAAGCTGGTGAAAACGCTAAACCTGTGGAGGGACTGGCTCTCAAACGCAGCTGCCGGAACACACTTATAGGTATTTAGCAGCTGATTTTCAACTTGATAGTGGTAGCTAGCCAGGCGCGCGTTAGAAATAGCCTTTCCCACCGTGCTATGGTTTCTTCTCGATGTTTTCCTTCACCGAAAGCTCAAACTCATTGTAGATGAATTCGAATTCACCTCCCTTGACGTGGTGTTGGTACACACTGCCAACTGAGATATCGTCGCTTTAAAACCTTCAAATATTTCCCGGAAATGACCTACCAAGCCCATTGGGATCAATTGTCACAAGATCAAATACACAATCTTTTAAATTCATTTAGTATCTTTTCCAATCAATTTTAAACAATAGGCGAAACCATATTATATACTGAATTGTATGAAAAAAAAGGCGTGTGCTTGGTACTACACGACAGAAGTGGAACAACACTACAGCTCTCGCGCTATATCTTGACGCTTAGATTTCATCTATCAGGATTATCGAGAAGTTGTGCATTGTACCGAATTGAGTGCTTATGATCAAGACGTCATATTATTCATTTTACGCAAACAATCCTTACTGTAAGCTCAGTTCGGACGAGATCAAGGAAGCTTAGAGGTTGGCACAAGCTTAAATTGTGTATTAAATAAAAGGCCAATAACGCAAAAATTCTGAAAAATATTGTATTATACGTTAAGTTTTTAGTGTTAGTTATTCATCTATAAGATCTTACAGACTACAATATACATTTTTAATCTTTACAAATATATTTTTGTATTTTCGTATCAAATTCTTTAAAGTTTAATTTAGAATATACCATTACATTTCCATCCTAAACGAAGATCTTATTTTATATCTCGGCGCAATCGTGTACCATAAATTATGGTTATAAAATTTGAATTAAAAAGAAAAAGCTGGCATTAAAAATTCGTAGCGCTCCGCAAGTAAAGAAGAAGAAGTAAGAATGAAGGTTTATTATACCATTACCTTAAAACTTGACGGCTGAGAGCAGTGCGTGAGAAACCAGAAGTATTTGAGGTCTACTCTACACTCTATATGACAAGGAGTGGAAACTGTTTTAGCATTTCTTCCGGTACCAACCGGTACTTAATTCTATTGAAGATGTCTGCACTTAATCTACAAATAATCATGTTTGCAAAATGTATTACGATATTACTGAAGCCGATAAAGCCCTTAATTACTATGCCATAACCATAACACTCAAGTTCACATATTTTATTGGGATCATCCCTTCTGATATAATTTAGTACGACAATTAGTATTTCATGCGAAAGTGTAATATTAACGTCAATTCAAAAGGTCCTAAGCGCCAAAATTGACATTCCATTATAGACCTTATTGATATGATAAGTCAAAACAGAAAGAGTGGTAAATTTTACCACAGATTAAAATGTGACATTTTTAAGGTAATTTTCTAGACTAGTGACATCGCATACAACAAATTTATCGATAAAACTATTTTAATATACTATTTTATTTTTTTGATATTATATTTTTATGACATTATGATATGACCTACCAATTATTTACCAAATTGAATAATTCGTTTTTTAACGTGTTCTTTTATTGTCAAGACATGTTTATATGGAAAAAAACCGAACAGATATTTTTTAAATCTTATAATATAAAAGGTAATGGAGAGACGATAGCTCAGTTGGTAGTCTGTACGGACGCCGCGTGAAGAGACGAGGTTAGAATCCACCAATATTTATATTTCATATAATTAAAAGACATTGCATTCATTTGAGTAATAAACAAGTTTCATTCAATAACTAAAAGAAATGAAAAACTAAATCGATATTAGATACAGCCAGTTCTATTGATCTAAACGAATTGAAGTTGGAAGGTTGATTAGAATTGATTTATTAATCAAAAGGTACATAAAATACAAATCAGTTACCCCGTCTTTTAGTTTTAGCGAGAATAAAGAATATTGATTTTAGGTGATACGAAGTTCATTGGGTCAGCTAGTATAAAATAAATTAGATATTGATATTAGAGAATAAATGTCAATATTCGATAAAAGCTAACGATAACTACTATAACATTACACGGTTTACAATAATTGTTATTTGACAAATACGTCAAAATATATTCACAACTTAAACCTTTATATCCTTTATAATCCGTTACATCTCCATAAATAATTATTAATGTTTCTAACATTTTGTCGATTATTTCTTCTTTCAGAGTATCTCTATCATATCTAGAAAGTAATAAATGAGAATCAAATTCAATGAAAGCACAATACATCAGTGTTTGGTAGTGTTGAACCAATTTGATCCCAGTCAGTTATAATGATTTCTGTTACTATAATAGTGCAAACTGATGATGATTGTGTGTCCAGAGTTTGGACGGATGACTCGTGGAACTGAATATCAAAGGTTTTTAAGCGGTTCCTATTATCACTGTATATACTGTATCAATATTCAAAAGTGAACTATCTAAGATTTCTTCAACAATTTCATCGAAAATCTTCCTGTCATTCGACAGATAATATGACTCTCCTGTAGATGTCACAGCAAAAGTAAGTAATAGTAATTGTTTATTAATTAATCGGCCAACTTAATTAAATTTCATAATAATAAATGTGTCTGAAAATAATTTACATTAAAAACTGGTGCATTCGGTCTAAGATATCTGTATATTTGAAAAACATACCGTGTACGTACTTATCGTATGTCAACAAATTAACAGGGTATACTAAAACAATTTATAAACACAAAAGTAATATTCGAAAACAAATGTATTTCTATATATCAAATATATGTACGTAATTACGTAGTTGTAAGCTAATGAGCATTTAAATAAATACATAGGCCAACTAGTCTCATAAATCGGATACATCAAATACATAAACTTTATAGAGTTGTGTTCTGTTCTATATACACCATAATATTTTTACATTTTTTTAAAATAAATCTGAAACTTAAGACCTCTAACTTGTCTTCAAACAATAACATTGAAAAGTGTTGCCAGGTCACTCAAAATATAATTTATTGTTTTGTGTTTTTCGTACTGTACTTAAAATGTAGTATTTTTTATTTGCGTATAGAAAGATACCTTATTTTTGTAGTCGAGGATTAGTGTTATGTCCAAAATGTCACCTGATCTTAAGTGACGATACGGCCCAAGTAAGTAAATACGCTAAACCTGTGGAGGAACTGGTTCTCAGGTGCAACTGTCGGAACACACCTATTGGTATTTGGCGGCAGATATTCAACATGAGGATGGTATCTAGCCAGGCGGTGATTACAAAAAGTCCTACCACCATGCTATAGTGCCTTCACGATGTGCTCCTTCACCGAAAGCTCAAGCTCATTGTATGTGGATTCGAACTTACGTCCCTTGACGAGAAGTCGTACATACCATCACTAAGCTTGTAATATTTTTTTTTTAATTAAGCTCGTTGATTTTCTTTTAAGGTGGTGATCCTGTTCAGTATATAAGGTTAAAGTCGTGACATTATTGTATTGTTAAGGGACCTTGGAAAGTATATGAATTTTCAAGCCAATCAGCCACGTCGAAGTTGATGAAGAATACGTGGAAAAAAAATTAAATTGAGAGAATGAATAATCACAACAAGATAAAACGTATTTATTTATCATAGTAAATTCTAATTACAAATGCTATAATATAAAGTATTCGAAATACGAGTTTAGAGGAATTTGTTCACACCTTCGGCACTTTCGGTATATATTTTAAGATAATACCGGTAGAGGTCGTGTTACATACAACTGCTCTGTAGCGTCGACAGTGGCTTTTACATATTTAATAATCTCTTCATTGCTTCTATCCGTCGTAGGGAATTCTGTATCTGCACGTTTCATTATTATAAGGATATTTTCTAATTTTCTCCTGTCCACACGTCTCACACAGTCAAGGGTGAGTTGAAGTATTCTATTATAGCCGTACTTAGCAGATAACATGACATAATATTGTTTATTAATAAATGCGATAAATTCGTCCAAATTATCCACTGTGACTTTAGCAGTTATGGCCGTCAGCAACTGCACTGCCAGGTTCTTCATACCGCAATAAACTGCGATATCCAATGGCGATCTGACGTACACTACATAAGGCAAAGACTTAGTGAAAAATTTTGTAATTAAGTCTCCAATATTCCATGTGTATGGATTTTTTTTTTAATAAACTATCAACAATATAATCTTTGCAGAGCAGTTTCGAAAAATAGTAATTGAATTTCGAGTTATAACTGAGTTTACTATCCAGACTTTGCAAAATCCTCAATGGCGATGTTTGTAGGACAACGTCGACAAAAAATTCCCACGCCTTTATTTGATCTTCGTACGAATCCATTTGTAATATATCAGTAAGGCTCTCAATAGTTATATAATCGTCGATAGTTAAATAATCGAACTTCGGAATAATTGATGCCATATTTACTTTTAGCTCGGTTTCTCCTGCACCAATCTCCATTCCACGTACAGTTTGGTGAAGCTCTGTAGTATTAAGAATTTTATCCCCTTCATTTTTAACTGCAGAATACAATGCCAACTGTTTATTCTCATTATCTAACCGTGCATGTTCTCTCTTACATATTATCTTGGAAACTGCGTTTTGAAAGTCCAAGTAATTTTTCACGTCAAGATTTTTTCTATTAGATTCAATATATAATGTATAAATACTTAATAATATATCAAGTAAATGTTGATTGTATGCGAGTATGACTGCATCAAAGCTCCATAGATTTGTTTTACTATATTTAATTGAAGTCCTGATTTTAGTAACAAAGTAATTTACTGCTATACAGACATGAAGAGGTGTTCGAATTAAAAGCAACATTTCTTCGGGGACATCATTCCAAGCCTCAAGTAATTCTGTAGTTTTCAAAATTTTTACATTTAAATGCCATTTTAGTTTTAATGTTATTATGCGTGAGTCTATAGGCATGCACCTGATTTTACTATCCATGTATACAATAATAGCACAATACAAATTGTGTAATAGTGCGATACTAGGTTTTATTGCCATAATTTCATTAATATCTTTATGGAGTTCATTAAAGTTTATAGTATATTCAAACAGTCTCTCGATGTCATCAAAATGTTCGTCGTTAAGATCTTTCAGATTCAAATTTATCCTTAGATATTTTTCAATGAAAATGCCTTGTTCGACATCGGTGAACGGTTTCAAAGAATACGAGGAACCAAATTCTCTCTCTAATACTTCTTTGATGTCGTCGTCAGGGCGGCTTGCGATCCACATTTGTTGGAAGACCTGTGTCTCATTATCATGCCTAGGGGTCATTATAAAAGCTAAACACCTTAGCAATTCCAAAACAACATTTTTATATTGCGGATATACTTTTTCAAAAGCATCGAAAATTAAAATCATATGACCTTTATTGTAGCAATGTACGAATATTTGCAGTTCGAATTGAGTCAAATGATCTAACTCGTGACATTTTCGAAGATATATTATTCCATTGATAATTTCAATATCGATTACGTGATCTGCTGTCGAATGTTTCGATATCACAGTTTTGCAGAGAAATCGAAATGCTTCTAAATGGTCAATATTAAGTTTATTCTCCTTCCATTTAGAAAAGTCTGTAGTGTGGTCTGAAAGATTGATACGTTCGATCCATATTTGTGGATTATTTTTCTTTGTTTCTATGGACAAATGTGTTAGTAATGTTGATTTGCCCATACCAGCTGCAGCCATAAGTACAACAGTACTTTTTATATATTCAAGAGTTTCTAGTTTAATTCGGTCCTCTTTGACTTTCGGAAATGCATAGTTTTCATCTTTACTAGAAGAAGAAAAAGAATGAGTGTTTTGTTTATCCTTTTCTATACTCTGTGAACGATATAAATGTCTCTGTACGTAGAAATCTTTGATTTGATCATAATCCGACGAGCTGATATCTTTACCAATCTTGATCGATTCATTGTTACAAATTGCATTTAGTATATTTGCTGTTACTACATGTTGAGATCTACCATCAATTAATTTGTCAACACTGATTTCTATCCCTTGGAATATTACTTTTTTTTTTAATAGTTTCTTCTGGCTAGACAATGTTAGGTCTCGTAAAGTATTTTTGTGATCTTTCACTTTGACATACCTTCTCATACATGAGTTTTTTACGACTTTTTCAAGATGATTTTCGTTTACAACTACTATAACTTTCTTTGTCTTTAATACATTTAAAAGATCACTTAGATGAGTAACTTCGTCTGATGTATGTTCGTATATAATTATTACTGTCCCTTTATCATTGTTCACAATTTCTTCTATCAATGTCCTATTATCCAGTAACGAGTAACGCGCTGCATAATTTAAATCAATAAATGTATAATCTTTTATGTGAATGAAATGTTGAAGTAATTTAATTGCTGTCAGAGTGTTATTTACTGTTTCTACAACAATGAGGCCAGTTAATTTATCTAACCGTAATGATTGAACAGCCAACTCGTTAAAGTCGATACCAAGTTTTTGTATTGTATTAATATAAATAAAGTTTAACATATTTAATAAGTTATTGTTCGTTAAATCTATCAAAATATCATCAAATATCTTCATGTAATTAGTTACGTAATGCATGTGTGCTGTCTCTAGATGCTTCCACTTTTGAACTTGCTTGTGAATTTTCATGAATATAGCTTCCGACTGTATCTGAGAGAATCTATAATGCACTTTTTGTTTAATGTTATAATAATCTGCTAAGTTGTGTTTAGCGTGTACATCTATTTCATCTGTATTAGCTTGTCTTGTATAAAACCATAAATTGTTTAAAAAATCTGTCGCTAAAGTTATATCGTATTTATCTGCTTCGAATGACATTTTTGGAATATCATCTATATCAAATTCGAATCTATACTCATCTAAATTTTTTATTTTATTTCTTAACTTATTCAGAATATTTTTAGCGTTATCACCGAGTCTATCAGCAGATGTGTTAAATTTAAATCTAGTGTTGCTATATTTATCCAAAATAATCAGGTTACCAATCAATGAAAAATCTATGTCATCCTTATTGTTTATTATATTAATTTCTTCTCGAAATTTAGATACTGTATTTATAATTCTGTTTGCAATGTTATTGAGAGTATTTTCTTTATCAAGCTCACTGATATTGACATCGACGTTTCCAAATGTCACTGGAAGGCTAAAATGAATTAAACTCAGTTTCTGTTGAATAGCCATTTGAAAAGCTTCTGTGTAAGTGTTTTCTGGTATAACCATTTTATATATTGACGATAAAAATAGATTTTTTATCTTCTCATTTAATATGATAAGTTTATTATTTTTCAAATCGTAAGTCGTTGGAACAATCTGCAGTAATTTACTGATGTTTTCGACCGAGGGTTTTTGCAGGGACAATTGAACTACCTTTACAACATCCTCAAGGTCTGCGTTAGTGTTTCTGACTGCTTCTTCAAAAAATGCTTCTTTAAACACGTCCAGCAATTCCTCATGGTTATTTAAAAACTCTTTACGGAAACATCCCATGCGAACGCCATCGGTAGCTTTTACAGATACGTAAATCACTTCTTTTGCCAAAGCAACATGATATCTACTAAAGAGGTCGTCACATAATATAACCTCGTATTTATTTCCCTGTGTGAATTCATACAATCTTTTACCCATTCGTCTCATACGATTCACCCTTATATTTTTTGTTAGTAATTCAATAACATGAAAGTCATATTCATATTGGAAGATGTGACAGTTTTCACTGGTACTTAATATATTTCTTACAGTTGCATCCACCGAGGTTTGTTTCACTTTTTTTTTATCTATGATACCATCCTCTGCAAAGTTGGTTGTAGTATAAATTACAAAATAACATCTCATATTCTCGTATGGGCCTTGAAACATATCGCAACTGGTATTCGATGCGAACTTACTTCTTATATGTAAATAGCTATTAAAATATTTTGATAAGCTAAAGTTTCCTATTGGATCCCATAATTCTTTAACCGTTATATTTTCTTTCATCGCATGTTGCGTTTCTAAAAACACAATGGATTCCTCATTATCTATTCTATATTTTAACAATATATCATCAAACGCTGCCGGACCTTGAGTACGAGTGCCTAAATAAAACTGATCTATCGTTTGGTCCAATAACGTTCGTACGAGGATAAGACTAAGTAATTTAGTTTCATATGATTCTCCCTTAATACACGTGTTATTTGCTAGTTTCTGGAGCAAAGATAATTTATTTGTTCCGACATTCTTCTTAGTATTTTTAATAAAGTTTATGACTTTATACTGTTCTTGCGATTTATCAAAGTTTTGTATTGTTTCCATAATTATTCGTCCAGTGTCTGTATTCAAATGTTTAGCTATATCCAAAGCGGTTTTGCCGTCATTGTTTTTCAACGTTGCATCAGCTCCATTTTCAAGTAACAGTTTCACTACCTTTTCTTCTCCGTTCTCAACAGCGATGTGCAGAGGAGTATTATTGAAGTAGGCTTCAAAATGTTGATTTATATTGGCACCATCGTTTAAATTTCTTATAATTTTTTCTATTTTCTCTTCGCTTCGCCCTCTAGAGAGTAAGGTAAGCAGTAACAATGAGTCATTTATCACGCTACTTACACTCGAAGTCATTATGAATTTTATTTTTATTATTTACAAATTAATGAGTACACGAATACGTCTATTGGTAACAGTTTGATAGTTTTCAATATCTTTTTCGGTTCTTATTGACGAGGTATATGACTCAGAGAATGCATCTTTAAAAGTCGACTATTGTACTATTAACTTTAATTTCTTTAGGTGTAAGTATAAGCAATTTTATGGGGACCGAATTTCTTTTGAAGTATTTGTTTATAATTAGTTCCTGATGTTAGTTCCTGTGTTGTTTCTGTATGTTTTGTTGTATACTATCCCTCTTGACTATTTATATATGTTGTTGATTTGTTTGCTGAAACAATAGACAATGTTAGTTAGTATAATAGTTTACCAATGAGACTGTAAGGTAATTGTCCTCGGTTGGGTAGTAATTTGGGTTGTCAGGCTACTCCTGTGGGAGACTAGCTGAACTGTGGCCGCTGTCTCTGGTCTGTGGCAATACGGGCGGTATGAGTGCCGCTGTGGTATCTCTTTACTGGTTATTTACTGTGCTTCTCACCTGCTGACTACGAGGCGCTCCATCCACAGCGTGCCAGGCATATTACAGGAGATTGTACTTATTTAAATGCATTTTATCAACACGAAAGAAATGGGTTGAATACGATATATTGAAAAAACGACATACCGATATATATTTCTTTATAGTTAAGGTTCACCGTCATGACCACCATAACGTACCTGATGTTAGCTGAAGAAGCCTATACATACTATTAATATAAATTCGTAAAACTCTGTCTGTCTATCAGTTCCGTTACCATTTCATGCCTAAACCGCTGAAATGATTTTTGTATTTTTTTGTATAGAGATTGAAAGGCTGTTCAAAAAAGACGTGGGCAACTATTTTCGTGAAAATTAAACTTGAAAGTATTAAATAGCGGATGAAAGTTTGTACGAGGGGCAATTAATTTGCCAGATATATATTTTAACCATGCTTTAAAGATACACAAATAGATGTACTCGTACAATTTACTGTACAACAGAAATATTGCTTTTTAGTAGATCAAAAGAATGCTTGCGGCAGCATATGTCTATCTGTTACACGTAAGTCACAGTTTACCCTAATATTAGCCAAATATTTTGCGACTAAAAGTATTTTTTTAAATTTCAAAAGCGATATATGGGCAATATTATTAGTTTTGTCATATTAATCCTTCCTAACCAAAGTCACTTCATAAACCAAATTATTTTATGATGTTATTTAAGTCGCAGGCATTGCTATCATGCATAGGTCACAATAAGGTTTTTTGAAAAAAATAAAATAAAGCTATATATGGGCATTATTTTTGGGGATGGCGTATTAACCCTTAAATATAAAAGAAAATTAATCATCAAGATAACTTTATGAAGATAAACATCGCTTCTAACAGCCTGTTCTATGAACGCATAAGTAAGGAAAAAGTGGCAAAAAAAAATCAACACTCGACTCGGGTTACAATTTAGAGTAGGTTGTCAAGTAAGTTGATGATGTATAAGCTACGGATCAAGTAAGATTGATTAAAGGTTCACGAAGTAAGCTTCTCAAAGTAATTAGTATTTGTATGCAGATGAAGTCGTGCGCACAAAATAGTATATTTATTAACTAATCAACTGATCATCATGAAACATATCCCACACGTTACCAGTGGTACAGAAAAAGACACCGGTCACAACAAAACAGTTGTACCGATTTTGATCAAATTCGCAGGCAATCTCCCACGGGACAAAGAATTAGAAGACACTGCGTGCTTAAGATCACTCGATAGGAGTAATAACTTTAGCAATGCGAAGCAAATAATATTATTTTTTAATTTACATTTTTTACTACGGATTAAAAAGTAGAAAATAAAAGATTTAAAACGAAAAACATGAGGCACATACAATAGTAACTAATAACATGCGCACTTTTAAAATCATAGTAAATTTTTTTTTTTTTTATCGAAATAACAAACAAATAAATTTTTTCACATATTCATCTACCACTTATGAGCTATATTGGATATTTCAAGTATCTAACTCATCAGGAAGTTAGTTTAAAATCAATTACATTTTATATATCTACAATATTGTGGCCAAATTGCAAAAGTGCTAGAACGTTTTTTTTTTTAATGAAAACCACCACAGATCTGTAAAACAAGGGAGATATGCCTTGAAACTATGGAAAGTACAAGTAAGGAGGACCATCTTAAAAATTTCCGTTGAAAGTAAGTAAATGAAGGTGGAGTTATAGTAGTAAGTGGAAGAATTACAAAAAGAGCTCCACAAGTTATTAGAGTAATACACTAAATTAAAAAGGAAAGAAAAAATTCCACTTCGCATTTTTTAAATTATTCTAATATTTAGACAAACATGAATATGTAATAAAATTATACATTATTTTTAAGTACCCCAATTATTTGTATATAGTAAATAGAAAATAGCAGTGAATAATAGATTTTAAATACTGCATATTTCTTAACTAGAGAAGTCAAAAGAAATATTAAATTTTTCAACCCAGTACACTTCGCTCAGTGAGTTTATAGGGTGAAGATATAAAATACTAAGCAAATATATGATATTGAGTCAATACGCTCGATATACTGAATATCGATATTGTCGTATCATCGACATAAATAAAGGTTTTATGTCGATATTATTTTTAGGGTAGCATCCCTAGTCGTAATTAATTGAAATCCCGCGTTATAATGGCCAATGGCGGCTCCAGTGCGCTTACTACGTGCGTGTCACCACAAAATATATAAGCTATGTACGGAAATACAACTCGGATAACCTTGAATCTGTTTATCCAGACTCAACTATAGTACCGAAGATGGTATCTTCTGTTCTTTTGTACAATCTCACTTGATATTAAGTGACACAATGGTAAACACGCTAAGATTAGTTGAAGGGATGGCTCTCAGGTGCAACTGCCGAAACACACCGATAGATATTGAGTGCAGATATTCAACTTGAGGGTAGTTTCTACCCAGGCGGGTATTAGAAAATGCCCTATCCACCATGCTATGGTTTCATCACGATGTTATCCTTCACCGAAAGCTGAAACTCAATGCAGGGGTTCAAACTGACGTCTTCTGAATCGCAGTCCGTATACGCTACCACTGAACTATCATTGCTTCACAGGCTTAGCCTTAGCGTGTTCATCATCTTGGGCCAAATCGTCACTTAACATCAGGTGAGATTGTGTAAATTGTTAAATTTGCTAAGAAAAAAAAATGCTATAAATTTTGGAGAACTGTTGTTTTCAATTAATAATTAAAACATACATATTCATTTTTTTTACAAAGGACTCTAATTAATCTCAATCTATATTAACCAATAACCTCCAATAAATCAATATATAGTTTTTTCACGCCAATGATTTCTGTGTCGATTGACGACCACAAATGGTTGGCAAAATCTACATATATTTCCACGAGCAAATCTGCGGATAAAAATGATAAACTATTAAGAAAATAGTGTTGTATCGCGTGAGGCGAGCTAAAACGGGCTTAAAGATTTTTTTAAATCAAAAAACACAAAATACATGGTAAACTAAAACTCCACCAATACATTCCCGGAGCTGTGCTTATTCGTATCAGCAGTGCTATCTCTGACATTGCATTCTATATATAATCAACTAATTAATTGAATTACTGACAGGTTTTTGGCGGCAGACTTTCTTATTAAGGGTGGTAGCAAGCCATTAAAAGCCATTGTGAGCGCTGATACTGGTCTCTGACAACACGAGAGTTTGAAGTGTCGTCGTGGTGTATTTAAGTGGGTAGTGTCGGGTGAAGAGTCACCACATGCCCCTCTCGCCTTGGCATGAGCCCGGCTAATGCGTTTGCGATGAGGAAATACTAAAAGAATAGATTTTAAACACCACGCCGAAAAAAAAAGTGCGTGTCAGCTCCGATGGAGACTAAAGTTTCTTCCATACGAACTATTGTGTAGATTATGTAAAAGGAGGGTAAATTAAAGAATTTAAAAAAAGAATCACAGCATTATATAAATATTCATTTACACTATTAATAACCGCGGACTAAATATGAAAATCGTTTCTTATGGAGTAATCTTCAAACAATGTGGTAACTGGCTAGATAGGTATTAGAAAAACATTTACTATCACCTATTGTTCCGTCACGTTTTCATTCACCGAAAGCACTGTCTGTTATTGCAGTGATTCGAACGAACTCACGCACCTCGACGCAGTGTTCATATACTCTACCACTAAACCGATACCGCTTTATCATTTATTAATTATATATAAAAAAACTTACTTCATTATGTATTCTTCTATTATATAAAATTGTTATTTTTATCACTTAGTATTTAGTTAATTATGAAGAAAATACAATTTTGGAATCTTCCAAGTTCTAACAGAGAAGTAATGATATAGAGCATGGCAGGATTGCCGCACCCTGCCCGGCCTCCGCACGGGCGGGACTACAGTTCTATTAACAAGGTCACTTGTTTTAGGAAATCCCATACGAGATAACCTTGTTATATTGTTTACACACAAAACTAATAATCCACGGCACAATAATATGTAATAATGATATTATTCATACATTAAAACACAGTATATGAAGGCACAATATTTCGATTCAATTTAGTAGTTTTATTAATTAGAACATTAATTTCCGCTTAAATATTTTTCCCGGGATGTCACCCGCACAACGTTATTCGTCCACTCCGCTGTTGGTGTGCCAATTCGGCGATCGTCTGTGTGGCCACATTGCCAAAGCAAAATTACTATTTTGACTAAAGGGTCGTTAATGTATGACGTATCACAATATGGGGGGTGGGAAGTCTTGTAAAACGTTACGATGCGTTACAAGGCAGGGAGAGGAGTTCGAACAACGCGATACGTAATATTGTTTTTTTTTTTTATTTAAATAAAAACCAAGCCTATTGAAATTCCCCAAATACGCATGTTTATAGTTTACAGAGAATCTCTCGAATGTTTTTAATCGCATTTAAATAATAAAGGTTTAAATAAATAAGTTATTTATTTTAAGAGTTTATTAGTAAAAAAATAAAACATAATTATGACTTTTAGGTAAAAATGGTAACTTGGATGTACGTAACATTTGAGGAGAGGGAAGGAGGTGCAGAAAAATGTTACAGCGCGTTATATGGGGGAAGGGAGGGTCAAAAATTAAGTATACTTGAACGAGCCCTAACCAAAATAGCATATCTTGAAGTAATTTACCGGATTTTGACAAATTGAAATAAATTCACGTACAGTATGGTTGTGTTTTATTAGTTGCTTTTAAGAACGAGTTCCGCCACTAGGCTTAGTATGTCAACCATCATGCAACATACCGTCATTTAATATCGGATGATTTTTATTACAATAAATCTTCAGTAATATTATAAAGCGGAAAAGTTTGTTTATTTGAACTCACTAATCCTAGGAACTACCAGGCAAATTTCAAAAAATATTTTCTAATTGATAGAGCTATCTTGAGGTAGGCTTTATGTTATTTAACATTACGGTATCGCCAATAAGAGTAAAGCTGTATTGAAAGATGTTATAATAATAGACAAAAATCATAATAATTTTTAGTACCATTCAAACGAAACCGCAGGCACAGATAATAAATTACAAAATAAAAAAAGGGTTTAGTAATTTATTAGTGAGTATTTACGTAACAAAAAAGCTACAATTTTAAATTTCATATTTCTAGCTTCAGTAGTTTCGGCTGTACTTTGACGAGTCAATGATCCATAATCTTAAATAGGTGTACAAACATTTATCTGTACTATAAAATAGTGATATATAATCCTCGACGTCACAGAGTAAATGACTAAGTACAACTAAGTTAATTTAAAATCTATACTCTTTTCATTGAAATAAAAGTAATTTAACCGGATTTTATAACGGTTATTTATTAATTTCGTAGGCACAGAGCGGACTAAGCTGTAGGTTGTCCAGGAAAGTTCATGTTACTGTGACTGCCTACCTTTAATTTAATTTTTAATATTGTTCGATCGGGATCAAAATTAATAAATAACCGCGATAAAATCCGTTTAAATTAGATTTATTTCGATGAATAATATGCGCGTAGACATAAGAAATCATTATATATTATCTTTGGTAACGCCTATATATTAATTACGCTATTGGTTGGTACGTTACTCATCCCCTTCCCTTTCCAACACGTACCTAATATCAGGTAGCGCTGTGCCCGTACTTAAAATGGTATCCGTAGCTGCACATTACGTCGCGCATTTCACTGTCATGGAATGTAGTTTTGTTGGCTCTGACTTGATATATTGTCGAGATAAAGGAAGAAGAGCATCTGAGCAAAGACAAAAGTATTGTGTATCCTATCCTTTTACAAACTGCTTCTATATTCTACAATATCCTATGCAGTGTTACTCGTCCATTTTTGCACCAACCTTAGCTTCAACCGCGTAAACACTATTTTTTGTGCCGATTATCTTCATCAAAACTAATTTCGATTGTTATTTATACTTCATACACAGAAATACAATATATACTAGCTAGAGTTAAAATATAATAGACGTCCTGTAATACTTTTTTATCTGGTAACACTGCGATCGCCAGTTTGCGTACATCTACGAATATATATAATCATTACGCAACCATAATATATTTATTGTTTTCTTGAATGAAATAATTTGTTATCATATACATTTAAAAAAATCTTTTATTACAATATAGTACAACAACAAGTATGTCCGAAATGTATGTACGCAGTTAACTTACGAGCGATTGTACCAAATTGAATATTTCTTTTTTTTATTGTGTTTATTATCGTCAGGACAAGGTTAGGTTAGTTTTGATGTCCAGTCTCTATTCACAAGCTTACCAGTACAAGACTGCATTGAAATTGTGTCTAAGAGGTTAGCAGATAATAACATGCCCATAGAGTATGCAGCATTACTCAAACATTGCCTCACATCTGGCTACATGTTGTGGAGGAATCAGTTCTATGTACAAGTGAATGGAGTAGCTATGGGCTCACCTGTATCTCCAGTAGTCGCCGATATTTTCATGGAGGACTTCGAGGAGACAGCCCTAAGCACTGCCCCCGTCACCCCCAGGTTTTACAAACGGTACGTAGATGATACTTTCACAATTTTACCATCTGACAAAGTAGCTGCATTTTTAGATCATCTTAACTCCATTAACAATAACATACAATTCACTGTGGAGTTAGAGCAAAAGAAATCTCTTCCTTTCTTAGATGTTTTAGTTATCCGTAATCCTGATCAGTCTTTAGGCCATACTGTGTACAGAAAAATGACCCATACAGATAAATACCTGAATGGTGAATCTCACCACCATCCGAAACAGTTAGCTACCGTGGGTAAATCTTTGTTTCAGAGAGCACAAGGAATCTGTGACGAGGAACATCTGGCTGCTGAGCTGCGACATGTCAAGCAAGTACTGCGTGATAACAAGCTCCAAATTCCACGCCGCCGTCACGGAAACCGAGTGAAACCAGCCACAGTAGAACGTGTACCTGTTGTGTTACCTTTTGTAAGAGGGGTCACAGACAAGATTGGCTATGTACTGAAGCGTGCTTCAATTAAAACTTACTTCAAGCCGCCCAAGAAGATTAGTCAATTTTTACCACCTGTCAAGTGTCATATACCTCTACAAGAACAGGGCGTATACAAAATAGAATGTGACTGTGGCCTCTCCTATATCGGACAAACAAAAAGAAATATAGGGACCCGCGTAAAAGAACATATAGCTGATGTTAAACACCGACGCTCTACGAAGTCTGCAGTTGCTGAACATTCAGGAGAAGGCTCCAAACATTATCTTCGATTCGACAAGCCACAAATCCTTGCAAAAGAACACCGATTCCTACCTAGGATGATTCGTGAGGCTATTGAAATTAAAAAACATCCAAATTTCAATAGAGAAGATGGTTGGAAGCTAGCACAAGCCTGGGATCCAATTATACATTTAATTAAATCGGAACCCAAAAGACCAATTGCCAGACCTCAAGACACTGTGAGCTCTTTCTGCGTAGATCGGAACACCATCAATAATAAAAATTAAATTGAAGGTAGACACAGTAACATAAACTTTTCTGGACAACCTACACCTCAGTCCGCCCCGTGACCACGAAGGCTGAAAAGCTTTCGAAACGTCGGGATCAAAATTTAATAAATAACCGCGATAAAATCCGTTTAAATTAGTTTTATTTCAATAAACATCAAATATATTGGAGTTATAGACAAGATTCATTCAATAATCGAAAGAAAGAAAAACGGAAACGATATAAGATATATCCACTTCTATTGATCTTAACGAATTGAAGTTGAAAGGTTGATTATAGCTAATCAAAATGTAGCAAATAAAAGACATATCGGTCAAACCGTTTTTGAGTTTTAGCGAATATAAAGAATATCAATTTGAGGTGACACAAAGTTCACTGGGACAGCAAGTCTTTATATCAATAAGGTGAAATAATTGAGTTCCTTTTAGTCCTCTATTTGGTAACAGTTTTTTTGTTCCGATACAGTTGGTAAGTTTTAAAAAGCGATGATAACTTAGTTGGTACTATGTACTGACTTCGCGTCAAAAGCCATTAGTTGGAATCCACCTACAACGAGCTTGAGCTGTCGGTGAAGGAAAACATCGTGATGAAACCATACGCATGATGGTAGGGCTTTTCTAATACCCGCCTGGCTAAGCTACCACCCTCAAGTTGAAAATTTGCCGCCGAATACCTATAGGTGTGTTCCGGCAGTTGCACTTGAGAGCCATTCCACTACGCTTAAGGTGTCCACCATCTTAGCCTACATGATCACTTAACATCAGGCGAGATTGTGGCCGTAAAGCTGGACCGTAATTAAAAAAAAAACGGTGTGTGCTTAAGACCGCGCGGCAAAAGTTAAAACTTAAACTTTATTCTATGTTCAGAAAGCAATAACATTGTCGATAACTACGGCAGTGGAGCGTTGACTATATCTCTTCAGCCGACTTTACCCGAAAGAGCGTCCCGTAGCCGACACGTACAGCTAAATCTCTTTCAATACCGACAAAATAAACTGCTTAAGAAACATTGAAAAGCTTTTTCCACCTCGCGAGTAAAAATTCTCAAACTGGTTATAAAGACTACCAAAATTGTAATTCAATTTTGAACACTGAGTAATGAAATGGTATTATATAGATACTAGCTTTTACCTGCGGCCTCGTTCGCGTTAATATTGTTTTTGTCAAACATATGGAATGACGTAATAAAAAGTTTCAGATAAATTTTACCACTCCCTTTATACCGCTTCCAATAAGGTTTTCGGTATCCCATCTATGTCTATACCGTAATTCATCAGAATCGATTCAGCGATTAGGCGTGAAAGCGTGACATACAAACAAACAGACTTATTATTATTATACTTAATATTAGTAAGGACTCACCAATTTTATTTTATTTTTTCCAATAAACCAATTTCTCAAATCAAAAATCTTTATTCAATTCAGGCCCTAAGAAGGCGCATATGAACGCCAAACTTATCACCGGTTCGAAAAGTAACGCAGTCAACGAGAAGAACCGGCAAGAAACATGATCTGCATGTTTATATCTTTTTGTAGGAACATTTTGTTAAGATAATAGTTTAATATTTGCATTTACAATAGACTTTAGCGGATGCACAGAAAGCGGTGTCAATTCCAGACATCACCATCGCACACATATTGATCCACCCTCTAATAGCCTTTTGACATCAAACCGCACTTGATATGGTCTTCGAATTTACTGTCCAGCAATTCAGTAATGTGTTTTGGGACTTTATTGTAAAGCCTAAAACTATTACCTAAAAAAAACTGTTACTGGTGTGAGTTTAAAATAAGGGGTTGTCCAGTTTGTCACCATTTTGTAGTATTTAAATCATGCCGGTCTTTCACGAAATCTAGCATTATCAAATTCTTGCGGACGTACATTGAATACCTTCCATCTGTGTATCTGTCTGAACACGATAAACTGAAAAGATTACGATTAGAAAGACTAAAACATAACGATTCATGAGCAAGGGGTGTACAATTAGGAGCTTTTACCCGCGGCTCTGCACGCGTTTATATTGATTTAGTCAAGCCATTCTGTTTATCGATCGATACAGAAATATTTTTTCTATTAAATGGTAATAAAGGTAGGAACTTACCCAAAATTCGAAGTTATAAGCGAATATTCTCTAAATTTTAAATCATATCGGATGATGCAATAAAAGTCTCTTACAAAGTTTATCCCGCTCTTTACCCCACTTACTATAAGTTTGTCGAGAGAAAAAGTAGCTTATTACCGTCTCCAAGGTCCTATCTATCTTTATACCAAAATTCATCACAATCTATTCAGCGGTGTGTGAGTGTAACAAACAAACAAACTTACTTTCACATTTATAATATTACTAAGTATAGCAAAGTATAAAACGGAGGGCGCTCGCAGTTAGAGGGAACATGTTGGCACGCAGGTTTGCTCATTGTAATAATGAAATTAAGATCTGTTTATTTAAAGCATTCTGTAAAGTTTCTACACGAATAGCCTGTGGGTTAACTTTAGAAAAGAAACAATTTACGCTTCACGTGTTCAATATAATAAAGTTTTTAGAAGATCATTGAGACTTCAACGTTTTTGGAGTGCATCTTGTATGTTTGCGTTTTTTTTTTTTTTTTTTTTTTTATTGCCTCGATAGGCAGACGAGCAAGCGGCCCGCCTGATGGTAAGCGGTCACCGCCGCTCATAGACTTCCGCAATGCCAGGGGCACAGCCAAGCCGCTGCCTACCGCTGAAGGGATACTCTTTTTAAGCCTCGTTTGAAGAAGGACATGTCATAGCGCTCGGGAAACACCGAGGCAGGGAGTTCATTCCAGAGCTTACACGTGCGTGGAATAAACGAACGCTGGAAACGTACGGTACTAGACCGTATTGTTTCCAGGTGGTATGGATGAACTCTACTGCGGTGTCGGGTGGTACGATGGTAGAATGGTGACGTTGGCACCATCTTAAACAGTTCCTCAGAGCACTCCCCATGGAACAGCCGATAAAACACGCAGAGAGAACCAAAGTCTCTCCGCAGTCCTAACGGTTCCAGGCTATCCGTGAGATCAGGATCATCGACGATTCGGACAGCTCGTCTTTGCAAGGAGTCAAGTGGGTTAAGCAGGTATTTTGGGGCTCCTGCCCAGAGGTGGGAGCAGTACTCCACGTGGGGCCGTACTTGAGCTTTATAGAGCATCAATCTTTGACCCGGCGTGAAGTACCGCTCCGCTCTGTTCAGGATAACCAGCTTTTTACTAGCCAATTTGGCTTTGTCCTCCAAATGACTCCTGAACTGAACTGTGCTCGAGATTTCGACGCCGAGAATCCCAATACTCCCGGTAACCTGAAGAGGTACTCCTTGGAACTGAGGCGCTATGACAAATGGGTCCTTCTTCGCAGTGAACGCGCAAACTTGTGTCTTCGTGGGGTTGAATTGAACTAAGTTCATTTCACCCCATTTGGAGGCCCGCCCCAGAGAGCTCTCGATTTCAGACACAAGTTGAGACCGTCTTTCCTCTACGGTGCACCGAGGAACATTCTGGTGGCCGATGTATCGCGCATCATTCGTGCTGTCATCTGCATAGCAATGCATGCTGTCAATAGACAGCATGTCATTGATATGCAAGATGAAGAGTGTCGGCGACAACACCGAGCCCTGTGGAACGCCAGCATTGACTAATAGAGTCTCGGAGCTACAGCCGTCAACGACGACTTTAATGCTCCGGCCCTCCAGGTAACTAGCGATCCACTTGCAAAGTTCCTCGGGGATTCCGTAAGATGGTAGCTTCGATAGAAGGGCTCTATGCCATACCCGATCGAACGCCTTCGCGATGTCAAGGCCAACAGCCATAGCCTCACCCTTGCCCTCCAAAGCTTCTGCCCAGCGATGTGTGAGGTAAACAAGAAGATCACCAGCTGATCGACCATGACGGAAACCGTACTGACGATCACTGATCAACTGGTGCTCCTCAAGGTAACGCATCAGCTGGGCATTTATGATACGTTCCATAACTCTAGAGAGCAAAGATGTGACCGCAATCGGCCTATAACTCGAAGGGTCCGACCGGTCACCTTTTTTAGGGATCGGATGGACATGAGACACCTTCCATGAAGTGGGAACCCTGTTAGTATTATAGGAAAGACGGTAAAGGCGCGTAAGAACGGGGGTCAACTCAGGGGCGCACGTTTTGAGAACCACCGCGGGGATACAGTCTGGCCCACTCGACTTACGGATGTCGAGAAGCCTTAGTTCCCTCCTGACCGCACGCTGGTTGATGCGTATTTCAGGCAGGGTAAACTCGCACCGGGAGATCTTCGGCGGTGTGGCTTCTCCATCATCTAAAGTCGAGTTCGAGGCAAAGGATTGAGCTAAAAGATCCGCCTTCTCCTTTGCACTATGGGCCAAACTGTCATCAGGCTTACGCAGTGGCGGGAGACTAGACTGGCAGAAGCTGCCCTGGACAGCCTTGGCAAGCGACCAAAAAGCACGGCTCCCAGAGGGATAACTCCTTAGTCGTTCGCCAATTCTGCCAATGTGCTCCGCCTTGGCCCTGGCTATAGCCTTCTTGCTGGACCTGGAAGCAGCATTAAAGTTCCGCTTCTCTTCCTTGGCGTTTGGATCCTGACGCTTTCTGGCGTCATTCCACGCCACGTATGCGGACTGCTTAAGGCGCGCAGCTTCGGCGCAGGCCTTGTTATACCAAGCCCGGCTACGACGCCCTACTGGTATTTTGGTATTGGGGATGAACAAGTCCATCCCCAATAGCACCACGTCCCTGATGCAGTCCGCACAAGCGTCAGGATTTTCGGAAGAGAAACAGAGCTGCCTCCATGGGTAGGACGCATAGAATTCACGAAGTCCATCCCAATCTGCTGACCCATAACGCCAGACCCTGCGAGATCCAGTCGCTGAAGAGCGATCGTGAAGAGTAGCAGGGGCCGACGAACGCACTAGGCAGTGGTCAGATGACCCTAGAGGGGCATCGACCACCACCCTGTATCCGTCAGGGTGTGTAGTCAGCAGAAGATCCAACAATGAAGGCTCGTGGGTCTCAACATCTGGAACACGAGTGGGTTGCGTTACCAGTTGTGTGAGACCATAAGCCAAGGCCAATTCATAAACAGTCCGACCCGGGAGGTCAGTGGTCCGGGAGCCCAACCACTCCACATGGTGAGCGTTAAAGTCGCCGAGGACCACCACCTCCGCAGATGGGTACTGCTTAAGAATTAGGTCAGTCCCCACTTGCACGTTCTCAAATAGGTGAGTAGACCCCACTTCACTGGCATGAGACCTGTAAAGGCATGCGTAGATCCGAGTACGACCTCCATAATCTACGCATAGCCACAAGATCGACAGGTCCCGATGCTCGAGGCCCCGAAGGCGGCGACAACAGATATCACCCCTAACGAAAACGCACACCCCGGCCTTACGAAAGAATGAGTGCTCTAGTACGTAGCCGGGGTAGTTCAAGTACGAAGTATCGTCAGGGGTAGATATTTGAGTCTCCGTTAAAAAGAGCAGAGCGGGCCGCGACGTCTCGAGGTGGTGATGGACGGCGTCGAGGTTACTATGTAGACCCCTGATATTGCAGAAGTCCACTGGAAAAGTGGATGCAGTCTCCGCCGAGTAATTCCTGCTCTTTTTGTTAGCCTTCTTCATATATTTTTATTTTATTTTATTAGAGTAGGAAGGGAGAAGGATGTGTGCAGTGAGTTCAGAATGATAACCGAATAAAAGGCGGAGCGTGGTGCGAGGTGGGCACGTGGGTTATTTGAGGAGCTGGCACGAAGCACGGAAGGGCCCCCGATGCCCCCCCATGTACAGACGCCGGGATCCACTCCAGTCTCCCACTCTGGCACGGCGACTGTACAATGGGATTTTCGCCGGTTGGTAGGACAGCTTCCCAAGGAGGGAATTTTAAAAGAGAATCCTTGGGTTCAGGTCCCCAACTGACCGGCAGGCGGCCGGCGGCGACCGTTCCCATCGGGTCTCCCTGTGCCCCGAGTCAGCCCCTCACGCCCATCGCGGCGACCGGGACTTTAGCACCGCATGTTCCGGGCACCATCCGAAACCACCGACACGGAAAGGAGAGTAGAGGACGGAAACGGCTATCCAGTCCTTCCACAGGAACGCATTGCTACTTAGCTGCAGAAATAGGCTGGACGGTGGTACCAATCCGCTTGGGCCGAACGCCGAGCAGAAAAACATCCACTCGGAGTTGAGCCCTACCACCAGTGACGGGAGAGAAAGGTAGGGACAAGGACACCATGACCGCGGAGAGAGTAAAAGCTATGCGGCGATGGAGGCTCGAGGGGCCGGGGTCGCGTACCCGATCTTTCTACGTGGCAACCGGACAGATTAACACAAGAATGACCCTCTGACCTACTCTTACACGTATTGATGATTTTTATGACATTAGGCGTAACAAAATTGCCTCCATACAAAATAAACTTCGCGATGATCCTATTGCAATTATGCAAACACTCATAGGCTTGTATGAGAGTCCTTTTATGAAGTATTGGCTAACAGTCGTCATATGACAATGTCGCGTCACTTTATTTTTGATTTTCCCTCTACAATGGAAACTAATATATTGTATGTATTATATTACATTTTTTGACTCTTTTTAAGTCATTATTTTATGCATTTGGTTCTTGTGTTTAGTTTTACTTAATGGGTCTTTTATCTGAAAAATAAAAATAATAATATTCAGTTCAAATCAATCAAAGTTATAATGATAACAATTTCAAATAATATACAATACATTAGCCATTATAAATAAATTATAAAAAAAGCCATTATAAGTAAATGCTAACACACAGGTGTAGGTATTTAGCGGTAGATATTCAACTAGTCAAGTGAAAATTAGGAAAAGCCATACCACTGCATGTATACTTTCATAGGGGTATTTTCCTTCACCAAAAGCTTAAGCAAATTTCAAGGATTCAAACTCACGTTTTCTGCTACAGATATATAAAATAATTCTTCATAGCTTTACAAATCAATTATCTACAAACATGTCTAGAGATTTATTCCCAACTGTTGGTTCGTAAGAGCTAGAAGAATATTAAATCCTCAATACGATATTGTTGGCGAATGCGGGTAGATCAATAAAATGTATGTGACCAAAAATATGCTACATGTTTAACTAAACTTTATTTTCAGACTAGATTTTATATGTTGATTCGCTGGCGTTAATATTTATTTTGTCAAACAAATTGGTAAATGCAATAAAAAAATTCATACAAATTTTATCCTTTTCTTTGACCAATTCCCACTAAGGCTCCATTTATCTCTATACCAAAATTCATCACAATCGATACGGCAGATTAGGCGTGAAAACGCAACAAACAAACAAACTCATTTTCGCATTTATAATGTTAGTAAGGATTGTCGTAGTTTATTTTTATCAAACCTCTTTGCTAACAACGAAATAATTGGAATGCCTCCTTAGCCTCTTTTTGGAACCTAAAAGAGAACAATGGTAGACGCGTTTATTCACTTTTAGAGTTTTGCAGTCATAAAGATACAGAAAATGGTTACTTATTTATATACTTACCCAAAGTTCTTTTTACCTCATGTAAACACATACGGGCTTTTATTTGAGAGCGGCATAAACTACTACTAAAGTATTGAATACAAATAATCATATAATCTTGATTACGGATTACTTTAATCGTGATTAATCATCGCACACCAATCCAAGATTGATGTAATCATGATTACTTTCAATCAGATTAATAAATTAATTACATAGTAATCGATTACGCCCATCTCTGATTGGAATGCCTCCTTGGCAAGAAAAAGTTATGAACCTAGAAAAGAGCAATGATAGCTACGTTAACCAAACCTTGCAAAGCAAAAGTGTCGTGGAACACTCGGTTGGAACGAATTTCCTAACGTAATATATTATTATTAAGAAACGTATTATATATTGATTAACAAATACAAATAAAGAAATCGCTAGCATCTGAGAGCATTTAAATAAAATGCAGTGACGTCTAATGAATTGAAGGAAAAGTAGGAAATATCATAATAAATATATTTCTTGTAGTTATGAAAATAAACATTTTATTGTACATCATTCAATTCATCTAATTCATTACACTACGAAACAATTGAGGCGTATGTCGTATACAAACTAATCCTAACTAATAAAAATCCTCGCAGCTGTGGAGAACTTACTGACTGCCTTCAACCAATAAGCGCGCACCTATGTCTGGGCACAGCCAATAGCATACGCGCTATGGATAATCGTCTACGCTCTAGAAATATAGGGTAATATAGAACAGTCTAACTAAAGGGTAGTGATGGAAAAATCTCATAATTCGATTTATCTAGCTCCCATCTCCGTGTGATAAGGATTTTCGTTCCAAAAATAAAACAATATAAGATTTTATAATGACGTTTAATTAATTATAACCTCGGTTTCGCAGCATTTAAAGACAAACATTATTAAACATATATATATAATCATCTAATGTTACCTACACTAAATACTTTCGGGCAAGGCATTTTCCAACACACGGATCAGATGAAGCTCTTACGCTTCAATGAAAATAAATCGACAATAACGGCTTCATTTTATATAAAAGTATAGTGGTAAATGCTATTCATTGTTAAGCACAACTCGAACAATTTTAAATGTTTATTTTTTTCATATCATAGTAATATTACTGTTAAGCGAGGGAGAAAAGCCTGGCGATAGATTCTGGAAAAACAATATATATTATTATATTCCTCTTGTGTATGCACTCAATACTATTTACTACAATTCACGATTCGAAAAGTAAAAATATTTATTTTTACTTTGTTATGTAGTCATGGAAAAGATTTAAGGAAAAATATAGGAATAGATGACGTCAGGGTCGTGTTAGACTATTAGAAAGGACTGAAGCAATGATATCTCAGTTGGTAGTGTGTATGGACGTCGCGTCAATGGATACAAGTTCGAATCCATCTGCAATGAGCTTGAATTTTCGGTGAAGGTAAACATTGTGATGAAACATAACATGATGGTACAGATTTTTAGAGATGTTCTGGTATTTATCCTTTAGAAAAAAGGCCCTCCACTAAGCTTAGCGTGTCAACCATCTTAGGCTATATTGTCACTTAACATCATATGAGATTGTGGCAATACCGCTTAACCTATAAACTATTTTTTAAAAGTCTGCCTGGACCATTCGTATATCTATATAATGCGGTAAGCCGTTTTAAAATAAATCATTTTTGTTTTATTTTTGTGTTGCACAGAAAAGTGACTGCTCTGGACCTGAAGGTAAGTACAGTAAAATACATATCAGCGGCATTAACACAAGTTGCATTAATTTGGGTCACACAATTACATTTAGTAACCTTATATTAGCTATACGTTAATTCTATGCAAGTTTCTTGTTATTAAATAATTATAAACCGTTTCCGCTGGCTTCGCCGGGCGAAAACAGATTAAGGGAAAATAATGCATATCGATTGGTTTTATTGACAGGGAAAATGTTAATAAAGTACAATAGCAATTAAATGACAAAGGATCATTGTAATTCAAATAATGAATAGCACTTAACCATCTACAAATAAGTCCGCATGGAATGGTCTTGGTCCCATGTCGATACGGTCAGTAGTTTTGACGTGATCGCGTTTCTAACAAACATAGATTACAAGTTCCTATTGGTCTGTGCAAAGACAGTAAAAATTACAACTGTTCAGTAAAAACTTCATCTGATCCGCGCAAAACAAAAAAACTTAACTAAGTATCTATATTATAATTACAATTATTAGTACCTACGCCTACAGCTCTTTATACAAACGGAAATAAAAAAAAAACAATATTCAACGCATAACCTCACACATACACTCATTGAGACAAAAGATTCTAGCATTTAGTACTTTAGTATATATATATATAAAAAAATGAGACAAAAATAATTAAATTTCCTATTAGTATAGTAACTTCTATACAAACGTATTATGTATACATATATATTACATATCCAAGTACAGTCGTGGTGTGTTAAAAAAAAAAGAAGGAAAAAAAATGGCGGACACATCGTGTTCTTTTGACATATTCGCTTTTGTGATTATTTCATATTAAAAACATTGAAAATTTCATCAAGTCGATGTTAATAATACGCAACTCAACAAAAGAGTTCTTTTTAGTTAATAAGTTTTAGCGTTATGGCTACAATCTCACTTGATGTTAAATGACGATATAACCTAAGATGGTGGACATACTAAGCCTAGTGGAGGACTCGCTTTCAAGTGCAAATACCGGAACACACCTATAGGTATTTGTTGGTAGATTTTCAACTTGAGAGCTATAGCTAATCCAGGTGAGCATTAGAAAAAGTCCTACGGTTATGCTATGGTTTCGTCACGACGAGCTCAAGCTCAATGCAGATGGATTCGAACTTACGTCGCTCGTGGTAGCGTTCACACACACTACCAACTAAGCTATAATCGCTTCAATTCATCGCTTAAATCGGCGCAAATAAAACGTGACTTGTTTATGTCGATACTAAACTGCAGGAAAATGTCGTGACGAATGGTGGTAGGGCTCCTTTTAAACCCCAACTGGCTAGCTACCATCCTCCAGTTGAAACTCTACCAATAAATACCTATAGGTGTATTCCGGCAGTTTCGCTTGCCCATCATCTCGGGCCACATCGCCAGTTAATTACAGATCCTCCAATAAAGGTCGGCAACGCACCTGCGGTTCCCCCGGTGTTGTGATTGTCCATAAGCGGTGGTGATCACTTACCATTAGGTGACACGCTTGCTCGTTTCCCCCTAATACATTAAAAAAGATGCGATTGTGGCCATGACCCTAATTCTAAAAAAAAACAGCAAAAGCTTTAATTTTCTCACTCTCTCTCACTCACCAAATACGTGATAATCAATTAATTAGTTTAAATTTAGCAAAAATTCTCACTCAATAAATTAGTTATAACGAAATTAGCAATCCCTAGCGTAGCTATTTAGATATATAATTTATTATAATCGAGCACTTAACGTAAAACAACGTGAAAAATATTTATAAAATAATAAAAATACATTTTCCATTCTTATGGTTACAAAGTAATTTTGTAATACAATTAATGGTACGGCGAGGATGAAAAGCTCAACATCCCCGGCTCAGGTGTGCAGTTTGACAGCTGTCAAATCTGACATACGTCAAACAGGATAACCGTTACGTCCGTGCGACATCCCACGACTGTACACGAAACACAACACGTACCTATATCAGTACAATTTTCATATTTTAAACTATTTACACAACTTGTCATATTTGTTGATAATTCGCACAGTTAGACCATAATTTATGCATACGGTTAAAAGTCAAACGGCATGCCGAATCTTTATCATTATTACAATAAATAATAAAAGGATTTACCTATTGTTAAGATTTTAGACTCCTTACAGACTTTAAAATATTTTTTTATCTGTAGTCAACTATTTTTTTTTTTTTTGTAATCAAGGTAAAGATTTGTCATATGTTAGACTTTTAACTTACAAGAACAATAAAACACCCAAACTAAATGTATAGGAACGTTTCGCATTTGAGAGCGTTATGGTACATTCGAAACCTCACAATTGGTAACTTATATTATGGCAGTACTTATTGCCTGTAATTGGTTGTATGTAGAATAGATTATGTCACAAATATCATTTATTAAGATTTAGTCTCCAACGGTAGTCGCGTTGAATACAACCAAATCAACGTATGGAACGTGATATAAATATGATTTTTTTTTTTTTTTACTTGACATACGTTGTTAGCCTTAGGGGCTTTAACAGCTTCACCGAACTTTTTGGGGCGAGTGCTGAGGACACTCAGCTCCGAGGCAGCGAGCGCAAGGGTGCCAGGATGGCCGAACCTCGGCTTGGGCTGCTGCCGTAAAAAAACGATATAAATATGAAACTTCATTATAGGCGAGGGATCAAAAGAGTACGAATCCCAGAGAGCCTAAGTCGGGAATTCGATATATGGACTGTTTATTTTGTAAGTGGTGTAAGTCCATTTTCTTTTGTTTCGAGATAATTAAACGTTACTCTATATTTGTTGATAATGCAATTTCATTTACCGACCGATTTTAAGTTGTACGAAACATGGGATTTTTTTGAGAAATTAAACACGGACTAGTTATATATAAAAAAATTACATTAAAATAAGCATGAATTACGTACGTGATAGCTCATTTTTCTCCAAAATGGACTTACACCACTTTCAAAATAAACGGTCCATATAATGAATATCTTTTTTGATTAACAGTGGGCGTTGTCCCTGCTCTCTGGCACCATGGAATTTTAAGTGTCTTTGTGGTTTGTTTTAGTGGGTAGTGTAGGGTGATTAGCACAGAGTGTGTCACCACACAATCCTCGCGCCTTGTCATGAAGAAGTCCGTAAAACCAAAGGATTTCGTTCGTTATTTATTCATGACGAAACAGTCCTCTTTGGAAACTATTTTATGCCATTTTATAGTGATAAGATTTGGAAATTTTGGACCGATGAAACTATCTTCAACAAAATGGCTTGTGAGTTTTTATGGCTACTGATATATCATGTTCCAAATGACTATTCACAATTTACTTCACCTATGCTCTGGACATCACATAAAATGTCACCTATATTACACAATATAGGGCTAAAAAACTAAGCGCTGAATAAAAATAACAACATGACAGATCAAGATCCCGCCGAAAACTCCATAAGATTTTAAACATCACGTTAATAAGTAAAAAACGTTTATATATGTGTGTCTTTCTCTTTCTTTTAACATCTTCCTTCTCTTTCGCGTGACGAAATTAGCGTAATTTTTAATTCTCGCGTTGTAGTGTAATGGCTAGTTGTCCCACGTCGTGCTGTGATGCGTTTTAACTATTAAAACAGCATAGTCCTATAGCTCATGAATAGTTTTGTAGTATATTCTGACTCCTATACACTTTGACGGAGATAAAAAAATGATGTGACATATATTACTACGGACAAGCATATATACAATGGTAGATCGTAAAAAGCTATATGTGGGCATTGTTATAGGGCATGGCATATTATTGTGTGGTTTTATTAAACCACGATGGAGTGAAACATCAATACACTGATCAAAAACACAAATATCGCACTTGCAGGAATAAGTTAGAATATAAATGCTACATGTTCAGCTGATGCGAGAAATAGATGACGCTATATTGGCTCTACCGAGCGCCTTTCACATTACTCTTACTCAGCGGCTGGCTGTAATGTGACATGTGATAGATGGACGAATTTTTTTTAGACGATCGAATAAAAGTTTAATAAAAAAAAAATTGAAAGCGTCAATGGAATCTAAAAACTAAATACTTTGGAATCATTTACGAATTGAACTTATCTGGATGACACTATGACCAGTCGATGCGGAGTTTTGCTTAGACAGATCTAGGCAACTTAGTTTTTAGGTTCGTATACCCGTTGTAATTTTTGAAGTGCAACTTCTATAGCGCCGTTTTGATAGGGAGTAAATTCATGTAAGTCGTCATCGACATGGTCACGTGGCTTGGTAACGTACACACTCTATCTGTTCCTATTAGTATGTATACCTTATTGCGCTGTAAACAGTTTCGATTTACAACTTTTAATTTGAGATCAAACAAATAATTTGTATATCCAAAAATAACAACTGTTTATAGTTTTAAGTTTTTACTGCAGTCAGTAGTCCTCATGACTGCTTTGTTTTTTTTTTCTATTGTATTCTTCGCCTATTTATTTAGGGATCGCTGAAAACGACGTGTTCCTTTACGTCATACAGTATTATTATTTTATTGGGAGTCACAAGGATAAATGGTCAAATATGTAGAATCCACAATATTACAATAGAAAGGTAGGGAGACAGCGCCGAAGATAGGAGGACGCTATTCAGATATATCAGCAACTATTATGCAGCAAAACAATCTTCACACACCAGTATCAATCAAATTATTACAAATAATTGTTAATAATTGGTTTTATTATTTTGAAAACGACGCCTATTGTAGCGCGTATTTATAAAAAACAACGCCGTATGTCGACTATATCACATACATATGAATTTCGATACGAACACGAGCTGGTGCTATCGGTTTTGTTCGAGTGATTCCCGTAAGCAAACTCGGGTGATCGTGTAATCCGTGTTTAGTCGTGAAAGTAATATCCAAGACAACTTTCAAGCCTGGTAGAGACCTGGCCTTGAGGTAGTTTGGTAGTTATCGTGATGAGTCTATCAGGGATCGTTCATAAAATACGTCACGTACAATTTTACCTGCTCAGACCTCCCCCTTTTCGTCACACTATGTTACATTTTCTGCGACCCCACTATCAATATTACGTTACAAATGCTCAACTAGGGATGGGAACCTGAGATCGATTAATGTAAGAGTCAATTTTTAGGATAAAAAATCGATTTTTGAATCGATTCATAGCTCTAATTCGATCCATTGAATCGATATTTCATCCTTAAAAAACTAGATTCAATTCTTATCCATTTTCATAAGGTATTATTTGAATGTTTTACTGAAAACATACATTTCAAAACGGTTTTATGTAACTAATAATAAATTTGTGAAATAAATGTCTTCTTGTATCCCTGATACTTTGATGTACTTGTGAACAAATCTTTAGTTTACTTTCATTAGTTTTATTAAGTACATATTCACATATACATACATAAGAATGATAATACATCGATTGTGCGATGGTTCGATCGTTCGTATCGATTAATCGGTGTCAATTATTGTGGTGTTCTTTTTGTATACTATGACTACAACTATATCGAAAAAATACGAAATACAAACTGAGATTTAGAGTATTTTTTTTAAATCCATATTATCTCGATTTATTTGTGAATCGATTCATTTGATTTCAATTCCAATCAATGCAAGAATCATTATAATTTTTTTATTTTTTTTGGCAGTATATGATAGCAATAACAAGCAAAATTTACAAAGTTATTTTATGAGTCAGGTTTTCTTCGACATGAGGCGACTGTCACATATTGTCCTAGTAAGCGACAACCTCGTCCCCACAAGTGCGAACGTATTTTATGAACGGCCCCTCAGTTGTAACCCACTTATATAGATATAGACATTAAAAAAATACATCATCGATTGTAAATCACGTCGTCAAATGCGGAGACAGTACAAAGAAACAGAACCCCAATCTCGCATTATCGTTTGGACCAATTCAATAAATGGGTTTACGATTGACCAAGTCATTATTGAGAAAAAAAACGTTACACACCGATGAGATAATAACACTCCACATATGAATACTCGATTTTCAATAAGACATTGACTTATATACAATAAAGTGTTCTACACTCTAAGCCTATTTTTCTTAGGTTTTTTTATTTGAGAAGAATCCCAAAACGTCGTTAGGGGTAAAGCGATAGACGGAGTGCCCGAATAAAATAAAACTTTGAATTGTACTAATAACAAAATTCTACATCATCCAGTTCTTTCTCGCATAGGGAGTCATAGGTACGAAGCCCCTGAAACCTTCCCCTAAATCCGGACCTGTTAATTCATTCGCTAACAAAATCATCATTTTATAATGAAGTCTTTCCCCATTATTTATTAATCAATTTTTCTATATATATATATATATATATATAGTTATATTTTTATACTAACTCCATTATATATATTTTTTAATTATCGATTAACCCCAATTTAATATGACGCCTTTGTTAATAAGCCTGTTAAATACTTTTAAATACTATTTTATATATCTATGAAATCGACCCCCCACATTTTTATAAACCTTTTATTTTTTGTACTAAGCGGGCAACGTATAAGGGCCCATTCGAGTATTACGTAAGCAGAATTCTAGTAATATGCTCCCCTGTCCCCTTTTCAATAAAAGTAAACAAGTCTCCGATTCCCCCTTTTCAATAAAGTAAGCAAGATCCAATGTCCCCCCTTTCAACAAAAGTGCGCAAGTTTATAAGTATAAAAAAAAGTAAAAAGAAAATGGTTTTCGCACTACGTATACGTTTAGTTTTAAAATGAACCCGTAGGCGGGCTGATATGCTCCAGACATGTTCTACATCCCCCCCACCACTCCAAATGTGAACTTATTTTATGGAAGGCTCCATAGTTCCGCCGTACGATTGGAATTCAGTAATGACTGACATTTTTCTTCGAAACATTATCGTCGAAATGAAAGGCGCGCAAGATACGTTGGAATATCGCAACGCTTCCATTAAATTCATTCCTCGTAAAACTTCGATATTAACTTATATGCAGACTGTTTTTAAGAAGTAAGCTTCGAAATAATGTATATGAATAAATATTGTTTGAAGTAATCACCGTCTAGACTGCCTCCCCCTTTCTCTGAACTCCCCCCTTTCTGTAGACCTCACAATATCTCTAGACGTCGCCCTTTTGTTGCTTAAGTAATACTGGTATGGTCCCTAATCCCGATGTTTCATACACTATCAATTATCATACGGGTTCGCTTATAAAAGTCCTTGTAAAGAATTTTTTTTTAAAGAAATTATTAAATATTATTTGGAAATTTTTTTTTTCTTTTTCGACTTTCGCTGACAATAATGTGGTTATCGCAAATTACACATTATCGAGAGAACATATATATTTTAAATTTTTATCTTCGCAAATTTTTATCGACACTGAATGTTGAGACCATTGTAACTACAGTTGAATTATATCATATATTACATGAAACTAAATTTGTTTTTTAAATCGATAATATATTTCCGTTTCAAAACAATCAAATTCCTTACAATGTACCTTTTGTTTCAATTAATCAGATGTTTCCCGAATTATAAATATCGTAAAAAAGGCCCTTAAAAAGAAACTATGTTATCTTTCTCAAGAGAAGTCGATTTAGTAACAAAATAAAAAAAAAGTTTTTTTTTTCAATAAAAAATTGAAGCTTTTGTGAAAAATTGCGGATATTAAGTTATATACCTTGAAGCTAAAATATGTTTTTCTTTTTACATCGCAAAACATTTTAGTGTTAAAATTAATCAGGTAAAATGCATGATGACTTATTAACGCATATTAAGTGGTCACTTAAGATTATTCAATGTTGGTGCATGCTCGGCACTCGACATCCTCGGTCATTTAAAAAACACATTAAAGTCCCCACTCACGGTCATCTGAAATCTCTACAAACAACACTCGATTACCTCGGAACAGCGGAAACACTATAGTAATCTCTCTGCTTGCGACACATTCGCCTAGGATTCGTGATACGCTCATACAACATTACCCATTCTCATAAAATCACTTCCATTTCAAACATACACACTATATTTTTTTATATATATATATATAAAAATTTATTAAGTTAATTTAACGATATAACGTAGTCTCATTGTGGTCTCGTCATTTACCTGGAATCGAAAATTAATCGAAAATTATTTATAGCATTTTGATAGAAAGAAAAAAAACTGTGTTTTTGAAGGGAAAACTTCATTCAGGCGAGGATAGTAATTAATCCTTACTAATATTATAAACTAGATTTTGTCAAATAAATTGGATGCCGCAAAAAAAACCTTGCATACAAAGTTTATCTCTCTCATTAAACAACTACCAATAAAGTTATCCCGAGAAAAATGTATCCTGTCACTGTCTCTGATTCTCTTCTATCTCTTTACCACAATTCATCATAAACGATTCAGCGGTTTAGGCATGAAAGCGTAACAAACAAACAAACTCACTTTCACATTTATAATATTAGTAAAGCTAAAAAAAATAATACTATGGGATAATGTAGCATTCTAACGGTAAAGATTTTTTGTTTTATTCGTTACAAACAAAAATACAAATACTTTATAATATTAATGTACATACACAACAAGGTTAAAGCGATGACAGCTCATAGGTCGTATGTGGGTCATGGGCCGTGCGTTCGAATCCACCTACAATGAACTTGAGGTTTCAGTGAAGCAAAACATCGTGATGAAACCATAGTATGGCGGTAGGGCTTTTCTAATGCCCGCCTGGCTAGCTACCACCCTCAAGTAGAAAATGTTCCTCCAAATACTTCTAGGTGTGTTCCGGCAGTTGCACTTGAGAGCCAGCCCCTCAACCGGTTTAGCGTGTCTACCAACATCGACCGTAACGTCACTTAAAATCAGGTGAGATTATAGCCAACTATAAAAAAAAAAATATGCAATTAGTTACCCGATCTAGTCGTAGGAGCGGTCGCGGTCGGGCGAGCGCGCTCTCGGCTGCGGGTGCGTGTGGGGGGTCGCGGCCCCCGGGGAGCCCCCCACGTAGTTCAGGAAGTCCCACACGAGGATCGTGTCGTCATGCGAGGACGACACTATCTGGAACTCGTCGAACTGCAACCTGAACACCCGGCCGGTGTGCTCCTGGGAACGTCACGCAACATTAACGTAACAAAATAGCATGCAAAGTCTCTACCCGAGTAGCATCTGGGTTCAATGCAATAAGTGAGTTCGAATCCAAGCACCTACAATGATCGTGAGCTTTCGGTGAAGGAAAACATCGTGAGGAAACCATAGCATGGTGGTAGGGCTTTTTCTAATGCCCACCTGGCTAGCTACCACCCTCAAGTTGTAATCGTGCCGCCAAATACCGAAAGGTGTGTTCCGGCAGCTGCACTTGAGAGCCAGTTCCTCCACAGGTTTAGCGTGTCTACCAACTTGGGCCGTATCGTCACTTAAGATCAGGTGAGATTATGGCCATAACGCTAAAAACTTTAAGTATAAAAAAAACAACGTTTTTAGAATATTATTGAGACTACCATGTTTTTATGCGTTTACCCGTGTTAATGTTTTATGTTACACGTAAGAAAATTGCCTCCATACGAAGTAGCTTACGCGATAGTCCTAACGTAATTTTACAAAAGCCCATAGGCTGGTATGACAATCCTTTTATGAAATATTGGCTATCAGTCGTCATATGATATTTTCGGTTTGTTATATTTTTGATTAAGTCTGTATTAAAGACACTGTAATATATCGTATGTAATGTATTACAATCAATTTTTGTACTCGTTTTAAGTAATTATTTTATCAATTTCATACTTACGTTTAGTTTTACTCAATGGACCTTTGTAATCCGAGAAATAATATATAAATCAGTTTTAATTACATCGCATACATAACAAATTGAGGGTTGTAAAAGCAAATCCGTGTCAGTCCACGATTGATATTGTTAAAGTAAGTGCACCAAATTGTAGTGCTCGAAAGCAGCAACGAATAGAAACAAAAAAATAGTGCTTATGAGTCGCGCCAGAATTAATATAACTTCCAAGTGACTTACAGAGTCGCGTGGGCAACTTTTGATTCATGATAAATACATTAACTTTGAATGATTCCTTATAAAGCGTCAGAAGATCTCTAACTTGCTTAGAAGGAGCTGTTCATATATAGGTCGCCCATTTTAATCTCCTCGCCCCAAACCCTTCGCATATTTTCACACAAATGATAACCCATCAATTAATAGCAGTATAAAAATTTCAACATTTTTAGATATTTATTATACTAAAACTGTAATAAAATATTTGTTATCTGTAATAACATGTAAAATTTACAAAATTGTTATACGAGGGTTTTTAAGACTACCTGCACCTCTCGAGACGAATTTCAATATTTTTAGATATTTATTATACTAAAAGTTTTAAAAATGTAAAAAAAATTATGAAATTTTTTAAAACCTCCCCCCTCTCTCACACCCGCTCCTACCCTGCCTACCGCTCACATTTTATCACAGTGATAACTCCTCCCTCCAGCCCTCACCTAAGCAACACCCAATCTACCCTCCCCACTTCTCATGTAACATTTGGCCACAGCGCCATCACTCCCCCACATGTAACATTTTGTCGTAATACATTTCCCCCCCCCCCCTCCTCCCCCCCCACGCGCAAGTGCGAAGGTATTTCATCAACGGTCCCTCCCGATTGGGATCTGTATCTCACCACTAGCGTCCTGAGGCAGAGGTCCTGGTGCGGAGTGCGCACGTCGAGCGCCGCCGGCAAGTCCCACACTTTGATCTTGCCGTCGTACGCGCCGCTAACTATCCTCTTGTTGTCGAATCTGTGACATTTAAACATTTTTTTTTTTCACCGGTATGAAGCAACGAGGCCTCAGTTCGAATCCCCTGCATTGAACCTTGAATACCACAGTCACGTTGAAAAATCTGCCGCCAAATACCTTTAGGTGTGTTCCGGCAGTTGCACTTGAGCGACAGTCGCTCCACTAGTTTAGCTTGTCCATCAACTTGAGCCGTATCGTCACTTAATATCAGTTGAGATTATGGCCATAACGCTAAACCTATACTGATATTATAAATAAACTCAAAAACTACTGGACCGACGACTTCAAAAATCCCTTCACCGTTAGAATGTTACATTAGCCCCGAGTAACATAGGCTATATAAAAGAAAATTAATAAATAAATTTTTAGTTCCACGCGAACGGAGCCGCGGGCACAGCTAGTATAATATATATTTTAAAGCGATGATAGCCCAGTGGTTGTGTGTACGACTTCGCGTCAAGGGACGTGAGTTCGAAACCAAGCACCTACAATGAGTTTGAGCTTTCGGTGAAGGAAAAACATCGTGAGGAAACCATAGCATGGTGGTAGGGCCTTTTTCTACTGCCCGCCTGGGTAGCAACCACCCTCGAGTTAAAAACCTGTAGCCAAATATCAATAGGTGTGTTCCGGCAGTTGCACTTGAGAGCCAGTTCCTCCACAAGTTTAGCGTATCTACCAACTTGGAAAAAAAAAAACTTGTCCGTTACCGTATACAGCGTACGAGCTCCTCGTGACCCTCGAGGACCCTGATGCAGGAGCCGCACTCGATGTCCCACAGCCGGATGGTGTTGTCCGAGGAGCCGGACACGACGAGCCGGTCGCGGTACTGCAGGCACGCGATCCCGCGCTTGTGCCCGTTCAGCGTGCGCACGAACTCGCACGACGACGTGTTCCACACCTGTTATCATGTTATCACGTTATCATGATATCATGATATCATGATATCATGTTATCATGTTATCATGTTATCATGTTATCATGTTATCATGTTATCATGTTATCATGTTATCATGTTATCATGTTATCATGTTATCATGTTATCATGTCGTTCGTTAAGTCAAAACTACGCTCTACGGCAGCGGTGGACGAACCGCGGCTGCTTGACTCCTCTCGGCTCTTCCGGGAAATGTTTAGCGCAGGCACGGAATAATCAAAAGTAAAAAAAAAAAACTTTAATTAGTTAGACCCTGGGAAGGCGCTTATAAACGTCAAAACTATTAGCGTTTCTGAAAATAATCTATTCATCGACATACTCGATCTGTCACGTCACCTGATGGTAAGTGATCACCGCCGCCCATCGACACCCACAACACCATGGGATTTGCAAAATTGCCGGAACACACCTATTGGTATTTGGGGGCACATTTTCAACTTGAGGGTGGTAGCTAGCCAGGCGGGCATTAGCAACAGTCCTACCACCAGGCCATGGTTCCCTCACGATGTTTTCCTTCCCCGAAAGCTCAAGCTCATTGTTGGTGGATTCGAACGCACGGCCCATGACGTGGAATCCGTACACCCAACTACTAAGCTATCATCGCTTCAACATGTATACTCTGTCAAAACCTAAAGAGGAAAGTGTTATATTTTCTCAGTAAATTATACCATAAAAATGCATAAATTAATAAATATACAATGATCGCTCAGTCGAACCCATAGTATGATGCTAGGGCCCAATACTTAAAGGTGTGTTCCAGCAGTTGCAACTCGCTGCACAATGCTTACCGTATCCACCATCTTGGGCCACATCGTCACTTAGCATCACGTGAGATTGTGGCCATAACACTAAACCTATATAATTATAAAACAAAGATAAATCATCGAACATAACTCATTCCTTTTTAAATACACTTCTAATAACAGAAATCGAATTCTTTAACTTGTAACACACCGTGAAGTTAGTTAAGAGAGATATTGAGTTAAGTCGTTAAAGTGAGCGTTTTTTTTTGTTATTTTTTTTTATTTATTTTTTCTGGTCACGTTTAAAAGAAGAGTGACGAATAAACAGACCTTGATAGTGCGGTCTCCGCTGGCACTGACGATGTATTTCTCGTCGAAATCGACCACGTTGACCGCAGCCCGATGCCCGACCAGCACACGCCTTAACATTATCTCCGTAGTCGACGTCATGTCCCACACGGCTATCGACCGGTCCTATAATAAAATATATATATAAAGGAACATATGTTTGGAATGAAGGTTTTTTGAGAACCACTCCCTCCACTAGGTTTAGACACCCACCATCTGATCCCACACTGTCTCTTAACATCAGTTGAGATTGTGAACATAACGCTTATGAATCGATGATAGCTCAGTCAGTAGTGAGTACGGACGCCGCATCAAAGGACGTAAGTTCGAATCGCTGCTATGAGCTTGAGCTATCAGCGAAGGGAAACATCGTGAGCAAACCGTAGCACGGTGGTAGGGTTTACTGTAATGCCAGCCCCATTGCCAAGATGAAAATCTGTCATCGATTACTTATGAGTATGTGTTCCGGCAGTTACGAATTAAAGTCAGTCCTTCCACTGGGCTTAGCGTGTTCATCACCATCTTGGGTCACATCATCACCTAATCAGATAAGATTGTGGGCATAACGCTATTCCTATTAAATATAAAAAATAACTATGGGATTGAGTGCAATTTTAATCGTTTTCGGAAACCAGATAGAACATTATGTAAGAAAGGGGAAAGGTAGTCCGAGATATTTATTTTATTATATAAGGTTACCAGTGAAACTGTGTGCATAACGCTAAACCTATATAAAGTACTAACTGATCTGAAAAACTTGGCTTGATTTATATTTTATTTCTATCGGGATTTATAAAAATGAGGGGACAAGAGTGGGAGGGTAAAAATTTAAGGAAATTTATGTCACAGGTATAAAAAAAAAAAATTGTCAAAAAGTAAAAAAAAATGTTGGGGGTGTATCACCCTTATCACTTAGAGGTATGCAAAATAGATTAGGACCGACTCTCAGACCTACCAAATATACATTTATATTTCATAAAAATCGGTCGAGCCGTTTCAGAGTAGTATAGCAACTAACATAGAGATACAAGAATTTAATATATAATCGATGTTCTTTAGTCTCGCTAAAAGTGCAAAACGGTTTGACCGAAATATGTGTTTTTTTTTGTACATTTTTATTAAATATAATCAATCCTAAACAACCTACCGACTTTAATTCGTTAAGATCAATAGTACTGGCTATACCTAAATATCTTTTCTGTTTTTCATATCTATTGCTTACTGAATGAAACTTGTTTATAAATCCAACGAATGTCCTTTAATTATATGAAATTTAAACATAGGTGGATTCGAACCCACACTCCTAGACGCGGCGTCCGTACACACTACCAACTGAGCTATTATCGCTTCATTACTGTTCATATTATGAGATTTAAAAAAAACTGTTTCGTTTTCTTAGAATTCTTTTTATACAAACCTTATCCTGACCATAACAAACACAAATAAAGAAGTTATCCGTTTTGGTACAGTTGGTAGGAAGTTAATCGCTTACGTACATATCGGCGATTCATCTGTACTAATATTATAAAGAGGAAAAATTTGTATTTTTGTTTGTAACGAATAAACTCAAAAACTACTGGACCGATTTCAAAAATTCTTTCACCATTAGAATACTACATCATTAGCCCTGAGTAACATATCTTTATAACTTTTTTTTTTTATGAAAATGATTAAATAAAATTTTAGCTCCACCAGAACCGAGTCGCGGACACAGTATATATAGTATAATATATATATTATTTTGAAGCGATGATAGCATCAAGGGACGTGAGTTCGAATCCAAGCACCTACAATGAGCTTGAGCTTTCGATGAAGGAAAACATCGTAAGGAAACCATAGCATGGTGGTAGGGCTTTTTCTAATGCCCGTCTGGCTAACTACCACCCTCAAATTGTAAACCTGCCGCCAAATACCAATAAGTGTGTTCCGACAGCTGCACTTGAGAGCCAGTTCCTCCACAAGTTTAGCGTGTCTACCAACCTGAGCAGTATCGTGACTTATGATCAGGTGAGATTATGGCCATTACGCTAAACCTTAAGTAAAAAAAAAAAACAAACAAATATATAGATTAAGAAATCAAGAATAATAGATAATAGGTGTTACCTTACTGCAAGTGACCATCATTCCGTTGCAGAATCTAAGATGGAGCACAGCTTCGCAGTGGTGTATGAGGGTGTTCAGCATGACTCCCGTGTTGACGTCCCAGACCCGGACGGTGCTGTCGGAGGAGCCCGAGATGATCGCCCGCTCGTCGTACTGGAGGCAGAGCACCGACCCCGTATGCCCTTGGAGCTCCTGCCGACACACAAAAATCAGGTTACCAGGTGACAGGAATTTTCCCGGAATGTCCGGAATAAAATACAAAAAAAAAACGAGAAAAGATAAGATATAAAATTATACATAAGGAATATAATTTAATAATTAGTAGTCAACTAGTTAATTATTCATTTGAACTTCGTACCACGCATATTTAAGCTTACCCGCGAGTTTTTGAATTAAGATACATTTGCCGCCGAAACGTCAGGAAATTTATTGCTAAGGCAGCGATTTTCCCAGGAAAACTTATTTTCGTATCCGGTAAATGTACTGACACACATCATTAACTTTCAGGCTGACCCGTCATGCCCAGATATGTGACGCTCGCTCGGGTAAAGTCGGCTCGAGTCGCGAGATATAGTCGACGCGACACTGCTATACTTTCCTGGCGAGCGTTACATGAGAGAGCGTGACGCATCACTCCGGTTCAGCTATCGAAAGCTGTAAGGCTTGCTCAAGACAGCTTGAGTCGAATCAAATAACAAGTACTGTCACTCTGTAACGGGAGGTCTTTTTTCATAAGTTATTTATGTTTTTTTTTTTTTTTTTCTGAAAAATGTTATAGATTATGATATGACGACCATACTTGTCTATGCTCCAAAGCGAAGAGCATGTTCACGGATGAAGTTTAAAAAATAAATATACACCAACGTTTAGGAGCCGTGCAAATATTACGTAACGAAGTTTTTGGAGATTTCTGACCCCGAGTTTTAAAAAAAACGTTGATAAAGAAGTTTTCATTTGAAAAGTTTGATGAGTTAATAATTCTAAAAGTACCAGGCAAACATGAACTCGCAAGAGATCTCACCATCCTCCGCGACGTTATATCTTATAGATTGTATATAGTTGTCTCTTTTTACTGTCGCTTTTTCGTTTCATCGTGTATCAAATTACAACGAAAATGAATGCAAATTAACGAAATATGTAAATGGAAACACTTACCCTAACGCACTGTAACGTCTTTCTGTCCCATATTTTTATGGTGTTATCTCTTAACCCTGAAACTATCTTGTTATCGTCGTATTGCAAACAATAAACTCCTTTTGAATTTTCCGATCTGCAGTTTATCCTCTGTAAAGAATACACACCGTTATTCAAATCCCTTCCTTTTTTGTAATCTCTAAGTTTGTTTGTTTTTTATGTAAGAGCGGGCAAACTAGTAAGCGTGTCGCCTGATGGTAAGTGATCACCGCCGCCCATGGACACCCACAACACCGGGGAAATCGCAGATGCGTTTTCGGCGTCTATTTTGGAGGGACTGGCTCTCAAGTGCAAATACCGGAACACATCTATTGGTATTTGGCGGCAGACGTTTAACTTGAGGGTGGTAGCTAGCCAGGCGAGCATCAGAAAAAGCTCTACCACCATGATATGGTTTCGTCACAATATTTTTCTTCACCGAAAGCAGCTCATTGTTCGTTTGAACGCATTAATCTTACGCAGCAACCAGTAGGACTTCAAAAATGTTTTATTTATAAAACAGTCATTGAGGAAGATTTTAGGCTATATATCATCACGCTAGCACTAACAGGAGTAGAGTAGTATTTTTTAAACTCCCAAAAACGGCAACAAATTCTTTCAAATACCTTACCTAGCGTGCCATTGGTATATTATTAAAATGACATTAATATAAGAGAGAAATATTCCTCTAAATAAGTTTTAAAATTAATCCGCGATAGTATATCTATCTTTTCTAGTTTACTTACAGTAACCGTTTCTATGATTTACAATTTTGTTTCAAAATAATACTTTATTTACGAATATGTTTTATCAACACGGTATTAATATTTATGTAAAAAGCATTTTATTATTTTTCTGTTTCACGCGAATAAACTGGCGGGCCAGCTAGTAATTTCAAAAAATCTTTTTCTATTTGACAGAGTTCGGCTTTCGAACTGACATACGCTGTGAGCCTTAAGTGCTTTGACAGCGTCTTTGAACTTTTTGTGGCGAGTGCTGAGGGCACTCAGCCCTGAGGCAGCGAGCGCAAGGGTGCCAAAATGGCCGAACCTCGAATTGGGCTGCTGCCAAAAACTGTACAAGGATTCGCAAGGCTAACTAATCAACAGGCCCTAACTTACTAATTTCGTGACCTTATCAGGCAAGCCACGTAAGGGCCCCGGGGGTAGTCCCTTACAGAACAGTATTTGACAGAGCAATCATTGAGGAAGGCTTTAGGCTATTTAGCATCACCCTAGCACAAATGGGAGCATCAGATAATTTTTAATTCCAAGCGAATAGTTACGGGCACATCTAGTAGTTCATATGTATGATGTATATAGTTTATAGCAGTTTATAAGAGCACTTTTGAAGCGACGATAGCTCAGTGGTAGTGTGTACGAACTCCGCGTCAAGGGACGTGAGTTCAAATCCACCTATAATGCACTTGAGCTTTCGATGAAGGAAGACATCGTGAGGAGACCATAGCATGGTGTTAGGGCTTTTTCTAATGTCCGCCTGGCTAGCTACCACCCTCAAGTTGAAAATCTACCGCCAGATTGCACTTGAGAGCCAGTCCCCCCACAGGTTTAGTGGGTCCACCAACTTGGGCCGTACTGGCACTTAAATCAGGTAAGATTATGGCCATAACACTAAAACGTTAATAATAATAAAAAAAAAATCTATCAAAGCCTGGTAGGTGTCCTGCTTTTCCTTTTCCAATAAACAATATCTTGACCATGGCGCCATCTATAGCGTTACGGTCACCCATTTAGATAACTATCCCATCTTTTAAGATGGACGAAATTACAAGCAGCGTGCAATTTTAATTAGAATCGATTCAGTATTTTCTTAGTTTATCGCAGACAAACAACGTGACACGGAGTTTTCATAACGTAAAGACTACCTGCCGCCCCGCGACTTCGTTCGCATTATTCCCGTCAGTCACGCGTTATAGTAATAATATCCCTTCTTAGTGGATGTCTACGTCATAAAATTTAGTTCATATCTCACACAGTTCAGAGGTAGTAACTGCTTTCCAAGATTACTAACATACCTTTAGATGTTACAAAGTATATAACATCATCAGCCCATGGTGCCGTAGCACTTTTAAAGAATCAAAGTGCACCGATAAATTAAAATTTATAAGTGCTGGTGAAATAACAAGGGCTTTCAAACATTTACATTTGAAATACACTGAGGCAAATGGGGTATGTAGATAATATTTAAGTCTTTGAGTGTCAATATTCCACCGCTTTTATTAATATATTTAATCAGTGCATAGCAAAAGTAACTTTCCCTAATTTAATGAAATTAAGTAAAGTGGTTCCTTTATTTAAATCAAGCAGCAGAAGTTATCTTGGAAACTACTGACCTATTTCTGTACTTTCGTCGTTAAGTAAAATTTTCGGAAAGATTATGCTCAAGCAATTTTTAGCATATCTCAAAGTACATAAGTTTTTGGATAGTCGACAGTTTCGTTTCACAAAATCAAAATCTACTACTGACGCTGGAGCAACGCTCATAAATCATATATTGGAGGCCTGGGAGGAGACTTAAGATGCAATCTGTATTTGCTGTGATTTGTCTAAGGCCTTTGACTGTATTGACAATAGTACATTAATTCTTAAATTAAAACACTACGGTATTTGTGGACTTACTCTCGAGAACATAGTCTCTTATCTAAAAGATCGACGTCACAAAAGTTAGCATTAATGGAGTAACCTCTGCGGGATCGCTGGTACAAATTGGTGTCCCTCAGGGCTCCATCTTAGGGCCGTTTTTGTTCCTGATATATATAAATGATATGCCGCTAACGGTTCACAACTGCGCTGACATGGTTTTTTTTGTTGACGATACTTCACTTATATTTAAAATGAACAGGACAGATTCGAAGGTTAGGTATGTAAATAATACTTTAAATACAATTCCTGATTGATTTCAAGTTGATAGTTTACCGCCAAATACTTATAGGTATGTCCTGGCAGTTGTACTTGAGAGCCAATCCCTCCACTAGGCTTAGCGTGCACACTATCTAGGGGCACAAGGCCACTTAACATCAGGAGAGATTGTGGCCATAACGCTATATATACGGCTACGATCCATTTAGCGGTGTCACGGACTTGGGGACGATCGGTTGAAATGTGTTGCCACAAACAGGGTATATACTAAAAAAATATATAAATCACTTGTAAATTGTGTTTCCCCATTCGCCAATTGTCCTCAATCGACTGTATGTCCTTAATTATTTTCGGGTAAAGTTGTCTGTAAAACGAGTGAGACGGATGCTGGCAACCTGGCTTCGGTTTGAAGAGGTACTGGATCCTGTGGAAGATTATAAAACTATTGAACATCGCAACATATAGCAGAGTCACCTCGAGAGTTATCATTTCTAATAAATTTAACTGTGTAATCATTTGTCAGTTTTAACGAAAACAAAATTAACTTCCAAAATATTTCTACAAATGTATATCTTGATTTAAAAAAAAAACAGTGTTTTCTCATCAAAATCAAGCTTTTTAGGGGGCGTCACAAGAAACTTATATTGTAACAAACATTTTAGTAGACAGTTGTATGCATTACTGTACTTTAGCAACATATCTTTATTAATATTATAAATGCGAAAGTGAGTTTGTTTGTTTGTCACGGTTTCACGCGTTAGTCGCAGAATCGATTATGATGAATTTTAGTATAGAGATAGATGGGACCTTGGAGACGGTGATAGGATACTTTTTCTCGCGAAAACCTTATTGGAAGTGGGGTAAAAAGAGGGTTTAACTTTGTATAAAGCTTTGTAATGTATCATCCGATTTAACAAAATCAATATTGACGTGAGCGAAGCCGCGGGTAATAATAATTTTTATAAATGCGAAAGTGAGTTTGTTCATTAGTTACGTTTTCAAGCTTAAACCGCTGAATAGATTATGATGAATTTTGGTACAAAAATAGTTGAAAACTTAGAGACGGTTCTAGGCTACTGTAGACAAGCTAACAGGGAGTGGAGTTAAGAGTGGGGTAAACTTTAATGCACGTCTCATAACGCGAAGCGTTAGAAAGTACTTTACTCTCACCCTCTCAAGGTCAAGCAATTATCTTGACTTAAATTGCTTTTATCCGATCTTTTCAGCAAATATTAAATGAGTTGACGTAATTACTTTCAAAACCACTGTTTTTGCTAGATAGTATAGAAAAACCGTTTTGAAAAAATATTTCGGTGAACGTCGGCTTTTCTGTATGTGTAGATGATGTAGTCATGATAACGGCCAAAAACTTTTAAGACCAAATTCTATTATTCGCTTCAGTATTATTCAGAGTAATAGCCTATTCAACATTACCATCTAATTCAATGTAATTTAATTAAAAAATGAATAAATTCATTAACAGGGAATAGTATTTTTGCTTGAGTCTGTCTCATTCAATTATAACTAGACTATATAGCTTAAAATAAAAGTTATTGAATGTTCATATCTATTTGTATTGACCAATATCCTGAAATATATATAATTTAATGAAGAAAATGATTTCTATATCGATCGACAACGAGAATTGGTCGACAAAATCAATTTTATTGCGAGCGGAGCCGCGTATAAAAGTTAGTTTTCTATATATAAATAAAGCTTGCAGATTTATGCATATCCTGGTGTTACTGGGCAGGATATCGGGACAAAGTTATTATATTATTATTAGACTTTCAATTAGCTGTGCCCACGAATTCGTTCGCGTGAAACTAAAACTTTTTTTCACGGAACCCTAATTTTATCTTAAATAAATAAGCCAAAATTACTTCTTTTCAACACATCAACTATCTACCAGCGAAAGTCCCATGAAAACACATTAAGCAATTTCAGCGATTAGCCGGAACAGACAGACATTTTTTAATTTATATATAAATAATACCGTATATGTTTCGAAATTACAAACAAACATTTTAATTTTTTATTATTTTTTATACATGTAATATAGATAGGCATGAGTTAAAAATTCTAAAAGTATCAGGCAAATATGACTTTCGAAATCAAAGTAATCACTAAAAAAGGTTGAAACGAAAAGAAAAATGGACAGTGATTTTAACGAACTAGACAATCATGAATACGCAAGAGATCTCACCATCTTTTGCGACGTTATATCTACAGATTGTATGTAGTTTTCAATTTGTACTGTTTCTTTTTCGTTACATCGAGTTTTCGAAAGTTTAAAACGATGTGATAAGAATTCTAACAGTACCAGGCGAACATGAATATGCAAGAGATCTCACCATCCTTTGCGACGTTATATCTACAGATTGTATGTAGTTTTCAATTTGTACTGTTCCTTTTTCGTTACATCGAGTTTTCGAAAGTTTAATGATAAGAATTCTAAAAGTACCAGGCGAGCATGAATATGCAAGAGATCTCACCCTCCTTTGCGACGTTATATCTACAGATTGTATGTAGTTTTTCTATTTGTATTGTTTCTTTTTCGTTTCATCGAGTTTTCGAAAGTTTGATAAGAATTCTAAAAGTACCAGGCGAACATGAATATGCAAGAGATCTCACCATCCTCTGCGCTCGGCGAGGCCCCGCCACAGCGAGTCCGTACGGACTTTCCTCTCGATCAGCTTCTTCCAGAGCATCCCCTCCGATATGACCCGCAACCACTCCCGGCAGACGAGCTCGGCGGCGCACAGAGAGCTTGCGTCCAAATACGATAATATATTCTCCGCGACGTGGTCCAATCCTTTCTCTGTAACGAACGAATGCAGTTTTCAACGCTCTTTTCACAGACAACTTATAGATACAACCGGATCTGTCTATAAATTTAATGCAATGGCATTTTTTTTTTTTAAGAAATTTTGAACTTATTGTAGACATAGTCCAGAAACGATTAGTCTTTTCAAAATAAGTCGAAGAACAATTTTGTGGAGAATTTAAGGAAGATTCCTTTAAAAAGATTTTAAGACTTTAAGAGAATTTAAAGAAGATTGTTTTCCTCCTAAACAGTGTTCTTCTGGCTTCAACAGTTTTTGTAGAGTAATAAAAAACCCCACCGTCCGGGACACATTTGCAAAGGGAAGCAAGAGGGGGACGGGCAAGGAGTTTTCAGTACTTTCAATACATGACCTAGAATATTTGTACAGAATTTCATCTAGTTATGAGGGATTTTAAATATTTTGAAACCTAATACTCATAAGCTACTATGCTATTCCACTTATGAGGGTCCTTTCACGTCTCATTTGTAAATTTCTTAAATGGCACAAGAGACTAGCTTTGTCCGCGAATTCGTTCGCGTGTGTGTATAAATTATTATTATTTTCCGCAGAAACTTTTTTTTTAATAATATCGACTTCTCTGTTCGAAACTAATTCCGCCAAATTTTAAGTGCACTCTGATTGGTGAAAAAAATTACAGACATAACGTATAGAACGATACAGCAAGAATAAGTAACCAGTTCGATAAGGATAGATAATAAAATTTCAAAATAAGAAACCAATATGGTTGATCTCTGCCTTCGAATTATTTTAGTAATCTTTATTTCTATAGATCAGATACATATTATCCTTTTTTATAACTATACTTCCCACGTTTTTGTCAAATAATAAGACATATATATATATATATATATTACTATATTGAAGCGATGATAGCTCAGTGGTAGTGTGCACGACTTCGCGTCAAGGGACGTGGGTTCGAATCCAAGCACCTACAATGAGCTTAAGCTTTCGTTGAAGGAAAACATCGTGAAGAAACCATAGCTTGGTGGTAGGGCTTTTTCTAATGCCCGCTTGGCTAGCTACCACCCTCAAGTTATAAACCTGCCACCAAACACCAATAGGTGTGTTCCGGCAGCTGCAGTTGAGAGCCAGTTCCTCCACAGGTTTAGCGTGTCTACCGTGGGCCGTATCCTCACTTAAGATCAAGTCAGATTATGGCCATAACGCTAAACCTTAAGTATAGAAAAAGGTGTTACGAAGTATTTTAAATAATAAAACAACGAAATAGTCTAAAAATCGTCCATATCTAACTTCGAATGGACAAAGCGGGATAAACAGAATTAATATCCCATTCTTTCTGCCTCTCCTGGATGAATTTTAAGACTAAAACATATCCTTTTGCGGACCATCGTAAAATCAAACACCAGGAATACATAAAACCGACGGCAATTTATTCAACCTCCGTCCACACTACACATGGAACAAATCAAAATTCATCATTGATATTCATAGAGTTGAAACTCCGAAGTGTATCGAGGCATTTGAAATTCTAATATGAATTAGTCTCCCGAGCCTCGTCGAGGATATTTCTGGGCTGAATAGATATGTTAATGTTTTCACTGTTGTGTATCCCCTCGACTTATATAAACTGAAGATATATCGGATAGAGAATTAGGCATTTTTAACACTGTGAAGTTAATAAAACCTTGCCGTGTTTTTATATTGTCGTTGACAAAGGAATATTTGCTATTTAATAATAATAAAAAACTAACAATAAAACATAAACAATAGAAAAAAATGTTTTTTTTTTTGTGTAGTTTGTAGGTTTTATGTCACAATCTCACTACATATACACGGTATGAATGTACCTTATGTATGTGCCTAGTATATTACCCAAGATGGACACGCTAAGCCTAGTGGAGGGACTGGCTCTCAAATGCAACTGTCGGAACATACTTATATGTATTTGGCGGCAGACTTTCAACTCGAAGGTGGTAGCTAGCTGCCACTACGCTATCATGGCTTCGAATGGATATGTCAGCTCTGACGTAATTTTGAAGTTTTCTCCGTAAAGTACGATTATCTTTGAGTATACACGATGTCAGATTAAAAGATGCGCAAAGTAAGTTGCAACTTCAAACGTGATTTCTCACTGCACCTGCACTACCTTGTGATTTTTCATGACTTCACTAAAGCCCCTCTGCCCCTTTCGAGTCAGACGTGATTAATGGACGCTCCCATACCAATAACATTGGATTTTTTTTTTTTGAAACGACGATAGCTGTTTGTAGTGAGTATGGACACCGCAAGGAACGTGAGTTCGAACCCACCTACAATGAGCTTGAGGTTTTGGTGAAGAAAAACATCGTGATGAAACCATAGCATCGTGGTAGGGTTTTTTAGCCTGACTGGCTACCCAAATACGTATAGGTGTGATGCAACAGTTTTATTTAAGAGCTTGTACCTTGACTAGTGTTAGCGAGTCTGCAACTTAAGGCCACATCGTCACTTAACAACAAGTGAGAACATGGGCATAGCGCTAAACCTTAACTATTAAAAATAACTGATCCATAGGGGGGAAAAAAATAACTCAGGAGTGCTTATTTTATACTCACTGGGCAGCATGCTGATGAAGTCCCTCTGCAGCATTGGCTTGAGATACGCGTTGATGTGTCCATGCTGATAGTGGCACATGCGTGCCAACAGTTGTTCCACAAACTCCACCTGCAATTATTTAATCGATTGGTATAGCAACACTAGATTTTACGTGCGGCTTTGCTCGCGTGATTATCGGTTTCGTCAAACAGATCGGACGACGCCATAACAAGTTTCATACATCAAAGTGTTTCGCGAGAAAAACTAGCCATCACCGACTCCAATGTCCGATCTATCTGTGTACCAAAATTCATTATAAACGATTCAGCCGTTTGGGCGTGAAAGTGTAACAAACGAATCAAGTTCACTTTCGTATTTATAATATTAATAAGGATTTCCGTCAGTGGTGGATTTTAGAGGCGGCAAATTTGGGGTATTTGTTTTGTATTTCAGAAACTGAAATGATTTATACTTATACATATACCTAAATGTTGCTAGATAAAATGTTTCACCACTTAAAGTCTAAGTCCTATCTTCGTAGTCCTATGTGAAATTTAATTGTAGAGGTAGGTATAGAGGGCAATATTTGAATTGCCTTCTGGCGGTAAAAGTATAAATCCGCGACTGATCCCCGTCGTGGATTTGCAAGAAATTTATCCAAGTAACTGTTCATAATGTCAGCTACCTGCCAGTGAAAGTCTCGCCAAAATCGGTCCAACTGTTTCGGATATTAGCCAAACCAAACAGGCAGACACACAAGAATAAACTATAGAAAACTAAAAAACTCGGTCCCAATGATATCTTAATTATAATTTTTTTACAAGGCACTGATACAGATATGAGATTAAATACAAAAGCGACTTAATTCTAGATATAATTTTAAATCCCATACCCTATTACATTAGTGCACAACTTACAAAGTTAGAAACTTTTATTGTGAGTGAACATGAACAGAATGCAGATTACATTAATTGTAATATTTTTTACAGAAATTATAATATTTTAAAGCATTTTGAACGTAAATGTACACAAAACAAAAACCTTAGTAAAAATTGGAGATGTATTCATTTAATTTGAAAGATAGTTGGTTTTTAGACCGACAAGTCGGAACACGATAGGATTCGTTATCATTGTTTGACCGATGATCATAGAAATGTCTGAACAAAATCTGCGAGGTCAAGGTTTTCTTATCAATACTTCCATATTTATTATCATATACATAGTGTTACGTTGTACGGTCGTACGTTGAAGCGATAATAGCTCAGTGGTAGTGTACGGACTCTGCGTCAAGGGACGTGAGTTCGAATCCATCTACACTGAAATTGAGCTTTCGGTGAAGGAAAACATCGAAACCATAGCATGGTTGCAAGGCTTTTGTCTAATGACTACCTGGCTAGCTACCACCCTCTAGTAGAAAACCTGCTGCCAAATACCAATATGTGTGTACCGGCAGTTGCACTTGAGAGCCAGTCCCTCCCCAGTTTTAGCGTATGTACCAACTTGGACCGTATTGTTACTTAAGATCAGATGAGATTATGGCCATAACCTTACGTATTAAAAAATAGTTTATAACTTGAAAATGGCAGTAATGGACTCCAAAGAGGACTGAGTAGCCAAGAGTAAAAGAGAAGAGGGAGAACATTACTTGGTCTGTTTCGTTCCATCTCGAGAAGTAGTTTAAGCAGGCGTCCCTCTCGGCCGCGTACGCCGGGCTGCTCGGCAACGGCCGGACGCCGGAGTCCAAGCTGGTCAACGATGTCACTTGCTGCTGAAATATAAAGAAAACATGTGTGCCGTTCACATGTAATAAAACAAACCATTTGTATTAAATTATTGATATTTTAAAATTTGACACTAGGACATAAGAATATTTACACTAAATTGTACAAGTATTATTATTTATAAAAACAATTAATTAGTTATAAATAGTTAGTAGGATTATGGCAATAAATTGTAAATGTATTATGAAGGTAAATTGTACTAAATTAAGCAAAAGAAGTTTTATGCGTCGTAAGGTGAAATAAAGAATATAAATAAAAGAGTCTGTATTAGTTGTAAGAATAGACTAAGTATGTAATAGCTTTAAGACTTGGACTAAAAGAATGCGCTCAAACAAAAAAAAAAAAATGAATCGAAATTCACTGCCCGTCAACGCTGTAATGCCTGCCTGCTTAAATACCACTTCACTCCTCTTTTGAGGGACCCAATGTTTTACTTTCACACCTCTTTTCAAAGACCTAATATAGTAGGAGGATGTGGGTAGGGGTGGGGGTACAAGGGGGCTCAAGAATCCTCAAGATATTATTAAAATATTTAACGATGCCATTACGTAGGCGCACACAGTCATACTAACACGCGTACAACACTTGGACCCTGTAAGACACACTGTACAATACCTTCTATCTCATTCTCTCGCGCATTATATCCTACAGATGTGCGTGGTTGTCTCTTTATAATGTCGCTTTTTCGTTACATAGAGTTTCAAATCACAATGACACTAAAGAAGTTATCCTTTAAAATAGACATATAATAGAATGGCAAAGTTTCACTCAGCTTGAGCTGAATCATATCATGCTTTCAGCCATTCTACATGAGGAGTATGGTCGTTTGTGGTCCTATAGAAAATGTTACTAACGAAGTCTTTCGCTCCACTCACACCACCCATCTGAGAAAATAATCTATACTCCACTCTACATGAGTTGATGACTGTAATGCTTGCAAGCAAGTGATAAAGGAAAAATATGAGGTTGTGAATTTTGATTTTGTCAAACAACTCGGATAATGCAATAAAAAGTTTCATACAAAGTCTATCCCTATGTTAACCTCACTTCCAATAAGTCTTTCGTGAGAAAAAGTAGAGTAAAACTGTATGCAATTTTCCATCTATTTCTATACCAAAATTCATCACATTTGAAACTCACTTTCGACATCAGATAACGTCAGAAGACATCAAATAATTCAGGTTATAGAGTTTACGACTTATAGAGAACAGAGGTTTTGATATCCGAGCAAAGGGATCAAAACATTTTTTCGATATTTGGAGGTTTTCAACTTATCGAGGTTCGACTTAACAAGGTTCTACTATATTATTAAAATGAGAACAAAAGAAAGAATGTTATAAAAAACATGTTATGCACCTTCAAACGGTGAACACAGCTTACACAAAGAGTATATGTACCTCAAATATAACAGTTTATATATCAAAGAAACAAGTTTGAAGGAACAAGAAATTATATAGGTAGAGTGTCTTACATTATAATGTCCAGAAATCATTTGATTCAAAGAGGAATATTGTCCAACATTATAGTAAACAAATACCAAATAGTAGCTATTTGATTGATTCTCGTTATAGATTACATTTGCCAATAGTATAAATAGCTTACCAGCTACAATCTTAATTTATTAGACTGTAAATAGATGGCACTACCTACATGTTCATGGAATTACTAATAAAAGTATGATTTTAACAAAAACGAATTGATACGTTGTTTTGCCCTAATATTCCTTAATAGCATAAAACATAAGTATCAAAATGATGTTTAAATCTAATCAATTAAAATATTGACAAAGAATTTAAGATATATTGTGTTGCCACAAAAACACCTACCTACTTGAGTAGGAAGCCATTGTGGCTGCACCCCGACAAGAGCTGTTACAGGCAATGGAATAGAAATCTAAGCTACATTATTTCGAGTTTTTCCCTGTCAACTGCATGTGATTCATAAAATACATTCTTAGTGGGCATCAAATTTATGAAATGAATATTGATGCCAACTTTCAAGTCTATTTGGTGAATAATTTTACAGATTTTATGATGAGTTAGTCAGTATGTGGTAAATCTCTTATATATGTATATACATTTATATTTATATCCACCTACAATGCTAAGTGTCAAAACTATTAGGCTATTAAGTTAAACAATTTACACAAAACTTTCTCCTATTATTTATCTAAACCTTTCTCATGAATCAATCTGCCCATTAGTGAAAAACCCATGAAAATGTGTTTAATAGTCTGTAGGGATTATTAAGAACAGATAGATACACATGGGGAGAGACTTTATTTTATAGATAATAATTAAACCAGTTTAAAGAACTATACAACATATTTTTTTTTCTACCACTTTTATAATTACTATTGTCATGATTTTTAGTTGGGTTTTGTAATGATAAATCCTGTGAACCTAATAAACTCAATGTTAAAATAATAGGTTATAATTTTATGTGTCATCATTACAAGAAGAAAACACAAAGTGTAGAACACTGCTGTACATCTTACAATAGGCAAATCTATTGTGAATTTCTATAAGTAAAAATAAATTGAGTAATGTTTTTCCTTATACCAGTAAACCTCTTTCATTGAGAAAAAAATATAAAATTTGTATAAACTACTAAATTATTCAACTTGGTCAAGATTCAAACAACATTAATTTCATTAATAATGTACTCTAAAAGTTACTTTCACTGCATAAATAATGATTTAAAAATAAAATTTATTTCATATTAGTTTATTTTTATTTTTATATACATACAGAAGATATAATTGAAAATCCCCTATAGTATATACATGTGATAATAAACATAAATACCAGGACAACATAAAGAGAAAGGAGTCAAATTTCAAGGCAACTAATTCAATATAGAATTGAACAAAAAAAAAAAATTATTACATGAAAACACGAGAGACATGCTGGGCTACTAACTTTTTTTTAATTAAGGTTAAACATATACATGTTAGTTATATCACAAACTTTTTCTGTACCATGATACGACATTGCGAAATAATAAGGAAAGTGGCACAAGATGAAAATATTTAAAAATTACCCAAATTTTGTAGGCCCGAATGTTGTAAAAACGTTTTTTGCTGGGCTAATTACTAAGTAGGTTTTCGAAAAACGAGTTCCAAGGGTTTATTACGATCTACTTAGAACTTCGAAAAGTTTTCTAAGGTAGACGTAATTTATCTCGCACAAACAAAGCCTTTTCCAAGTATATAAACAATGCTTTTTTGATAATATGAATACAGAAAACTTTAAAATTCTGTTAGTAATAAGTAATACGAGACTATAATGAAATCATATAAGGAAAAGAAGTTATTTATTGAGGATCCGCATTGCAGAATCAAAAAAGAAACATTGAGGCCGGATATTCTCAAAGAAAGTTCATTGTTTCCAACACAATCTAATTGTGTCCAAAAGTGCAGATTTATATGAAGGAGGAAATAAAGGTAATTAAGCACAATTTATTGTTAGATAGTGAATAAAAACAGTAATTCAGTAGAAATGTACAAGGGAAGATGGCGGAATAACCGTGACAGTACGAGTAATGCCCCAGTTACAATTTTCTTGCCGTACCTGAGGAGGCATAATATCTTCTATTGTCCATTCAGTCTCCATTTCTGCTATTTAACAAGTAACATCAATAATTGTCTTTATCACCACTAAATAAATGTAAGCACAATCACTAAATAATCATCGTTCGCATGACGTCAAGCACTAAACTTTACTTTTTGTTTAAGATTTGTATATTGACACTAGAAATGATATTATTCAGCCTATGAGCAAAAATGACACTTTATTTGATTTATAAAAGAATAAAATAAATTTTTATCGCAAAGTAATTATATATATTGTATAAAAAAAAATATGCTATTTTTTATATAAATTAATCATAATTATAATATAAATAATTTATTAATGTTGCCAATACAATTAAAAGGTATAAAAATGAAGACATAATTACTAGAAACATGAAACACTGGATTGCTAAAAACTTTTTGGATATATTTTTACACATATATTTATATTAATAACTATGCTAACAACGAGGTAATTATAATAATGTATATCGCATATAGTCAACAGACCTATATCTTTTGTTTGCTGTCAAAAATGACAGCCTAAAACTCTATTAATAGAACATTAATTGCTCTCTCTCTCTCTACGGTAAAATGGACAGTGCATTCCAGTGGAACTGCAAACATTAAACATAAAAAACAGGAATTTTACTACTGTGGAACCTAATTAAAAACACATTCTAGATTTGATTTTCCTTGCTATTTATGTGACAAAGATATAATAATAGTTGGGAAACTGTGCCATCCTGATTTAAAAATCTTTGAATTTCTATCCGCTTTCCCATACCTGTACATAATCGTTACAACACAGTTGGCGTTAGAACAAATTGCATTACCTATAATTAATTTATATAACAAGAGAAGCTGCATCCTCCTTTATTTTTCTTTCTGTATATCTATTAGACATAAAAAGGTTACTACCAAAAGATTGACCGCCACATAAGAAAATTACATGTAGCAAAGATGCGGATGCTACGATGGATATATGGAGTGACTAGAATGGATAAGATTAGGAATGAATATATTCGAGGAAGCATGAAAATAGTACCAATGAGAGGGATATTGAGGAGTAATAGGTTAGCATGGTGTGTGCATGTTATGAGAAGGGATGAAAACCATATAACTAGAAAATGTTAAGTGTAACGGTGTGAAGAAAATATGGATGGAATGTGGGAGAAATGATATGTGTATAAAAAGAGTAAACATTGAAATGACGGCTGATAGAATTGATTGCAAGAAGAAAACATGTTGTGCCGACCTTAACTAGCTGGGATAACGGCTAAGAAGAAGAAGACTTATACAATATAATTTTTATGTTTAGTTGAGGTTTATTAGGTTATACTGCGTTAACCCAAATACCTTAGTTTAAAAACTGTATTTGGCACACTTGACATTGGCGAAAATGCTTACCAGAAACCAGTAATAAAATAATATCTACATAAATAGATGCCATGACAGAAAAAATACGTCATATTGTTATTAGTATCTGATGTTTGACATTCAATTTAGGAATACCGATTCTTCCTGGAAAAGACTGTTTTTTGTATTGATTCAAAACAAAACCTAATAAATCAATGCATAAAAAAATGTACGCTTGTGGTTGAGACAGGTGTAAATCATAGATAGACCGCAAGATGGCACGATATATATATGCACAATAAAACATCGTTCTTGAACAACAATATATCGTCGATATTCTCGTTAAATTAATAATTTTTATGTATGATACATCGATTTTAGACATTATCGATATTTTGTTTTCATGCCTATCTCTAATTAAATTGTGAAGTGTCAAGGAAGTTTTAATTTGCTTGTTACAGCTTTTAATATCCTTTGCACTATTTGAAGTACAATGATTATATTATAATTTGACAGTTTTAACACACAATTCAAATTTGCTGTGTACGAAAATGTTTCACGGGTATTTATGAATTATAATGGCGTTATAATGGTATTATAATTGTGTTCAAATATACAGTAATGTACTTTGTCGTGAATAGGCACTTAGTCTATTGGCTTTGTAAATAGCTTACAAATATTTATTTAGGCTCAGGTCAGTATTAACACAATAATTTAAAAATTATTTATGCAAATCGTTATACAGTTTTATCGCTAGGAGATTTTTTATTTAGTATTTTTTTCTATGTTTGTGATAATCACATACACCCACTTTTCTAATGCACCTCACTAATTTCAAGGTTTCAACCTGTGCCGGTGTATAAAAGAGCAAAAATATAAGATGATATTGGCATGGTCCTAGGGCTTTTTCTAATGCCCATCTGGCTAGGTATCACCTTCAAGTCGAAAATCTGCTGCCAAATACCTATAGGTGTGCTCCGGCAGTTGTACTCGTGAGCCAGTCTCTCCACAGGTTTAGCGTATCCACCAACTATGATACTTTTATATATTGTTCACTATGAAACTGTCAATGTGCTTTCATAGCTCATTGGTACATGGTTTTCAATTTTTAATTACTGGGTTATCATAATTAATTCCTAAGTAAATATAAATATAAATTATATGAATATTTTCAAATTATATTGAGATTTTGTACAACATCTATTTGAGAACAGGCAGGGCCAAAATGTTAGCTACTACTTCACTCAGCAAGTCAGCATTGTAAGACAATGTGGCAATGTTACTAGCATGTTGAGTATACTGCCTTACGACCCTGACATGTTGCTTTTATAATAACTTTTATTTTATTTTCATCTATACTATATATATATATATATATATATATAGACACATTATATCATCTTATCCTGTTCCCAAGTTATTTGGGGATGGCACTATAGGTTTTACTCTTCCATACATCTCTGTCAGCTGCCATCTCTGATATATAAATGTCAGGACCATAAGGCAGTGTATGTAACATGCTAGTAGCATTGCCACATATATATATATATATATATATATTTTTTTCTGTATGTTTGTTCATCACTGAAGTCTTATTAAATAATGGGCTATTTTTTACTGCATCATCTAATTTGTATGACAAAATCAATAGTAACACAAGAGAAGCCGCATGTAAAATCTAGTAGTTAATGTTTAAGCTTGACAAAACTTGTAAAAATTGATTTTGTTATTTAAGTGCCACATATACTTTCATATGTATTTATTAAAAACCTATTCATTTTATATAACAAAATAACACTTCAATTTTATTTATCTATATATTTGTATACTTTATTCCAGATTCTCAGTCATGTTGTCTGATGATATATTAGAGAATAGATTGGGACCTCCCGGTGTGAACTCCCGCTCTCTCAGTTCCACTCATTCTGCAGCAGATCTAGAGGTATTTAACATTAGGACTGTCAAGAATATGAGATCTTGGTTCTGAATATCTTAAGAGTACTTAAGATATTTTTATTGATTTAAATTATTCCAGATGACCAACTCACAGTTAGTTATTGGTTTACCTTTTTAGTTTTATATACAGTTTGGCTATAGGTTAGTGTAGGTCAGTGGTGGCCAACCTTTTTCATAGCAAGTGCGCAATGAATTTTGTTAACAGCACCGTGTGTTTATGTTTTTTTTTAAGTGGATTAGGTTAGAAAATAAACACATATTAGAGCTTTCATCATATAATAAAATGATTATAGTATATGATAAATTGTAATATTAATAATTATTACTTTAAACTTATTTTCATATAGTGAAGAAAAGTTATAAGACATAGTATTTTTAAATTAGTATTTTGGAAATCTTACAGCGGGCACAATACAGATCAACAGTATTCCCACTTGCGCCTGCGGGCGTGGTATTGGCCACCTCTGGTGTAGGTAATATTGTATTATAGTTGTAATATTTTGTATGGTGATTGGGTTTTGTGTGTTGTGATGATCCTTTTATTTAAGGTAATCTAGCTTAGAGTAAAAAATGCACTGGTTAATTTAAATATAAATACTCAAGGGACCATGAAGGCTTAAAAGCTTTTGAAATGTGGCTATCAAAATTAATAAATAACTGTGATAAAATCTGTTTAAATTAGTTTTATTTTGATGAATACTTATGTATCCTAGTGGCCAATCGCCTTTGTTTTATCTCGTAATGACAAGACGCTGGTGAAATTGCCCACTTTGCACATATAGCCATTAAAAAGAAGAAGATGCTAAGTTTATCAGAGAATTGTATTTAGAATGAAATCAGGTTGTATTGAACTATTTCTTTGTGAACAAAATTGACTTTGGTATGATAGGATGCTAGTATTAAAATTCAAAAGGATTGTGGCAATCATACAAAAATTACTGTGGACCCTACACTGCAATAGTGACACCCTTGGGTGTTTTGTGCTGTAGAATCAGCAGATATATATCTGCTGGTCTAGTCGTTTTGATGCGATAGTGGCTCAATTGGTAGAGTTTATGGATTAATGGACACAAGTTCAAATCCCTGCAATTAGACTGAACTTTTGATGAAAGAAAATATTGTGTCATGTGTATTGTGGTATTGGTTTTTACTAATGTCCATTTAAAATCTGCCGCTAAATACCTATAGGTGTTTTACGCTTAGTGTATCCACCATCTAGGGCCACATCTCCAATTAGCATAGTAGCCATAATGCTAAAACTGTACTGTGCTTTTGAAGTGTACTGCAGTAACAATAAAAATAAATTTTATGTGTTGAACCCACACAACAAATTTGAAAACTTCTTCATTGCAAGGTTAATGATATATATAGTAGAACCTCGTTAAGTCGAAACTCGATAAGTTGCAAACTTCCACATATCGAAAAAAAAAATTGTTCCCTTCGCTTCTAACACCAAAATACCTGCATTCTCTATAAGTCGAAAACTCTACAAATCGATTTTTTTTTTTTGGCGTCTGCCTTGATGTTCGACTTATAGAGGATCTACTGTATATTCGTGATCAAAGCGAATGTAAAATGTTTTTTACAACAAATGTTACAAATTACCAAAAAGTATATATGTACAACAATATTCCAGGTACTGAGGGAGATAGAAAATGTTTATTTCTCACCGCCGACTGAGTTTGATGCTGGTGAGTACGTCTTGGAACATGCTCCTGAGCCCGCGACCTGTGAGGCTATCGAGCAAATGTTCACCAAACTTAAAAGACAACAACAGGTCAGTAGTTACATTGTCTCTTTTATAATTAAGACTAGCTGCGCCCGCGACTTCTTCTGCGTGTAGTTAACAATTATTTAATAGTTTTGGCCCGTTTTTCTAACTTTTTAATAGAGCTTTGATACTTTGGTAGTGGTATGATGTTAAAATATAGCCTTCCCTTTTCAATGATTGCTGTATCAAATACAAAAATATTATTTAAACTCCAACTGGTAGTTCCTAAGAATATTGCGTTCAATTCACACAGTAATTTAAAAAAAACATTGTTTTTTTTTTATATAGAGCTTACCCGTTTTTATTTATAATATTCTTTACTTATTTAAATGCAGAAGGAATAGCGTAAAACCAAATCGAAAAGTTTAGTTTGAAAGAATATTAGTAGTAGTGTTAAAATAGTGCAAAGCGATGATAGCTCAGTGGTAGTGTGTACGACTTCGCGTCAAGGGACGTGAGTTCGAATCCAAGCACCTACAATGAGCTTGAGCTTTCGGTGAAGGAAAACATCGTGAGGAAACCATAGCATGGTGGTAGGGCTTTTTCAAATGCCCGCCTGGGTAGCTACCACCCTCAAGTTGTAAACCTGCCGCCAAATACCATTAGGTGTGTTCCGGCAGCTGTACTTGAGAGCCAGTTCCTCCACAGGTTTAGCGTGTCTACCAACTTGGGCCGTATCGTCACTTAAGATCAGGTGAGATTATGGCCATAACGCTAAACCTTAAGTATAAAAAAAAATAGCTTGGATAAGAATAATTTTAATTCTTACCTGGCTAGCTACCACCCTTAGGTTGAAAATCTGTCGCCAAATACTTATAGGCGTGTTCCGGCTGTTGTATTTTAGAGCCAGGCTCTGCACTGGGCTTAGCGTATCCACCGTCATGAGTCACATCGTTACTTGACATCAGGTGAGATTACGGCCATAAGGCTAAGTCATAAAAATAAAACTTTGAAAAGAATAACAATGAAATAATATAAATAATTGCAGGTAGTATCCAGTAAAGCTCTACATCTAATATCCCAACAGCGGGACAACTGCGACAGAGAGTTCGCTGAAATACAAAACATACGCGAACAGCTCGCTAAAACGTTACAAACGTGCCAACAAGCGCGACAACATTTACGTACCGCCTCCAACCATCTGACCCTGTCCACTTTCGTAATATTGGCAAATTTCCGTAAACGTCAGATAATTCGATCTGTATTAAAGTCGCTAGAGCTGTTGAAAAGTTTGCGTGGTGTCGAAAACGATGTCGCCGATTTATTGAACAAAAGAGAGTATTACAATGCTATAGAGTTGATTTTGAAAAGCAAGAAAGCCGCAGCGATCCATAGGGAATATACTTGTATAGCCGATTTAGGGACGAGATTGCAGGACACTTTAGTTCTTACGGAGGAAAAATTGGATTCGGTGCTGTCTAGTTTGTGTGTGAATTTTGATGAAAAAACCTTTAGGAAATTAAGGAAGGCTTACGCGTTGCTGGGGAAGACTCAGGCCGCGATGGAACAACTCCATATGCATTATTCCTCTGCGGTCAATGAATCTTCGATAGGCGCGGTCAAGAACCACGTCGTGGTGGATTCATCCGATATGAAATTCGTTGAAATGTGCCAATCGGTGCAACCTAACAAAGCTCATGTTTGCTTACTTAACTTATGCGAGAATCTGTTTCTGATCATGCGAAGTTACTATTTGCTTGTAGACTGGCATACGAAACATGACGAAGAGGAAATATTACCGAGCACGAATAACGTTTTCGATATAGAGAAAAATGTTAGTCGGGAATATATCAGGCAGAAATTAAAGGCCGGCTTAGTTAGGATTTGGCATGACGTCCAAGCGAAAGTGTCGACGTTTCTAAAGTCTTCGGGCTTGGAGGAATACCCTTTCGAGAGGTTCATTCAAATGTTAGGCATCCTGAGGAAACTGACGCAAGTGGCGGAGGTTTTCTGTGGCGATAAATCGGATCTGTTGCAGGATTTTATCAAAACTCAAAGTGTTTCGTACATTAAGAATTACCACCGAGGTAGGATGGACGAGTTAAAGCTGTTCCTCGAGAACGAAGGTTGGGAACAGTGTCCGGTGAGACCGACCTTTGATTTGCTCAATCTGCAAGAATTCAAGCAGTTCAAAAAGCACTTATCAGCGCTAAAGTCCGATGCGTCAATAATTACGTCGAAGACACAGTCAGATGGGACGTCTTCGGTCAATTCTCAAGATGATAGCGTCTGCATATCCAAATACTTCAGTCCGAAATCAACGTATACACCTTTCGAAATATTCAGAAGCGATAATGTGACCAATGACGACATATTCGGATTGGAACCAGAGATCGAAAGCGAAGAGTCTGATGATGAACCTGAGGAACTGAAAAGGTCGTTCGTAGATGAGGCAGACCGTCACGACTATACTACGGCAAATGATAAAGTCCGCGAAAGTCCATCGAAGACCAAAGACAGCGTGATAGTTACGAACACAACACTGTCTGTCCTCCGCAACTGCGGCCAATATCTCCAGATATGTAGGTTTCTACCTCAGATATCCTTAGAAGTCGTACTGCTTATGAACCAACTCTTCGACTATTACTTCTACACGGTCCATCTGTTCTTTACATCGGATTTGGATGTCGCTTCGTCGACGTTGTACAGCCAGAAGTTAAATTCACTATTGAAGCGAATCTCGAATAACATAGACACGGCCGGTGAGGGCGATGGGAAAGCGTTCCTGTCTCCGGAACCACCTCAACATTTAGATCTGATTTCGGAAGAGAATCTCCACGGGTTAGCGGAGAGGATTGTCGGTGTCGAGAGTGTCGTTTTCTTGGCGAAGCAGTTTGAACTTTTGCAACCGTATTTAGAGTCCATTGTCGCTCCGCACCAGCGTCTACTTTTGCAACATTTTAGTGATAACACGTTAGCGGTTGTGACGGATCTAAGGCAACCGGTTTACATGTGTTCCGCCTCTAAGGCTGTCGATGCTAGAACAGCTTTGATTGCGATGTCACAAGTGAAATGGGACGTTAAAAGCGTGGCAGTCGAGCACAGCCAGTACGTAGACATGGTTATACGGAAGATTCAAATGTTCGCGCTGCGTTTGGAAATCATATGCACCAGGGTGTCGTTGAACGTGGTCGTATTGAACTCGGTCTGGGGTATGGTGTCGAAGTTCGTGGTGCATTTATTAGTGGAGGGCTTCTCGAATGCGAGTAAATGTTCGAACGGCGGTAGGGGTCTGATGCAGCTCGATTATACGCAGCTGTTGCAGAAGTTGGAGAAGATATCGGGTGTGAAACCGGTCCCCTACCAGGATTACGTCGATAGGTACGTGAAGGCGTACTATTTGCCGCGGAAGGGTTTAGAGGAGTTCGTAATGGAGCGGACGGAGTACTCGGACAAGCATTTATTGGCTTTGGTTGCGTGCGCGTGCGAGAATAAAAAAGATAGGCAGGCGTTGATAGCTGTTATTGAGGGGCGGGATTCTGTATCGTAGAATATAAAAAACTATGTCACAATTAGTGGCCTATAGCACCCCAGCCCGAGCAGCAACAGACTAGGACAGATATAAGGAATAATACAATTGGGCGACTACTTCAGTGATTTATTCAAATTAAATGACAACGTGATGGTTTTTACTGGGGCTCCAACGTGAGAACAATGAATTTGCCACAGGCCTTAGATGGATAGTTAGGCCATTGGTCACAATAATTAAAATACGCTTCAAAATCATACAGCACGGCTTATATGACCATACACACTTTTGGTACATCTACCTCGTTTTTTAATAGACGATCGAAATATATATAAAGGTAAGAGAATATTTATGGAACTCAAAAACATGGCAACTCACTTAATTAGTGTTACCAACCGCAAGTTATGAATACAATTAAAAAGACGTCACTATTCTTTGTGTTAACAATAGTTAATGATGCAACATGAAATACTATTTTTTTTAAACAAACTTGATAACGCAATAAAAAGTTTCAGACAAAGTTTCCGCGACAAAATGTAACCTATCATCGTCTCCAAGGTCTCGTCTATATCTATACCAAAATTCATCATAATCGATTCAGCGGTTTAGGGGTGAAGGCATAACAAACAAATTAATTTTCGCTGTTATAATATTAGTAAGGAAAATTACTTACAAGCACGTCTTCATGACACTAATTTAATGCCGTTGAATATATATATTATTGTTAATAGTAAATCATTTATATAAGTTATTTTTAAATTATGTTGAGCTTTATAAGAATCTCCAGAATAACTTCCGGTAGAGTATACTTTATGGATTTTATTATACAAGGAATTGAAGTGTGCGTTCAGAGGTATCCAAATTAAAAACGCCACAATATACACGAATTATAATTTTCTATTAAATTGTAAATACTTAACTGGCATAAAGTTAAAACCCGAGATAGATAAATGTGACAGTAAGCGATATATTGTTATATAATATGTACAGATATTAAAATTGATTATAAATAGATAGGTAAATAATATGTATTCATATTAAGATGCATTAAAAGTTATTATGCATTACCTTTGCTATTTTATTTATCAACTACTTGTGCCTGCTACTTTGTTCGCGGGAAACTAAAACTTCGTATAAAAAATTTGCCCGGTAGGGGCTATTCATTAATTACGTAACGATGGTCACTTTTAACTCCCCCTAACCCCATGTAAGTATACGTAAAATTTCTCAAAATCCCCGCAAATTCCTAAAATCAAGATTCTATCTTGATCTTCTAAATAATAAACTGTTATGTTTGAAAAGGAAATGTTTTATGCCTTTTAAATAATAAAATAGCTTTTTTTTAGAACCAACCATGAATAACAATAAAACCACATGAAATTTTAAAAAGTTTTTTTTTTCAATAAGCAATCAATATTATTTATATTAAATTCGACTGTGCACTATAAGATTAAGAAATCTATTTGGAATCCAAAATGGAATTAGAATAACGCCCCTCCCCCTCTCCTCCCTACATGTAGATATTTTCTTAATTCGCCCTTCCCCCTCAATACCCTTACGTAATTAATGAATGGCCCCATAGTGCTACTTTCTTCAATACAGCTCTGCTCCTATTTGGGTGGTAACATAATGTTATATATCCTACAGTCTTCCTCAATGAGGGCTCTGTGAAATATAGAAAGGAAAACAATGAATGGTACTTCCTAAGATTAGCTCCGACAGACAATATCCGTGTTACACGATGACGTCATATGCACAACGCCATCTAACGAATATGAAGTTTAACTGTCAACATTTTGGCGTAGCAAGTAACTGAATTACTTGCGTGAGAACACTTTAAATCCATAGTCTAATATCTCTTGATAGAGTGAACCGATTGCGGTGAAACAAAAACTAAGTATTACTTCAAGTTACGTACAATTTATACTTATTAAATTTATCTACATTGGTTGTGTACATTTTATGTGATGCGTGCATAGATAAACAGGCAAAAATTCCAAAGATGCAGGAAATGGATTCTGTAGATTATCCCTTAACACTGACACTTTTTTTTTGTTATATTTCGATATACAAAAACAACTTTTCTACAGCTCATGTTATATATACATAGAAAATTATTGTCAACATTAACTACTGCCTTGCCTACTTTCTAGTATTAGGTATAGTTAATATATGTGTAAAAATATAGTTGTTATTGGCTGATGCTGTCCAAAAAACATTGTACGCTTAGGATTGAAGATTAAAGAGATCATGAAATTATCGCATGTGTACCAATTCATAAGAATAGTATACTGGAGATGTGTACCTGCACCAAATCTGATATTTTTACATTTAAACACTTTGTAAGATTAAAGTTATATCATAAATATCCTAACATATAAATGTCATGCTTGCCTGCGAGTGTGAACTAAAAATAATTTAATAAATTGTGCTTGTTTTTTGTAACTTTTTTCAATACAGCTTTGCTTCTATTGATGGTAGCCTGATGTTAAATAATCCAAGCCTCCCTCAATGATTGCTCTTTCAGAATACAAAAGGAATTAACAAACTCTGTCTGGTAGTTCCATAGATAAGCGCGTTCGAACAGACAGACTTTTTATAATATTAATATAGATTAACAATGTATAGTTCTGCAAAATAAATAAAGTTTATTTAGAAGAATACGACAAGAATTTGAAAGTGATGATAGCTCAGGGGGCAGTGTGTATGAACGTCGCGTCAATAGATGCGTGTTCGAATCTACCTACAATAGGCATATACAAATAATTAAAAAAAAAAGTTTGCCGACTATTACCTTTGTCGCACCGTGAAATTGTGGAACCGTCTTCCTGTTAACGTGTTCCCTCATTCCTACGATATTGGGTCCTTCAAAAGAGGCACCTAAGCCGGCCAGCATGACAGCCGCTACTGGCAGTGTATTCTGTTCGGTGTCACTCGCGGCTCATATGGATTGTACTGTACTTACCATCAGATCCGGTGCAGTCGCTTTGCTGTGCAACATAAAAAAATAAGCCTCAGCTTTCAGAAAAGGAAAACATCGTGATGAACCGTGTCGGTGTTAGGGTTTCTACTACCCACCTGGCTAGCTACCACTCTCAAGTTGAAAATCTGCCGTCAAATATCTGTAGATGCGTTCCGGCAGGTGCATTTGTGAGTCAGTCTCTCCAATAGACTTAACGTGTTCACCATCTTCCGCCACATCATCTCTTTTTAATAGCAATACTTATCATCCATATGCGTCATATTGACATAAATATGACTTATTGTATGTAAGGTAAAATATAAGTCATCGGTTCAAGGCGAAAAGTATTTAATAGAAATCCTTTCTGACATCCAGTAAAGGTAAACTTCGAACGTGTTTAGAGAACTCTGTATATTTGCAGCAGAAGCTGTGTGTCCCGTCGTTCGGCCTCCATTTCAGCCACGAAAATTTCGTATCGCCATCACATATATCATCGCAGAAGGTCAACTTCTCAATCATGGTTTTGTTGTAATGGGACGAATTGATCGATACGAATGCGGCGGCCGATTTGTTTTGCTGATCGTACACGACCTGGAAAGTTTATTTGCGATCGTCAATGAGTTACTAAACGAAGATTTTTTGTAGTGTGAGTGACGTGTGCGCATGCGTACCTCCCCCCGCACACCACAGTGTTTGACGCTTGTTCCGATTTCTTGTACTGTTAACGACCAGTAATAAACTTGCTACGTACTAAGCCGGTTGTTTTCTTTTGAATATATATCAGTAAGGTTTAGAGCGAATGCCACAATCTCACCTGATCCTAAGTGACGATGTAGCCTCAAATGTTGGACACGCTAAGCCTAGTGAAGGGACTGGCTTTCAAGTGTAAATGTCGGAACATACCTATAGGTATTTCCCAGCAGATTTTCAACTTCAGGGTGGTCGCTAGCCAAGAGGGCATTAGAAAAAGTTCTACCACCATACTATGGTTTCATCACGATGTTTTCCTTCACCGAAATCTCGACCTCGTTGTAAGTGGATTCGAACTCACGCCCCTTGACGCGGCATCTGTAAATACTGCCAAACGAGCTATCATCACTTCAAGATAGTTCAAATTATTAGTTGACACCCAGTATGCGATGACGTGAGTTCGAATCCCTGGCATGAGCTTGAGCTTTTGGAGAAGGTAAACACCGTGATGAAACCATACCATGGTGTATGAACTTTATTTAATGCCCGCCTAGCTAGCACAAAGTTGAAAATTTGCAGCCATAATATCTACAGGTGTGTTTTGGCAGTTGCAATTAAATAATCATTATATTAAACTATTATATAAAAAAAGTTATGAATAAGACCTAAAATAAAGATGCAGATCGAGTTTCTTGCCGATCCATCTCGATGACTGCGTTACTTTCCGAACCGGTAGCAGTTTTGACGTTCATAAGCGCCTTCTGAGTGCCTAAATTGAATAAAACTTTTTGATTTCATTTGTGAGCCAGTCTTGCCACGAGTTTCCCGTGTTCACTTTTGGCCCATCGTCTCTATGTGATCTCTATATCTCATTATCATCATAACACCAGGCGAAATCGTAGCCATAACGCCAAACCAATAAGCTATAAAAAAAATCAAGTTTATATTAATCAAACCTTATAGAAATACATGGGAACTGGCACGACACCGTTGTTATTCGCGTCAACAGAAAGGTAGATCTCTCTCTGCCGACCCTTATTGTCTGGTAACGTTAAGACGCCGTGAGTTCCCGTGTACACCAGAACCGCTTTACCATATTTCTGTATGCGACGTCTTAGAGCCTGAAATATAGACAGTAGAAGCTCTGTAAGTCGAACATCAAGGGAGACGCCAAAATATTCGAGTTATACAGTTTTCGATTTATAGAGAATGGCGGTTTCGATGTTTGAAGGGAAGGGAACAAAACATTTCTTTTTTTTTTAGAGTTTTAGGTTGTCAACTTATCAAGTTATCGACTTAACGAGGTTCTACTGTATGTGTACTAATTTAAACATCTAACCAAACTATAAATGAATCAAATCGGAATTGAGTTCAAAAAGGACGAGCCTCTCGAGTCTGTTGTTTTTTTGGACTTTTTATCACTAGGTTTAACATGTTCACCTTGTTGGGATACGTGGTAACTTAACAGATGATAGAGTGGTTAAACGTGTATTGCGTATTAATTGCGTATATAATATGTATGTATGTATGTAATATAATATGTGTAATAGTATGAAGCGATGATAGCTCAGTGGTAGTGGGTACGGCTTCACGTCAAGGGACGTGAATTCGAATCCAAGCACCTACAATGAGCTTGAGTTTTCGGTGAAGGAAAACATCGTGAGGAAACCATAGCATGGTGGTAGGGCTTTTTCTAATGCCCGCCTGGGTAGCTACCAACCTCAAGTTGTAAACCTGCCGCCAAATACCAATAGGTGGGTTCCGGCAGCTGCACTTGAGAGCCAGTTCCTCCACAGGCTTAGTGTGTCTACCGACTTGGGCCGTTTCGTCACTTAAGATCAGGTGAGATCATGGCCATAACGATAAATCTTAATATAAAAAAAAATTACGTTAGTAATTATTAAAACACAATTTGGTAAGACGCACAGAGAGAGAGCACTTGATATCGAATGGAGCCAAGTATACATAATTCAGGGCATCAGGGACCAGAGAGCGCTTTATGTCGAGTGCAGCTAAGGAAATTCGACACATCTTTAGTGGCTTGAGCATGACGCTTCATTTTCGTTCAGTATGAGAAAAAAAGAACGTAGAAAGTGCCTATAGAAGTTTTCACTAGGAATTAGGTCTGTACAATTTAGCCGGTTAAAAAAGCTAACTTTTTTTATACTTGACGTTTAGTGTTATGACCATAATCTCACCTGATCTTAAGTTACGCTACGGCCCAAGTTGGTAGACACCTGTAGAGGAACTAGTTCTCAATTGTAAATGGTGGAACACACCTCTTGGTATTTGTCAGCAGATTTTCAACTTGAGGGTGGTAGCTAGCCAGGCAGGCATCAGAAAAAGACCTACCGACATGCTATGGTTTCCTCACGATGTTTTCCTTCACCGAAAGCTCAAGCTTATTGTAGGCCGACTGGATTCGAACTTTCGTCCCTTGACGCGAAGTCGTACACACACTGATATAGCAAGCTTACCAACAGGCTTAGCTAACCGGTTGATTAAAGCTTAAGTAGTGATTATCCAGCTAATGTTTTAGGTACTATCAATGATTTGTCATTCACGGACAGGTATTAAAATTAATATTACTGTTTTTTATGGCAAACAAAACTACAATAGAATAATTTATTTAGAGTGTAAGGGGTGTCCAATACCGTCTGAGTTACCTAAGCTAACCTCACATGCACGCGGTGCACCCTGCCGAGTAAACGACGAGCCTCTGGCGGTGGTTGGTCCTGAATTTGATTTTGGACATTACGGTAAACCATGTAACCCTTGTTTCGTCACAGCTTGGTGGTAGAGTTCTTGCCCAACTGGTTACCGACCACCCTCGGATTTGGACTTCAACAAAACAAAGGTTTAGTACGAGCCTTTGTGTTTCGGAATAGTGTACGAGAACTAGCCATTCGTCAAGATCAGGAACATGGCTGTAACACCAGTAGTGTTGCAACCGTCCATAGGAGACGGTCGCCATTTACGATCAGACGGCCAGTCTATATATTCGCTTCTCATTATCATTAAAAAAAAAAAGATTAATCAATATTCTACTGCCTTTTTTAATTTTTTATTTATAAAAATAACTTTTAATTAATTTTGTTATATTTTTTTTTTGTTCAGTTACATCTCTATTATGATATATATGGAAACCAATAGCATTCTCGGGAAGTAGATAGTTATGTTTGGAGCTTATTATATTTCCGTAAGTGAAAAACCCCTCGTTCACAGCCCTCCTAGAAATGATAATACTTACGTCTTCCAATGCGGCCCAGTCACCGGCGTTTCCCCTCTGCCATTGTGGGGCTGTGTTCCCATAGTGAAATGTAGCTCTTTGCTGTGCGTACATTGTATAATCCGCCCTGGCATTTAAATGACCTCGACTTAAGAACTGTAATTTCAAAGATTGTCATTCATCCACCAGATCTTTTAAATATTGCATACGAACTTCTATATAAAATTACTTCAAACAGTCACTAGTTAAACGAGACTTCTTGAGAAAAATCGTGCGGATTGGATTTTGAAGCGATGATAGCTCAGTGGTAGTGTGTACGGATGCCTTGTAAAGGGACTTTAGTTCGAATCCACGTACAATGAGCTTGAGCTTTCGGTGCAGAAAACCTCGTGAGGAAACCACAGCATAGTATTAGGGCTTTATCTAATGACCGCCTGGCTAGCTAGGTGAGTTCCGGCAGTTGCACTTGAGAGCCAGTGCCTCCTCCATCAACTTGGGCTGTATCGTCACTTAAGATCAGATGAGATTATGGTCATAATGTTGAAGGCTACACTACAAAAATAAAATGTTTTTTAGTCTTAATTGGTTTTACATGCGGCTTCGCTTGCTTTAATATTGATTTTGTCGATCAAATCGGAGGACGTAATAAAAAAAATCATACAACATATTTAATTCCCTCTTTACCTCACTTCCAATAAGTTTGTCGTGAGAGAAAGTAGTCTATCACCGTCTCCAGGCTTTTATCTATCCCTATACCAAAATTCATCATAATAGATACAACAGTCTACGCGTGAAAGTGTAACAAACAAAAAAACTCACTTTTGCTAGTTCACTAGTAAGGATAGCCACAGTCCCATTTGATTTTAAGTGACGATGTGGCTAAAGATAATTAACGTTAAAAATCGTTAAGCATAATTAATGCACTGGCTCTCAAGTACAACAGGCGAAACACAACTGCCCCAAATACCTGTAGTATTTAGCGGCAAATTTTACTCAAGAGGGTAGAAACTTCATCAAGGCGAGGTTAATAATAACGAAATTCATATATAACGTATTAAACAACTTGTACTGTCATTTTATGTCGATACTTAATGCTACTCATGAGTCATGATCTCTCATGTAACGCTCGCCGAGCGACTATATCACGGACGTTACCTTGGTCTTCAAACCGATTTTACCCGAAAGAGCGTCACATAGCCGACCGTTTCAACTCAGTCTCATTCAATACCCACAAAGAGAAATATAAAATAGCATTTACGCAGGCCGCCATGACAGTGGCGAGTGGCGATAGATTGTCGTTCTCTCGATGGTCGCCGCTGTTTTTAGACTGCACTGTACTTAACATCAGGTACTGTGAAACCACTTTGCCGAGCTACCATAAAAAAAATTAATTACTCAGGACTTTTTTTTATTTCACATTCGTACATATATAAACTTAAAAATATACTTATAAATATAAGAATAATAAAGAATTTTTCTGTAGAAAAACAAAGTTTTGTTACACCATTTTTATAATCGATCAAATGTTCGATTAATAATTTATTACGTACCTGTGTTTTAGTGATATACTTTTGGGACATGTTCGCACCGAGCGTTTCGTCAATTCGGTTTCTTTGATTCTCATGTTTGTACACCTTGGACATACGTATCTTATTAAATAAATCCCCCTCTGGAAATGCAGACACACCCAATGAATATTGCGACAGGGTACTACTATGTTTACTACTTCCTTACTAACTTACTAAAATTATTAGAATAAAATTTGCTAAGCTCAGTGGTAGGGCTGGCTCTTAATTTCAACTGCCGAAACACATCTATAGGTATTTGTCCTCTTCCGCAGGGCCTTATTTACATTGACGCTCTGGGACACCGTGTGTTGAGGCGGAAGTCCCGCCATCTAGTTCTTTTATGTGAGACTGTGTTCTTACGGGGGTGACGTTTGACATTGACGACACGCTGCTTGCAAAAAATTCCGCACAACCATTCTCGATATCTGAACCGCATACCACCGCGCAAATCTTGTTTTAAACTAAAACCATCTCTATTTTATAGCGCTTATAAAATATATATATATAGATACTGCAAAACATTCTTTAAAGTGAAGTGAGTGGACGTTTTGCTGGTGACCACCAAGCCCCGTGACTGTTGGAACCTTAGAAGATTAGCAGCCGCAATAAGGGACGATCGGTAAGCGAATTTACGCATTAAGAGCTCAGTTGAGTGCCAGATGCACCCTCTTGCGTTCACGATTTCACTATAAGCAAATAGACAAAGTTAGGCTGACAGGCTTCCCCGTGTGCAGCCATAAAGTGTTCTCAAGCCGCTGATTGGGCACGGCTATTTACACGCCTGCCTCAACACTGTGAAAAATACCGCCCTACCATCTACATCCGGCACTATTTCAGTAAAGGACAGGAGCAAAATTTCTGAATAAATATCTGAATATAATACGTCGTTCATGGTTTCATTTTTTTTTTATTATAACCAAGCACTTACAATAAGAATATTCGTTATGCTATTTAAACATCATATTTACTGTACATCTTTTTAAACTCAAATGCGCCTAACTTTTATTTTCCCGCCCTCGCAAATTTCCCCGCCCTAGGAACTAAGTCCTAGCGCCCCAACTGATAAATCTATCACTGCCATTTCCGCCACGTACTAAAAGAAGTCTGCGTGCTGTGTCTGGTCTCTGACAACAGTTCGTTTTAATGGGTAGTGTTGTGTGATAAGCATCACGATGAGTCACCACAGGCCCCTCTCGCTTTATCCTGAGCCTGGGTAATTTTACGCGTTGCGATGAGGAAATTCGTAAACATTATAGGAAAAAGAGTGATAACAAGCCAGGCGGGTGTTAGATAAAGCTCTACCACCATGCTATGGTTTCACCACAATGTTTGCCTTCCCCTACGTTAAGGTTCAGTGCAGTGATTCGAACTCACGTATATTGACGCGGCGACCACTTACACGACCAACTATGCTATCAAGACCTAGACGATTGAGGCGCCTATACTTCTGCCCCTCTACAAGTTCCCTTTTAATAAGTACTAATATCAAGAGAAAAATTATGTTTTAACACGGTATAAAATACTCTTAATTTGCCGCCCCAGGCTCCAGCCTACTGGTAAATCGACCACTGGCATTTCATTATAAATTGTTGAGAAACAACTTGGCAAGAGTCATTGACACTTAAATGGTAGAAGATATGTACATTCGAATAACGATATACAAAACTTACCAATAAAAGATGGCCTCGGTTGACCTTTTTGCATGAAATAACTTACGGACGTGAGATGATGTTTCACATAGTAAGTTGTATAGAGATATTTGTCGAAGCAACCTTCGTATAAGGTGTACAGTACGTTCTTCAGCTTGTAACCAAATCTGGGAACAGTAAAGAGATATATCTACGAAAAATATAGAAGTTTCTACAAACACAGTGTTTCGCATTTCTAAAAAAAAACATTTGAAGCGATGATAGCTCATAGGTAACGTGTACGGACGCCGCGTGAAGGGACGTGAGTTCGAATCGATCTATTATGAGCTTCAGCTTTCGGTGAAGGAAAAACATCATGATGAAGCCATAGCATGGTGGTAAGCCTTTTTTATAATGCCCGGCTGGCTAGCTACTACCCTCAGGTAGAAAATCTGCCTCCAAATACCTATAGGTGTGTTCCGGCAGTTGCACTTGAGAGCCAGTCCCTCCACAGGTTTAGCGTGTTCACCAGCTTGGTACCACATCGTCACTTAACATCAGGTGAGGTTGTAACCATAAGTCTAAATCTTATAACCTATAAAAAAAATTACGCGCCAAAATAATTACAACTTGGAACTAACTTCACTGTGTGTTACAACTTCCGCTTCAAACAAAAAAGTCAAAAATATTTCTCATAAGACACCAAAGTTTCAAAAACTCTCTCACTTGTAAATTTTATTGCCTCCATAACATTGTTCATTTGTTTCCTCAGATGTGAACCACGGTTGACTTTTACATTTCACATCCCTAAACTCGCCTATCCAGCGATCTATGCTGAAGTTAGCGTTGCTAATACAGCGAGCTTCCTGTAATAAATAAAACATTTCAACAACGGATCATTATCCTTGCCGATTTCGGCTACAGTAACTTATTCTACTAGAAAGAGAGAGAAATAGATTAAGAGATCATATGTTTCGCTCTTATGTGGCTAATGTATCCTAGTTTAGCAGTGAACATACGGTTACATTGTGCGCACGTTAGGATTCCATTTTCATAGTTGTAAGTTTTGCAGGCGGTTTATGTTTTTGTTCGTTATATTTTATATCAAGTGCTAGCCTTCGCCTGTTTTCAAAATCAGTGACTTCGCATTGTACCAAGGGTCTCCACTCAGTGCGGTTCTGTGCTAAAGACTCCCAGCATATAGGCTTTATGCTGCATTGCTTCATATGTCTCTTCGTAACATCCTTATATCTAAGGTACTGGCCACCACGTTTACGCTTTCCATCCTGGAGTTCAGAGTAGAAGAAAAGCGCAACAAATGCCCAGACCAATGCAATTGGCGACGCATAAGATAAGCTTCCATTCCGCAAACATTAGCACGCCAAAGAACTTCAGTGTGTCTAACATGGTCCGAACAATGAATGCCCATAATGTCGCGGAGACATATAGACACATGCCTCCGAGGAATGCAAAAGTTACAACGAATCAGTTCAAGTACGGATGGACGGTAGAAAAATCAAAATATAAATATACAAAAATATTGTCGTCATGACCCTTTTTACTAATTAACGAGCTAATTGTTTTATATTACACTATATTCCTATAGTGTAATAGGTTATCCATAGCGCGTACGCTATGAGCGCTGCCCAGTCATAGGAGCGCATTTATTGGTTCAAGACAGCCAGTAAGTTCTCAACGGCTGCGCGGATATAGTTTTACATGTCATACGCATCAGCTGTATCTTAGCGTATTATATGAATTTTAATGAATAATAGATTAATTGAATGATGTACAATAAAACGTTTATTTTCACAAGTAGAAAAAAACCAAGTAACACATGAAAGCTGGGTTGACGCGGTGATTGCATGCACGAACCCGCGTCGCTCCAGGAAGGCGACAGATGGCCGTGGGTTTTCAGTAGGTACTCTCGGCTTAGTTCCAAATACCCCTCTCAGTCCCCCCGGCCTGAGAGGGGATGCATGAATGCATTTCCCCTCGTAAAAAATAGTAACGCATGCAACGGTCAATGAAGTTGCCAATCGAATAAAAGAAGTAATATTATTGACAAAGAAGATGCTAATAGCAATACAAAAGCATATAATGTAGTTAAAGAATGATTGGAGTTGTTAGATTCAGAGTTAGAACTTAAATAAATCCTACACCATTGCAAAATCATCTCTAATACTATAGCACTACTGTTGCAATACAAATAACGTTATAATTTTACTTTATCTCGCATACAAATATAAACGGAGACAGTCAAAACTGAGTGCGGGACAATGATTGTTTTTTGAAGCGATGATAGCTCAGTGGTAGTGTGTACGACTTTGCGTCAAGGGACGTGAGTTCGAATCCAACCGCCTACAATGAGCTTGAGCTTTCGGTGAAGGAAAACATCGTGAGGAAACCATAGCATGGTGGTAGGGCTTTTTCTGATGACTGACTGACTAGCTACCACCCTCAAGTTGAAAGTCTGCCGCTAAATACTAATAGGTGTGTTCCGGTAGTTGCACATGAGCGCCAGTTTCTTCACAGGTTTAGCGTGTCTACCATCTTGGGCTGTATCGTCATTCAAGATCAGGTGAGATTATGGCCGTAAAGCTAAACCTTAACAATAAAAAAAAAAAAAAAAAAATTATAATACTGGGTAAGTTTTTGACTCCTTTTTTATTTCATGCCTGCAAATATTATTGCGCAATGTTAATATCTATATAAGTTACATAAAAATTTTCACGCGGATTCGATATTTTGTGGTTTTGATACAATATATTATAAATAGATATCTGAGAAAAACACAATAACAATTGTTTATTTCTAGTATACAACAAATTTTGCATAATTAACATAATGGTATTGATTGGCCAGTATTAAATAATCTATTGCTTTTATAAATAGGTCCGTATAATAACTTTCGGTTATAAAATATTTTCAAAATGGTGATTTGGTGGTCAAATTTTCAGCGGGTGAGCCTTTAAAAAAGGAAATGAAAGCCGTCAGCAGTATAAATACTCACACGTGAACAATTATTAAGCCAGTGGCAAAAAAGAAGACCTCTGATGAACCATTGTAGTGGCATTGTTTATAAAGTAATTCTGTATGGGTTAATTGCATAGCAATTTTGGGGATTCTTAAGTAAAACAATGAAACTCATTTCCGAATTTATGTACAAGTTGAATCCGTTTACCAAGTATTGATAAAAAAGCTTTTTATGGCATTATCTACATAATTATTAAAAGGATTGTAGTGCAGTCAACAAAAAAATTGTATTTAGTTTTGGATATTAATTCGTACGTATAATACAATAATTGAAAGCGATGATAGCTCAGTGGTGGTATGTACGGGATTCCGCGTAAATGGGCGCGAGTTCGAATCCGCCTACAACGAGCTTGAGCTTTCGGTGAAGGAAAACGTGAGGAAACCATAGTATGGTGGTAGGGCTTTATGTAACGCGAGTGGGACGTGTGGTGACTCATCGTTGCAAATCACCTTACAATACCCAAGTACCCACTAAAACGCACCACGGTGACACTTCAAACTCCCGTGTTGCCATAGACCAAGAACAGCGCCCACACTCCTTATAATAAGGAACATACTCCTCTCATAGATTACCCGGCAACATCAAGATGAAAATAGTTTCGTTCGAAAATAGAAGAGAACGCTACCAGTGTTGCGAGGTATAAAAATGTTATCAATTAGGTCATTACAAAAAAATGCGTGTGACCAGGTTTTGAATTATTTTCCGAAGGGGGAGAAACATGACGCAGGTTCTAGAACCTCTAAACCGCAGATTAACACGTCATCCGACCAGGACTGTGCAATAAACATACAACGTAGTAGCGTAGCGGTTATGACTCAGTTGGTAAGGTGTAAGGTCGTCGCATCAGTGGCCGTGAGTTTGAATGCATACAATGAACCCGAGCTGTCGGTAAGAGAAAATCTCATGATGAAACCATAGCATAGTGATAGGGCTTTGTGTAATGCTCACCTGACTAGCTGGCGCCAGTGTTACCAACTCTACCAACTTTTCAGTAGATTTACCAAGTTTTAGTATCTAACTCAAATTTACTACCTTGCAAAAGAAATTTACTAACTTTTTAAATGTTTAATTTTTTTTAATATACCATAGAATCTAAATTATGAATTGTCTTGAGGTTTAAGTAAGTATATTTGTACCAATAAAGGAACTAAATATTTAAAATTAAAATTTATTAAATAAAATAAAATAAATAATTAATAATTCAAAATATAATTAATTTTTCTATAATTACGGTTAAAAGCCCCTAAACAAACTAAAGAAAAAAAAAATTTATCAGGATTTGTTTTTCAAAATTGCTTTTCTGTTATCACATGGGGTTCCTTATAAAAAGACGTGAAATATTTGTTACCCAATAGAAACATTTACAAAATACAAACAATACACTATTTATGTATTTTGGTTATATTCAATGTTAAGATCTCTATCTTTTTCTTGTCTCTATCGACATTTTATTTTATATTTTGATAAAAATACCACTGGTTAGCCGAAAGAAAATGCCTTCTGGCATTAAGCTCGCCAATGTACACATTAAAAACGTTATAAAGAGTTTGTTTATTCATTAAAAACATTAATTATGTGTATCATACTATTATTGTGAGGTCACTAGAAAACCTTAAAAAATATCGGTGGTAGATCTACTGTCTTTTCAAAGCAGAATTGATAGAAAAATACCAACTTCTGAAATTATATCTACCTCCGAAACAAATTTCGAGTTTGTAGCAATGGCTGAATCCTTCAATTTAAAAGTCTGCCACCAAATGCCAATAATTCTAACCCGGTAGTTGCACTAGACAGCCAGTACCTCCACTAGGCTTATTATCTACTTTCTCTAGCTATATCGTCATTGAAAATCAGGTGATATTGTTACCATAACGCTAAACCTACAAAGGATAAACCAGGATACGTACCATGACGTCATAATTTGGTGTATTCGCTCCTTCATCCTTCCCCAGGACAATGTAATTCCTTTGCCCGGGACAGCCGACGAGTATAGTCTCTGAGCCCTGCAGCGTGATGCGGCCTGTCTGGTCCGGTACTAGATACGTACCCTTGCGTATATAAACCGGCGGTGGAGTTCCGAAGTCTTGGTCCAAGTCCAATGAACAGCCTGGTAATGGAAAACAAACAGATAAAAAACCGTGTATATTTTATACACGACAGAAGTAAAAACTTCATAATACAAAATATAACTGTAACGTCTATATTCATTAACAAGCTTTCGCATACGGCTTCGCTAATGATAATAATAGTTTCGCGATACAAACTGGATGACGCATAAAAATTCCATAGAAAGTTTATGCCTCTTTTTACTCAAGTTCAGATAAACTTTCCGCTTGAAACATGAAAATCTGCCGCCAAATACCAATAGGTATATTCCGGCAGTTGCACTTGAGAGCAAGTTCCTCCACAGGATTAGCGTGTCTACCAACTTGGGCCGTATCGTGACTTAAGATCAGGTGAGATTATAGCCATAACGCGAAACCTTAACTATAAAAAAAAAAATAGGACACAGCTTGATCGTGGTCACAAACCCTGGGGTATGGCTGACGCATACCTGATGGTCAGGTATAGCTATGACTTCCTTGAAAGAGTTTTTATAATAGTCTATATTTTTTAAATAGTTTACAAGTCTAGTGTTATGGTCACAATTTCACCTGAAGTTAAGTGACGATGTGTCACAAGATGAACACGATAAACCGGCGAAGGGAGTAGCTCCCAAATGCAACTACCGGAACACACAATTGGCGGCAGATATTCAACTTGAGCGTGGTAGCTACCTAAGCGGGCATTAGAAAAGACCCTACCACCATGCTATGGTTTCATCACGGTGTTTTCCTTCATCGAAAGCTCACGCTTAAGAATTGTATAAATGAGGAAAAAGTTGTATATTTCTATTTCTTTGAACTCTGTCTTTTGTTCGTGGACAAAAATCAATACTTTATAAAACCGCTATGCAGCCCAATTTGTATCTGCACCAATATTATAAATATATATATATATGTATGTTTGTTTCTTAATCACGCTAAAACAGATGAATGAATTTGGTTGTACTTACATTGGACTAGGTTTTACGTTCGGCTTCGCTCGCGTTAATATCGATTTTGTCAAACAAATCGGATGACGCAATAAAATGTTTCAAAGAAAGTTTATTGCTCTCTTTACCTCACTTTCAATAAGTTTTTTGCGAGTAAAAGTATCCTATCAGCGTCTTCAGATCCCAACCCGTCTCCCATCTATCTCTATACCAAATTTCATCACAATCGATTCAGCGGTTTACACGTGAAAGCGTAACAAACAAACAGACTTACTTTCGCATTTATAATATTAGTAAGGATGGTATATAGTAAAGATGAGCTGGATTAACACATAGGATGTTATATTACAGAAATATTTTTCATGCTTTATTCTAATTTAAACGCGGGCGAAGCCGCGAGTAAGAGCAATATTACCACGAAGAACAGTAAATATTACATATCTGATATTCTTTGTTGTATTATTTCAAGGTGAGTTCGTCCGGCACCTCTGGATATAGGGTTGCAAATAATGTGGAGTAATTTTACCACAAGGTTTGAATTAGGGACGTCAAAGGTTTTAAACCAGCCGCGTATAGATAATTCAACGAATGGATGGTTAATTTATTAAACTATTCGTAATTACAACATTCCAATGGTTATCAAGAGCCAAGACTCAACCGTTGTGGAAAATTAATATGTTTGTACAAAAGGAATTTATGACTGCGACTTCGTTTGCATGCAAGTAAAATGATTTAATCTTGCGTCGTCATTCAAATTACAATAACATTTGATAGAGTAAATCCATTTCAATTAAACAAAGATTAAATGCTACCCGAGTATACTCTTATTATAAACGATGTATTTTACCAATTTAGCGCGCACAAACAAACAGACGGAAATGTATAAAAATGATGTAAATGTATTTTATTACTTATTCTTAGTCATTTGAACGATCTTTTTCACGTATATCTAAAAAGTACAGACACGATAAATTTAAATTGTTATTATGATCGGCTGTGCCCGCGATTTTTGTTTTTGTGACGTTTTCCAGTACAGCTTTGCCCCCATTGGTGGTAGCGTGATGTTAAGTAACCTAAAGTTTTCATCAATGATCGCTCCTCTCAGACAAAAAAAAGAATATTTGAAATCTAATTAGTACTTCCAAAATTTAGCGAGTTCAAACAAATAAAAAAAATACACAAACTTTTTCACTTTATAATACAAATACAGATTTTTATTTGACAAATTCCTTCTATTTTATTCAAATAGCTATATAATGTATCTTATCGGATACAATATATTTAAAAATATATATTGTTATTTAATATTGACTCTACGCATAAATAAACAAAAATGTTTATTTAAATTGATCGTTCTAATTAATCGCTGTAACAAGACAACCCTAATCAAACAAAAGAATAAATACATAATAATTTATACATTTCTTACCACAATCAGCATCATAAATTATTTTCAAAAATATTAATATAAGCACACTGATATATTCCAAGTTGTTCATGTCACAGTTTTTTTTTACAATAATTAGAAGAACTTTATTTTATTAATATAAATGTGTTCACTCTCTTATCGTAATTGACTTCGTGTAGTCTAACAGGTACTGTTTATAACTGTGAAAAGGTGAAATACGTATAAAATACAGTTGTTTCCAACCTTTCTGTGTTGCCAGCGTATCCTTTTTTAAGAATTCACCGGTTTTTATAAAATGTAAGGGTTATATAATCTAAAGATATATTAATATTTATATCTATTGAATTTTACTTCTTAATAGTTGACTGAGAAAAGAAAAAAAGGTCCGAAGTGAAGCGATGTGATATCGAAACGATAATAGCTCAGTTAGTAGTGTATACAAACGCCGCATCATGGGACGTGAGTTCGAATCCACCAAGGATGAGCTCGAGCTTTGGTAAAAGAAAACACCGTGATGAAACCCCAGCATGGTGGTAGGGCTTCTTTTAATTCCCGACTGGCTGGTTACCACCCTCAAGTTGAAAATCTGCCGCCAAATATCTACAGGATTGTTCCAGTGGTTGCACTTGAGAACCAGTCCCATCACTAGACTTAGCGTGGTCACCATCTTGGTCTACAACGTCACTTAAAATCAGCTGAGATTGTAGCCATAACACTATATTTTAACTACTAAAAAGGACTCTCTATGGAAATTTAATGAAAAGTCAAAATTTATAAAATTGGTAACTCAAAAGCAGTAGAGTTTTCTGCGCAAATTTCATACGCACTTCGAAGGTGTCACGCTCATTTTGTGCCAATTGTACTACTCAAAGCTCAGTATGGCGTTAGCGTTCAAGGAAGTATATCGTGTACTGATTGATATATCAAGTGCCCCAAAACAACATAAAATGCCAACGTGTGTTATCCGATATTTTACAAACTATATCAACAACTAAAGGTCCTGGGATCACATTTTATATATTCAAATCGCTTTAAATTGTTTCGTCTACATATCGCATGTCGCATTACTGCCGGCCGCGGAGTAGGGGTAAAGTGAAAGGCGCTCGGCAGAGCAGCCAACCAAGGCCAATATGGCGACGCCCATGGCTCACATTAACTGACCGTGTACTGGATATCTTGTACTGGTTAAAAAACCACAATATTTTTTATTATAAATTAAAATAAATCCATCACTAAATGTTACCGTTACGAAAAGAAACGTTTGTGGTTTAGACGATGCATAGCAATTTGCAAATGTAATTTGCGCCCGGTATAAAAAACGTATTAACCTACTTCCTTGTTCATTGCAATATTACTATGGGCGCATTAGTATGTCACTTGTTTTGGCCAAATATTATACTTCCATAATTAAGTTACGTTCGTCCCATGTCAATAATACTTAATGAGGGAATTCCAGTCGTGCGTCGGAACTGACACAAACACTTTTATATATTTAATTGAATCAAATCGTTTATTTCTTAAAATTAGATAATAATATCGCTTTTTTTTTTATCTAAAATCTACTACCGTTTCGAAAACAATATGGCGTTCTGGAAGAGAAGAAATGGCGCGAGAAACTCTTCAGCAATCGCTCTTTTTATTATGTATCATATACAATTGTCAGAACTTAAAACTATTTACAATAATTCAATCCTATGCATGTTTATCCGCTAAATATTGTATAATACGCTTTTTAAATAAGTTTTTATTTTATTTAATTCTGTATAGTTAATTTGTAATTGTTGGTATAATTGAAGCGATGGTAGCACAGTTGGTAGTGTGTACTAACTTCGCGTCAAGAGAAGTGAGTTCGAATACATTTACAATAAGCTTGACATTTCGGTGAAGGAAAACATCGTGATGAAACTATCGCAAGGTAGGCCTTTTCCACATGCCCACCTGGTTAGCTACCACCTTCAAGTTTAAAATCTACTTTTAAATTCCTATGTTTCGGCAGTTATAATTGAGAAGCGGCCTCTCCATTTGGCTTAATGTGTCCACGATCTTGGGCCATATCGTCACTTAACCGTATAAAATATATTTGTTTGATGTGAAGCTATGTGATTATTTGCTTTGAAATTCCGATGCGCAACCTGATTATGTGACATTCGTTTTTAAGTAACACGATGCGATTGACTTAACCTTAGTACACAGTTCACAAGTGGATATATCTGTATTAAATCTTGTACGACTTTGTACCAAGGAAAAAATTATACGATTTTGCAATTATCTCTTGCAACCTCATTTCACCGTCACACGTTGCGCTACTATCTAATCTGCTCTCCAATCCGTCTAATGCTTCATGGAAATTTACAAAAATAAACCATCTCCGCTTTCGTTACAGTGGAGCAATTGAAAACATGCTCAGTTATGTTTTTTTTTAAAGACATTGCCTCAAATTTCTGCGTCTATCTATCGCATGTCTCATTACAGCTGGCTGCGGAGTAGGGATAAAGTGGGTAGCGCTCGGCAGACCGGTCAAAGCCAACATGGCGACGTCCTCGCATCAGCTGACCGTATAGCATTGATTTCCCATTTTCCTATGATCAAAATCATGATTTTAATACCTTAAATCGAAGAACTTTACCAATTTTTTAATTTCAATGCCTAAGATCCGAAAAAAAAAGTTTCACTTGCATCGTGTTTTCATAAAACCGCACAATTCAATTTATTAATTTTGATTACTAGGCATTAAGTCCGCCTTGTATACAGATTATGTGCGAAAGTGTAAATAAATAAATTATCTGATTTTCAAATAAAGTGGCAGCGTTTATTTGCTATTTTAACATACATGCTGTGACGGGAACTTGGTCCGCAAAAAAGTTATCAATCGATCCCCGAGAGACTACTTTTTGCCTGAACAAAATGTATTATTTTTTTATAGTTAACTTCGTATCATCTATAATCGATTTTCTTTATTCTCGCTAAAACTCAATAAAGATATGTTCGATTTGTATTTTTTACATTTCGATTAGCTATAATCAATCCTAATCAACCTTCCAACTTCACTTCGTTAAATCAATAGAACTGGCTATATCTAATATCGTTTCTGTCTTTTATTTCTATCGGTTATTAAATGAAACTTGTTTACAAATCGAACGAGTGAAATGTGTTTTAATCATATGACAATTAACTATAACTGATTAATATAATGCTTGTTATTATTATGTTGCTTGTTATTTCAATTTGAGTACGATAACTACCAACGTCTGGTTTTGTTATTTATTAATTAATTGTAAGTTATTTGTTAAATTACCCAGGAAGTTGTAGTCGGTTAAAATCGAATGGCAAATCCAATCGAAATCGAGATAAATCTCATTTGTTTATCCCTTGATCGTTGATTCATTGATCGAAAATTTTCATATAACCGCCTGTGTTTACTTTATTGACTTGACGGAATTAAAGTATTTCACATTAATGTGACCCATAAGCCTTGCATTATATTAGAGAGTATGGCACAAAGCAACGATTGCTTACGTGAACATATTGTGCTTTTAACTTTTTTTTTATAGTTAAGGTTTTTCGTTATGGCCATATTGTCACATGATCTTAAGTGCCGATACGGCCCAAGTTGGTAGACACGCTAGACTTGTGGAGGAACTGGCACTCAAATGCAACTGCCGGAATAGACCTTTTGGTATTTGGCGATAGATTTTCAACCTGAGGGTGGTTGCTAGTCAGGCAGGCATTAGAAAAACCCCTACCACCATGTTATAGTTTCTTTACGATGTTTTCCTTCACCGAAAGCTCATTGTAGGTGGATACGAACTCACGTCCCCTCGCGCAGAGTCCTTACACACTACCTGTGACGTCACTACTATTGTCTACAACTGATCGCCTACATTGAGTATCCATCAACACTTGTTGGTTATCGTTTGGAACACTTACTCTCGATCATAAAGGATAAGTTATTGTTGAAAACTCCGCAAGATCTATTTATCATTTTTTTAATTATTATTACATGTAACTTTCGAACAACTGATTCACTTAGGTGTTCATATAAAATGTGAGTAACTTCTTAGCTACCCTTGCAATATGTGCATGGGTGATCGGTCCATCGTATGACAGAGAGTGATACTCCGAACAGACCCGAGACTTGTAATATGGATGTAGGTTTAACGGGCTCCTTTCGAACGCGCGTCAACATTCATCTTCACTACTCGTGTTTCTCTCCCTGCCCAGTCAAGTTTGTTAGAAACCTGTTTTTTTTTTTTTATACTTAAGGTTTTAGCGTTATGGCCATTATCTCACCTGATCTTAAGTGACGATACGGCCCAAGTTGGTAGACACGCTAAACCTGTGGACGAACTGGCTCTCAAGTGCTGCTGCCGGAACACACCTATTGGTATTTGGCGGCAGGTTCACAACTAGAGGGTGGTAGCTACCAAGGCGGGCATTAGAAAAGCCACCATGCTATGGTTTCCTCACGATGTTTTCCTTCACCGAAAGCCCAAGCTCATTGTAGGTGCTTGGGTTCGAACCCACGTCCCTTGACGCAAAGTCGTGCACACTACCACTGAGCTATCATCGCTTCAAATGCACAGCTTCAGAGACACGTTGTAATATAGAACTTTCTGCTGTCCTAGACGGGCTAAAAACTTTTAGTAGGTTATACAGATTTTGCTGGTATAGCTATTGCTTGTACTTCGACAGCGTATAACATATGTACCAGGTTATTTAGTAGCTCGTAGTAATTACTTTATATTTATTTTATAGTGTGGTATTTTGGTATATTTGTTACCCACGGTAAAATTAGCTCAGTTAATGGAATCAATTTCATCGGGCTATATTTTCTCAAGTAATCAAAATAAAATGTGCGCACGTCGAAGACCACGTTTTCGACAGGTTTCGTAACAACAGAGTTCTTACATAGGACAAAATGCACTTTTATTAGGAAATATTGAGATGATAGTCCAGGCAATGCCAGCTAATTTAATAATTCTGTGGAATAGTTCACTACGTCATTCTGGTGGATAATTTTATTCACTGATTTGAAAAATAATAACTGACCTACAAGTAAATTCTGAATAGTCGCTTTGCAATTGCTCGTACTTTCTGAATTGTAGCGATTATTTACCTTGTTATAAAATTGTTCTTTACAATATGCGTTGCGCTAAACGATGCCGTTCGGATACAACTGTTTTATTGCTTAATGTTGGCCAAGAAATAGTTAGAATCACTTCCCATCTCATTGTAAATTTCCGAACGCACGCATGAATATTTGACAACCAATATATATAACAATATTTTTTTTTATTACTGATATTATTCTACATTTTTAAAATATGAAATATGCCATTATTTCAATATTGTGTGTATATGTTGTCGATTCGAAACTTTTATTTAATTATGTTATTTAATTTGAGGAGAGAGTTTACTGAATCGACAGTATGAACATTAAATGTTTGACTGTTACGAAAGCCATGAACATTTTGTATCGGAATAGAATTTTTCTTTTATCTTTGGTTTTCGTAATATTTTCCAGTGTTTTTAGTAGTTATTCTGCTATTCGGGACGGAGACAAATACATCAAACCAAAAACCACGAAAAGTCTGTCAAGCCGTTCTCGAGTTATAAATGTTCTATCAAACCGGACTTTGTTTGACTTTGTTTTTGATTTATCGGCGCAAATAATATATAAGCAGAAAACACGAAGAAAGTACTTCAACGAACGTTAGTGCATTACGAGTACATCAACGAATTATAATTTAAACTACTTCAACGGATGTCTGCGCATTACTAGAAAGGCGCTACGTAACGCTGGGCTTGGATCGGTCACTAGTGACACCCTTGCACGAGTTGCCCCTTGGGCTCCAACGCCCTCCACGCTCGCCCTTCTAGTTCCGTGAAGCTGTAAAAGCCCCTCAGGCTAACAGTGTAGGTTACATAAAAAAGAAGCTGGGCTGGGATGTATTGTGAGTAACTCCTCTATATATATATACGAGGGTGTTGTAACCATCTAATGAAGTTTATAAATAATTATTACTTACAAATAAAATAAAACACGTCATTTTGGTATAATCAAGAGAAGCATGCTTCTTTTTTATTGATGGATTATTTTTGATGGAAGCCTAGTAGAGGAACTGGGTCCCAAGTGCAATTTTTTTTTAATATAATAAAGGCTTAGCGTTATAGCCACAATCTCACCTTATCTTAAATGACGCTATGGCCCAAGTTGGTAGACACGCTAGGCCCGTGGAGGAACTGGCTCTCAAGTACAACTGCTGGAACACACCTATTGATATTTGGCGGCAGATTTTCAACTCGAGGGTGGTAGCTAGCCAGGCGGGCTTTAGAAAAAGCCCTACCACCATGCTATGGTTTCCTCAAAACGTTTTCCATCTCCGAAAGCTCGAGCTCATTGTAGGTGGTTGGATTCGAACTCACGTCCCTTGACTCAAAGTCGTACATACTAACACTGAGCTATCATCGCTTCAAAAAGAACTGGCTCTCAAGTGCAACTGCCGGAACACACCTATTATGTACTAGTATTTGGCGGAACATTTTCAACTTGATCGTGGTAGTTAACCAGGTGGGCATTAGAAAACTCCTTACCACCATACTATGGTTTCATCATATTATGAAGTTCAAGCTCATTGTTGGTGAATTCCAACTTACGTCTCTTGACGCGGCGTCCGAACACACTACCATCTAAGCTATCATCACTTATTCATCGCCCGTTTCTGTAAACGTACTACGTAACACGCCAAGAACATTTAAAAACATATTTTTAATCGTTAAATATGGCACAAAATTAGTTAAATAATAGAAAATCATAACGGGTACTTGTTTTTTATTTATTTTGTATCTTTTTTTTGTTAAGTGCAAATTTTTCTTTAGTTTATTTGTTGTTAAAGTTGTGAACATGTACTCGGAGATATTTATTCAGTGAAACTGTTCTTATTGGTGGTAGTGTGATGTTAAATAGCCTTCCACAATGAATGCTCTACCAAATACAAAAATAATATCTGAGATCCGACTGGAAGTTTTCAAGTTTAGCGCAATTAAACATACTTTTTCGCTTAAAAATATGTATATAGATCTAGATTACACGGACTATTATAACACTACATAACACGAACACAAGCCTCTTTATCATAACTCACATTTTACATAAACATGTCAAATTTAGCTCATGTATCGAGACTGGCGAGATGCATGTGTGTACCGAATTTCATTAACACACCTCAAGCAGTTACTTAGATATTCACGTCCAAAATTCAACATTTTTATCTCTGACATATAGATCAAAACTCTAACCCAGTTCCAGACGACCTAAAAAGTTCAAATTTGGTATCTATATAGTTTTTTTTTTTTTCTAACTCACACACGCTGTTAGCCTTAAGGGCTTTGACAGCTTCACCAAACATTTTGAGGCGAGTGCTGAAAGTACTCAGCCCCGAGATAGTGGATGCAAGGCTGCCAGTATGGCCGAACCTCGGCTTGGGCTGCTGCCGTAAAATGAACAAAGACTCACGAACTTTACTAACCAACAGGTCCTAACTTACTAATTTAGTGATCCTAACAACGACCTTATCGGGCTAGCCGCTCAAGGGCCGCGGTGGTAGTCCCTTACAGAACCGTGTACTTACCATGTGAGTGTGCACGAATGGTATGCGGTGTAATAATGTACTCTCAGCGGTGTAATGATGTACTCTCAGTGGTGTGAAGAGTGTCACTGTATCGGGCGAGCAGAGTCACTCGAGGGCTCATATATCAGGATGATCGATCCTAGGCTCGAGCGTCTTGGGCTGCCTGGATGGGGCCCGGCTTACCACCAGGCCGGGCTGGTCGCTGGGGTGACGCGGTGATTGCATGCACGGACCCGCGTCGCCCCAGGGAGGCGACAGACCGCCGTGAGGTTTTAGCTGGGTGAGTCCCGCATACCCCTCTCAGTCCCCCCGGGCTGGGAGGGGATGCATAAATATATTTCCCCACGCAAAAAAAAGCCACTTAACAAATTAGTATTTTACCTAAAGGCCTACTCCAGTAGGCCAGCTCTTATTACTTTATATAATATTTTCCCTTCCGGCAGCAGTCCATGCCAAGGGCCAGCCACAACGGCACCCTTGTGCCCACTGCCTCGGGGCGGAGTGCCCTCAGCATTCGCCCCAAAAAGTCCTGCCAAGCTGGAAAAGCCCCTCCGGCTAACAGCGAATGTCCATTCGGAAAAAAAAAAAAAAAAAAAAAAAAAACTCGAGCGTCTGCGGAAGGAGGCCACGGCTGGTGTACGGGGTATCCAGCTAGGTAGTTGGGTGAATACATATAAATAAATCAGAAACTAGTAAACATTTAAAAAATTTAATATAATTTTTCAATTAATTGGTTTCGTTAGGAACACTTACTTATAGTAATACGTGTAATGTAAAGTAATGTAAGAATGCAACCATCAGCAATCAAAATTGTTTACAGATGGTCTTCACACGGATATATAATATAACGAGTGGATTACCACCCTTAATTTTTTTTATCCGAACACGTCTGTTTTAGTACTTATAATATCTAAGGATACAGTCGACTTTCGTATTTATTACTTTATTATCTGGGATTTAGTATTAATTATTTTAAATTTCAATATTTAGCGCACATCAATAGTGTAAGATCATTACTCATGAATGATTAAATTACAAGGCGCAAGAGACTTGGCCAAATTAAATATAAATAAAGAACGCGTAAAAAAAACCGGATACTGAACGGGCGATTCACTCAAACATTTCATAATGAAGTGGCATTTATCATAATATTGGACTTGGCTCTCATTTCACTTTATGTTTTTATGGGATATCACAGTTACATCTATCATATCATGGAATACCTATACACCATCGATTCTATAAAATAAATATATTACATGAATTCTAACTCCATTAGTCAATCTGTTCACGTATATACATAAAAAAGTTTGGAAAATCCAAAAGTGCTCGCCTCATAATCTTGGGGTTTTTTTTAATTATTATTTAATAACATTAGACCACATCGCATCAGACCGTAAAAAGTAATAGGGTTCTATTCCTAATTATACTGAAGCGTAAGAAAAAAAGGCACGATTAGTAAAGTATTTCTGTCGTTATCGTGATAACATACAGGATCCGCACATTCAGACACACGGACGTCCGAGACAGAACTTTTTTAAACAGTTTTTTACTAGTTTAAATAATAAAAATGGCATCAAAAATATCATGAGTGTTAAAAATAGTGTTTCTTTTGATATGTGTGTATTTATTATTTTACAAGTGCAGTATATGATAAATAATAACATTTTAAGTTTGAAAAATCAGTTGTTTTGCGTGAAGCGAAAGTAGTACCCACCTACATTCGCTTCGCAACGCTTATGGGGCGTGCAATTTATATACGTATATGTATATTTTTGTTCTCTAAAGTTAAAGTTATTATTTAGTTAACAAACATGATAACAAAATTAATTATTTGAATAAAATAATAAATCTATGGACGCATGGTTACAGAATAATTATTAAAAACATTCATAAATATACGCAAACCAACCGGCGAACGCAGTGTTACAAGGTCCACGACGATTACAGTACATCTATTATATTTTAAGTCTATTTAATGTAGACTATATTTCTGTGAATGAGGTGAAGTGAATAAAGAATAACTGAAATTATTTTTGATATAAACAAAAATAATAACGATAAAGCCAATATATTTCCAATCTAAAGCCTTTGACATTTGATGTTACATGCAAACATGAATAAAATTTTCTACATATTATACATGTTAACCAAAATAAATCATTATAATAAATGAATGAACGAATATAAAAACATTTATATTGCATGGTGGTAGGGCTTTTTCTAATGCCCGCCTGGCTAGCAACCACCCTCAGGTTGAAAATCTGCCGCCAAATACCAATAGGTGTGTTCTGGCAGTGTCACTTGAGAGCCAGTTCCTCCACAGGTTTAACGTGTCTACTAACTTGGACCGTATCGTCACTTAAGATCAGGTGAGATTATTGCCACAACCCTTAGACTTAAGTGTAAAAAAACAATACGAAAATCATTATAAATAAAATAAACGCTGTCATTGTTGTTTTCATTACCGTTCATCGGAATCCTTTTCGGGTTAAGACTTCCTCCAGCTTTTTCCAAACCTCTTTGTTCTTAGCTTTCCTTATTCATTTCCTGCTCTCACTTTTATATCCTCTATTCACCTTTCTCTGGAACTACCTCTTCTTCTTTTTCCACTTGGTCGTTCCCTATTAGATGTCTTTGATATCCATTAATTGATTCTATGAAGTAAAGTCTTAATATCCATCAATTGATATAAACAATATATGGCTATTATTTATATTATTTGATATATTACATAATAGCCACAAAAGAAAACTATATATTTTGAAATAATTTAGTTGTACTTAGTAATTTATTCTATAGTGGCGAGGATGATATATCACTATGTTGTAGCACAGATAAATCTAAATATATAAAGAACTAGTTATGTATGTGACTTCATTCGCGAGGAACTAAATTTTTATTTAATTATTTTCATAAACAAAAATGTTATATGAGCTATGTTACTCCAGGCTAATGTAGCATTCTAATGATGAAAGAATTGCTAAAATCGGTCCAGTAGTTCTTGAGTTTATTGGTTACAATCAAAATTACAAAAAAAAAATACAATCCTTTCCTCTTTTTAATATTAGTATAGATATAGATACTGAAAACTGTAGTTTATTTTGCGATGTTAATATTCACTAATAATCTACTAAACATTCATATTTTTATTTTATAATTTACTAACTGAACCTGGAACTCTGATCGCTTGTAAATAAAAATGTTGGAATCGTTTTACCCGTTTTTGTAACCTTTTTCAATACAGCTTTGATCATATCGGTATTAGCGTGATGTCAAATAGCCTCAAGCCTTCCTCAATAATTACTCTATCAAATACAATATAGATTTATAATGTAATGTATATCACCCGATACTAAATGACCATATGGTGCATGATGGTAGACACGCTAAGCCTAGTAGCGGGGCTCGTTTTCAAATGCAACAGACAGAACACACCTATATTGTATTTGAAATGATTTCTATTTGTCACAACATTGTAACTTTTATTCAAGATATTTTGGTAAGCCATAACTGTAATTTTCCTTTGGTCATGTGGTCACACTGACGATCGCGGTATCGGCATACCAACAGTGGAGCGGCCAAATAACATTGCTCGGGTGAGATCTCGGAAGGAATACACGCGAAATTAATATTCTGTTTGATATAAAATTATTGAACCGAAACGAAATATTGTGCCTTCGAATACTCTTTTTTAGCTTATAAATAATCTAATTATTACATGCATCTTATTGTGCCTTGGATTATTATTTAGTTTTGCTTGTAAACAATATAACAAGGTTATCTCGTATGGGATTACCTAAAACAAGTGGCCTTGTTAATAGAACTGTAGTCCCGCCCGTACGGAGGCCGGGCAGGGTGCGGCATTCCTGTCACATTCTATATCATTACTTCTCTGTTAAGAAGTGGTCAAGGACAATAGTTATATACGGTGGAATAATACGCACGTAAGTTTTTTTTTTTTATAAATAATTAATTGAAGCGATGTCGACTGAGTGGTAGAGTGTACGATCACCGCGTTGATGTGAGTGGGTTCGATCGAACCGCTGCAATCAGCTCGAGGTTTCGGTGAATGAAAACATCATTTTGAAACTAATATATACGCATATATAATATAAATATAAACATTTTTAATGGCAGCCTGGCTACTTATCACCTTCGATGATAAACATTTAAAATTTTTGAAGCGATGATAACTCAGTGGTAGTGTGTACGGACTCCGCGTCGAGGGACGTGAGTTCGAATCCACTTGCGATGTGCTTGAGCTTTCGATGACGGAAAACAACGTAAGGAAACCATAGCATGGTGGTAGGACTTTTTCTAATGACGACCTGGCTAACTACCACTCTGAAGTTATAAATCTGCCGCCAAATACCAATAGGTGTGGTCCGGCAGTTGCACTTGAGAGCCAGTTCCTCCACACGTGTAGCGTGTGCATCAACTTGGGTTATATCGTCACTTAACATTAGGTGAGATTATGGTCATAACGCTAAACCTATAAACAATAAGTGAGGTAAAGATTTGTGAGAAGTGAAGTGAAGACAAAATTAATAATAACGCGAGCGAAGCCAGACGTAAAAGTTAGTTACTAAATAATTCAGTACCCGGGAACAGAGACAGCACTGTCAAGGTTAAAAGCACTCAAGAGGAGTTATTAAATTTTATTCTTTAGAAGAGTAGGGTGTATTTTTATCATTGTAACAAGTTGAAGGTCGAGTCAAGGCGCCGCGCCTACACAATTGCTTCACATGCTACTGGGCTATCGTTAAAATATAAGTTTTTTTCTATTCATTCATACAAATACAACTGTTATGTATAAATAATACATTTGTATGTTTGTTTATAATAATATAATGTAAGCAATTCTCGTATATATGTACATATATACATTTCGCGTATTTCGGAAACGATTTCGTTGAAATTTTGAATTTAGACAGATTTTGCGCATTTTAAGTTCACCTATGTTGTTGCACTTCACGTAAAAACGCAGTCTTTCCAAAATTATACCTATTTCTCACCTTCCTGCCTTTTTTTTCCCGTCGATATGAAAAAATAAACTATACAAAAAAATGCTTGAGTGTCGTGTAACACTCAGTTAGAATGAGTTACCTCACGTAGTATATTATTATGGCTAAACGTGTTATATTGTTGACTAGCTGACTGGTGAACTCCATATCACTTATACTCTGGAATGCTAGATGGTGTTAAAGTAGCTACATTTTAAGATTTTGTGACAAACAATTTTTTTACCTTTTGGAAAAAAGTATTTTTAATTTCAATTAAACGTATCCTGTAACTTCTAATACCTCCAAGAATATGTGTACAAAGTGTCACGATGATCGGTTAAGTAGTTTTCGCGAGAAAGTGTAACAAACACATTTACATTCACATTTATAATATTAGTAGGGAAGTAAGGATTAACAAATACAAAGAAAATGAATTACTAGCGTCTGAAAGGAATTAAATGAAACACAGAGATAAGTAACGCATTGAAGGAATGGTAGGAAAATTCGTAATTAATATATTTTTTCGAGTTGTGAAAGTTTTTTTTTTATTGTACATCATTAAATTCATCTAATACATAGGAATACGCTAGGAAAAGGTTGGCGCGTATGACGGCGTACAAACTGTATCTGCGCAGCTGTTGAGAACTTACTGTCTGTCTTGAACCAATAAGCGCGCACCTATGACTGGCCACAGCCAATAGCATACGCGTTATGGATAACCCTATACACTATAGTGCAACATTGAACACACTAAAGAAAGGGTCGTGATGGAAAAATCTTACGTTTCAATTCGTCTAGCCTCCGTCCGTACCGTACGATAAGCAACATCGTGTAAATAAAAAATAAACGGAGGTTATGGTGTTGAAGTTTCTAGGTCAAACGTGTTTGTTGTACTTGTAACGTAGGTGTGGGCAGGGAGGTCAGAGCCTACTACCCCACCCCCTAATGTTCCCGTAAACAGATCTCCCTGACCGGCGACATAGGGGGGTTATTTTGACACCCAACTTAATTGATGAGTATTCTACAATATATTGACGCTCGAAAGCATAAATGTCGTATCTGCAACAAGGTGAATACGAGTTATATACATTATTTGAATCAGAAAAACTAAACGAACCGAATGAATTTAGTATCGTTGTTCTGCGATGATATAAAAATGTTTTTTTTTATATAGCATTAAAAATACGTATAAAATATTATTTATAATATGTATTATACAAACAGTTTTTGCATGTTTTGTAATGTTTATTTTTGCGAGATACGACAAATATACATTCCAGCGTCGATATGTATCACGCATAAAATATATACTAGGGATAAAATCTCGCTGCTGGTGAAATCATAACTTGAGACCCAGTCCCTCCAATAAAGGCCGGCAACACAGCAGTGATTCCCTTGGTGTTGCGGGCGTCCATGGGCGGCTGTGATCACACTCGTTCGTGTGCCCACTATAACATAAAACAAAGCTTTCACATGTGAATCATACATACAGCAATACTCACGATGCGATTTTTTTCGAAAAAGATTAATTCTTTATTCGATTTCAATCAGGATCAAATGAACCCATTCGAAAAAAAATTGATATCTGAAAGATCGATTCATCGAAAATCGTTTTTTTTTTCGTACATATCTTTTCAATATAAAACCAATCATAGAAAATAAAAGTACACCACAATAATCGATTTTATCATTCTATATATGTGAAAAATTATGATTTCTGTGTATGTTTAGGTAAAACATTACAAAAAAGAGTGTGCTTTAGACGACACGACTGAAGTAAAACTTCTCTGGCTATGAGAGAAAGAGAAAGAAAATATGTGCTTGCACCTCTTCTTGCCCCTACAGTAATATACGAAACGTAACTTTCTCTCTTTCTATCTTCACTAACTTATATGTCCCACTCAACTTCCGTTCGCCTCGCCCGATCCCACTTTTCGTAACGCTCCCGTCACACATGCGCAAAATAAAATATATTTCAAAAAAGGGTACTTTTACCCAAAAGAATCGAAGCTTCGATTAATCGATCTCAGAATGGCATCCCTAACTCATACCTCCTGTATTGCCATAGACCAGGGACACCGCCCACACTTCAGCTCGTCTCCGGCTAGAATAGGGTTACAACGCTAATTACGACCTTTTCGAGAACGACTACCTAACATCCTTACTCATAACATTATTATTATTTTTTTGTTTCAGCTAATAATTCAACAACATATATAAATAGTCAAGAAGGAGAATAAATAATAGAACATACGTCAAGTAAGAATAATACTTTTGTGGTAAATACTTAATATTAGGAATTCATTGTAAATGACTACTTCCGAAGAATTTTCAGCGCACTAAAACTACTTAAACATACACCTAAAGAAATTGACGTTAACAGTCAATAGTCGACTTTTAATGATGCTTTCTCTGAATCATACACCTCGTCAATAAGAACAGAAAAAGATATTGAAAACTGTCAAAGTTTTGCCTATGGACGTTTTTGTGTACTCACTAATTTCTAAATAATAAAACTAAAATACATAATGACTTCGACTGAAAGTAATGTCATAAGTGAGTCATTATTTCTGCTTGCTTTAGTCACAAATGGATCTAGCGAAGAGAAAATAGAAAAAATCATAAGAAATCTAAAATATTGTGGAAAAGTAAATCAACATTTTGAAGCCTACTCGAATAATACTCTGCTGCACATCGCTGTTGAGAACGGAGGAGAAAAGGTAGTGAAACTGCTACTTGAAAATGGAGCTGATGCAACGTTGAAAAACAATGACGGCAAAACCGCTTTGGATATAGCTAAACATTTGAATACAGACACTGGACGAAGAATTATAGAAATAATACAAGCATATAGTCAATCAGAAGAACAGTATAAAGTCATAAAATGTATTAAAAATACTCAGAAGAATGTCGGAACAAATAAATTATCTTTGCTCCAGAAACCAGCAAATAGCACGTGTATTAAGGGAGAATCATATGAAACTAAACTACTTAGTCTTATCCTCGTACGAACGTTATTGGACCAAACGATAGATCAGTTTTATTTAGGCACTCGTACTCAAGGTCCGGCAGCGTTTGATGATATATTGTTAAAATATAGAATAGATAATGAGGAATCCATTGTGTTTTTAGAAACGCAACATGCGATGAAAGAAAATATAACGGTTAAAGAATTATGGGATCCAATAGGAAACTTTAGCTTGTTAAAATATTTTAATAGCTATTTACATATAAGAAGTAAGTTCGCATCGAATACCATTTGCGATATGTTTCAAGGCCCATACGAGAATATGAGATGTTATTTTGTAATTTATACTACAACCAACTTTGCAGAGGATGGTATCATAGGTAAAAAAAAAGTGAAACAAACCTCGGTGGATGCAACTGTAAGAAATATATTAAGTACCAGTGAAAACTGTCACATCTTCCAATGTAAATACGTCTTTCAACTTACGGCATTACTAACGAAAAATATAACGGTGAATCGTATTAGACGAATGGGTAAAAGATTGTATGAATTCACACAGGGAAATAAATACGAGGTTATATTATGTGACGACCTCTTTAGTAGATATCATGTTGCTTTGGCAAAAGAAGTGATTTACGTATCTGTAAAAGCTACCGATGGCGTTCGCATGGGATGTTTCCGTAAAGAGTTTTTAAATAACCATGAGGAATTGCTGGACGTGTTTAAAGAAGCATTTTTTGAAGAAGCAGTCAGAAACACTAACGCAGACCTTGAGGATGTTGTAAAGGTAGTTCAATTGTCCCTGCAAAAACCATCGGTCGAAAACATCAGTAAATTACTGCAGATTGTTCCAACGACTTACGATTTGAAAAATAATAAACTTATCATATTAAATGAGAAGATAAAAAATCTATTTTTATCGTCACTATATAAAATGGTTATACCAGAAAACACTTACACAGAAGCTTTTCAAATGGCTATTCAACAGAAACTGAGTTTAATTCATTTTAGCCTTCCAGTGACATTTGGAAACGTCGATGTCAATATCAGTGAGCTTGATAAAGAAAATAATCTCAATAACATTGCAAACAGAATTATAAATACAGTATCTAAATTTCGAGAAGAAATTAATATAATAAACAATAAGGATGACATAGATTTTTCATTGATTGGTAACCTGATTATTTTGGATAAATATAGCAACACTAGATTTAAATTTAACACATCTGCTGATAGACTCGGTGATAACGCTAAAAATATTCTGAATAAGTTAAGAAATAAAATAAAAAATTTAGATGAGTATAGATTCGAATTTGATATAGATGATATTCCAAAAATGTCATTCGAAGCTGATAAATACGATATAACTTTAGCGACAGATTTTTTAAACAATTTATGGTTTTATACAAGACAAGCTAATACAGATGAAATAGATGTACACGCTAAACACAACTTAGCAGATTATTATAACATTAAACAAAAAGTGCATTATAGATTCTCTCAGATACAGTCGGAAGTTATATTCATGAAAATTCACAAGCAAGTTCAAAAGTGGAAGCATCTAGAGACAGCACACATGCATTACGTAACTAATTACATGGAGATATTTGATGATATTTTGATAGATTTAACGAACAATAACTTATTAAATATGTTAAACTTTATTTATATTAATACAATACAAAAACTTGGTATCGACTTTAACGAGTTGGCTGTTCAATCATTACGGTTAGATAAATTAACTGGCCTCATTGTTGTAGAAACAGTAAATAACACTCTGACAGCAATTAAATTACTTCAACATTTCATTCACATAAAAGATTATACATTTATTGATTTAAATTATGCAGCGCGTTACTCGTTACTGGATAATAGGACATTGATAGAAGAAATTGTGAACAATGATAAAGGGACAGTAATAATTATATACGAACATACATCAGACGAAGTTACTCATCTAAGTGATCTTTTAAATGTATTAAAGACAAAGAAAGTTATAGTAGTTGTAAACGAAAATCATCTTGAAAAAGTCGTAAAAAACTCGTGTATGAGAAGGTATGTCAAAGTGAAAGATCACAAAAATACTTTACGAGACCTAACATTGTCTAGCCAGAACAAACTATTAAAAAAAAAAGTAATATTCCAAGGGATAGAAATCAGTGTTGACAAATTAATTGATGGTAGATCTCAACATGTAGTAACAGCAAATATACTAAATGCAATTTGTAACAATGAATCGATCAAGATTGGTACAGATATCAGCTCGTCGGATTATGATCAAATCAAAGATTTCTACGTACAGAGACATTTATATCGTTCACAGAGTATAGAAAAGGATAAACAAATCACTCATTCTATTTCTTCTTCTAGTAAAGATGAAAACTATGCATTTCCGAAAGTCAAAGAGGAACGAATTAAACTAGAAACTCTTGAATATATAAAAAGTACTGTTGTACTTATGGCTGCAGCTGGTATGGGCAAATCAACATTACTAACACATTTGTCCATAGAAACAAAGAAAAACAATCCACAAATATGGATCGAACGTATCAATCTTTCAGAGCACACTACAGACTTTTCTAAATGGAAGGAGAATAAACTTAATATTGACCATTTAGAAGCAGTTCGATTTCTCTGCAAAACTGTGATATCGAAACATTCGACAGCAGATCACGTAATCGATATTGAAATTATCAATGGGATAGTATATCTTCAAAAATGTCACGAGTTAGATCATTTGACTCAATTCGAACTGCAAATATTCATACATTGCTACAATAAAGGTCATATGATTTTAATTTTCGATGCTTTTGAAAAAGTATATCCGCAATATAAAAATGTTGTTTTGGAATTGCTAAAGTGCTTAGCTTTTATAATGACCCCTAGGCATGATAATGAGACACAGGTCTTCCAACAAATGTGGATCGCAAGCCGCCCTGACGACGACATCAAAGAAGTATTAGAGAGAGAATTTGGTTCCTCGTATTCTTTGAAACCGTTCACCGATGTCGAACAAGGCATTTTCATTGAAAAATATCTAAGGATAAATTTGAACTTATATGATCTTAACTTAAAAGATTTTAAAGTCATCGAGAGCTTGTTTGAATATACTCTAAACTTTAATGAACTCCATAAAGATATAAATGAAATTATGGCAATAAAACCTAGTATCGCACCGTTGCATAATTTGTATTGTGCAATAATTGTATACATGTACAGTAGAATTAGATGCATGCCTGAAGACGTACGCACAATACCAATAAAACTAAAGTGGCATTTAAATGTAAGAATTTTGAAAACTACACAATTACTCGCTGCTTGGAATGATGTCTCCGAAGAAACATTGTTTTTAATTCGAACACCGCTTCATGTCTACATAGCAGTAGATTACTTTGTAAATAAAATCAAGGCCTCAGAAAAGTACAATGGAACTAATTCATGGGATTTCGACATAAACATTCTCGCGTACAATCAACATTTACTTGATAAAAAAATTAAGAGGAAAGATCTTGAAGCGGAAAATTCTATGGACCTTCAAAACGCATATTCAAATATAACATGTGAGAGAGGACGCAGACAGTTAGATAATGAGCATATACTTGGCGTGGCTTTGCATTCTGCAGTTAAGAATGAAGGGAATATAATTCTTGATACAAGTAAAATTCACGAAACTATAGGCGGAACGAAGAATGGTGAAGCGGGAACTGAACTAAACCAAAACGTGTCACCATATACCACGAAATTGGTTTCTTTAACTTTCGGCGAATATATAACTCTTGAGAGAGTTACGGATTTATTGCAAAAAGATTCGTACGAAGATCAAATAAAGGCCTGGAACTTAATTATCGACGTCCTACGGGCACCATCATCGAGGTTTTTGCAATGTCTGGATTATAATCTAAGTTATAACTCGAGATTCAATAAGGGTCTCTCGAAACTGCTCTGCAAAGATTATATTGTTGATAGTTTATTAAAAAATATTCCATACACATGGAATATTGGAGACTTAATTACGAAATTTTTCACTAATTCTTTGCCTTATGTGGTGTACGTCAGATCGCCATTGGATATCGCAGTTTATTGCGGTATGAAGAACCTGGCAGTGCAGTTGCTGACGGCCATAACTGATAAAGTCACAGTGGATAATTTGGACGAATTTATCGCTTTCATTAATAAACAATATTATGTCATGTTATCTGCTAAGTATGGCTATAATGAGATATTGGAACTTACCCTCGACTGTGTGAGACGTGTGGACAGCAGAAAATTAGAACAGATCCTTGTATTAATGAAACGGGCAGATACAGAATTACCTGCGACGGATAGAAGCAATGAAGAGATTATTAAATATGTAAAAGCCACTGTCGACGCTACAGAGCAGTTGTATGTAACACGATCTCTACGGGTATTATCTTAAAATATATACCGAAGGTGTGAACAAATTCCTTTAAACTCGTATTTCGAATACTTTATATTATAGCACTTGTAATTTGAATTTACTATGATAAATAAATACGTTTTATCTTGTTGTGATTATTCATTCTCTCAATTTAATTTTTTTTTCCACGTATTCTTCATCAACTTCGACGTGGCTGATTGGCTTGAAAATTCATATACTTGCCAAGGTCCCTTAATAATACAATAATGTCACGACTTTAACCTTATATGCTGACCAGGATCTCCAGCTTAAAAGAAAATCACCGAGTTTAATTTTTTTTAAATATTACAAGCTTAGTGGTGGTGTGTACGACTTCTCGTCAAAGGACGTAAGTTCAAATCCACATACAATGAGCTTGAGCTTTCGGTGAAGGAACAAATCGGGAAGGCACTATAGCATGGTGGTAGGGCTTTTTGTAATCACCACCTGGCTAGATACCACACTCAAGTTGAATATCTTCCGCCAAATACCAATAGGTGTGTTCCGACAGTTGTACTTGAAAGCCTTTCCCTCCAAAGGTTTAGCGCGTATTACTTGCTTACTATTGCGTACTTTATTACTTGCGTTTTACTTGGGCCGTATCGTCACTTAAGATCAGGTGAGATTATCGCCATAACGCTAAAACCTAAAGTATAAAAAAAAAATTAAGCAGATTATCGCTTAACCTTGAGTGAAAGTAAAGCACTATTCAAACGCTTCGTGTTATGAGTCGTGCAAAAGGTAAAACATGACTTTTAGGTAAAAATGCTCACTTGGGTGTTACATAACGTTTGAGTAAGGGGAGGGGGGATACAGCAAAATGTTGCGGTGCGTTACGTGGGAAGAGAGAGGGTCAAACATCTTCAAAATTGCGTAACGTAATACTTGAACGACCCCTATGTAGGAACCATAAAACTTAAGTCGAATTTTTATTTAACTTTGACTCTACAACTCGCAAATATTTCTAGAAATAATTATAACTTTGTATCTCGAACTTATTGTTAAGTCGAAAACTTATTCACTGGAAATTGTTAGCACTTCCTTTGACTTTCAAGATTCCATCGTGTGAACACCTAAAATACCTAAGAATGTTTGCTTTCAATAAATATATAGAAAAATGTAAAGATTGATAACGAAAAATCATTCAAATCATTATTGAAAAGACCAGAATCCGTTATTATAAAAGGAATATGAATCGTTAACGAATATTAAAAGTAATACACATTGTTAAACTCAAAATTATTATTTTATTATTCTTATATACACCAATCGATACTATGATATTTACAATGTTACCATGGATATTTTTTTATTGTACTCTTACTATGGAGCATAGGTGTAAGCAGAAGAGTCCTTGTGTATAGAAAATGTCCTTAAAATAGAATGCATAATGCTATACAGTGCATCATAAGTTGTAAATTTTAAAGAGAGCACCTAAATTTGTTAGAACAGACTAATTACGTTTTTTACCTTAACATGGCATCTAACTATGTTGATAAATTTGCAAATATGAAAATCAATCATTTTCTTTAAATATCACATGACACTGGATGAATTATAGTCTTAGACCACTGAACCATTAAAAAAAAAGTGTCAATATTATTAAATATTATTTATTACTCTATTCAATACAAGTATGATTTATATAGTACTAATTTCTTTTGGTATGCTTTTTCTACATACTGTTAGTAATTTCTTATACTACATTGCTATATGCTACATGCTTATACAGTGCTGCTCTGGTCATTTATAGAACTCTTACATTATAGAACCCTTACAATTAGTATACACATTTTACTGGATTATTTTTCATTTTAAGCTCATATAACACACTTCTTTGCATTTGTAATAATATTAATTTTGCCACAATGTTTTATTTGAACAATGTCAACTTTTAATTATATTCATGTTTCTATAATTATTTTTGCCTTCTATAATACATTTTAGACTTCCATCTCTTCAATTCTTGCAGAAACCCATGCTATTGGCACAATTATGAGAGGTCTGCAAAGAGGGCATAGTCGTAAAATAAAAGAAAACTACAGATCTTATACACACGGGTGCCTCCCAAATTACTTTCTAATAAGCTAATTTTAAAATATAACTAATTGGATTATACATGTTTTATTTCAATGTATTTTCTATATGCACAGTGCTAATACAGCCTTGTTTCCTACTGGTGGCACCAATGCTTATATAGACAATCTATAATATACAATCATGAGAAATCATTGTATATCTTCATAACTATTACATACAGACAGTTTCTATTTAACAGGTAACAAGTCTCCCCAGTTTGATGATCTTGCACATCTGTATGTTGTCTGATCATACTTGGCCTTTGAAAATATGATTTCCTTCAACTCCCCCTCCGATGTACACAATCTGCATATCGTATGACCAGAACGTACAATTGGTGCCCTCACCAGTCTTGGCCACTTTGGATCATCAGCTGGACGTGATCCTCGCTTCATTATCACATAAGAAAACATATCAGCGCACACTTCTGACTTTGACGGATAAGGCAGCGACTCATACTTCATTAGGAAATTACAGGGAGTCTTGTGTTCTAAATATCGTGGACATACATTATCATTTGGACATGGGGAAAATGCATAACCATTATTTTTCCCTTCAGGCAAATTGAGGACAAACTCCCTTACTTCATTGACAACCTGAAACCCAGCATTAGAACCTTGCTCTACAATTATGAGATAATCTTCAGTTTTATTCCATAACTTTTGTACTGTCTCTAGACGAGCTTTCATACTGGGTAATTCAAATAGGGAGAATGCTGATAACACTATACTGTAGGTGAGATCTGTTGATGCTGGGAGAAACTGTCGTTGGAAAAATCCTTTCAATGGTAACTTGACATTGTCTTTACCCTGGCAGAGGATCAAACGAGCGAGATCATGCATGTCCGAGGATGTGTCGACACAGAAGTATTCAAAGATATCATTTTTCCAGAATGTATTCACTGCCCATGTACCGGTGCCGACGCCTGATCCGAAGTCAAAGAAACTCCTCGGTTTGTAATCAGGATTAAACTTTCTTATTTCGTCTAACACACGTACTAGAATAGCATACTCTGCTGAAGATCTCGACATTAAATATTGTAAACAAGTTGGTTTATCGTACGATATATTGCCCCAACTGTACACATTCTTCTTTAATATATTAAAAACTTTATTCTGTATCTGTTTGTTCGCATTCTGCAACTCATCTTCGGATACTTTTTTATTTATTTTAGACAGAACTTGATTCGAAACTGTGCTGTGAATTTTCGCCGCTCGCTCGTTTATGTCGGTTTCCTCGGGCGGTAATAACCTCGACCTCAGACAGTTGCTTAACGTTATACTATCCTGGTAAATTGATTTAGCATTGTTGTCTTCTAAAATTAATTTTATCGCTTTCACTATGTCCGGTGGTATTGAGGCTATTTTTATTCGATTCGTGCCGGGATGCTTTCGCGGTTTAAACTCTTTAGATTCGAAGTTATCCTTGAGAGCAGGATCGATGGCGACTCTTGTAGAATAATTCATATAATTTGTTAAAACATACCGCAGTTTACATTTCTTAAACATTTTTATAACCTATAAAATATAAATATCTAAACAAAGGTTTTGTCTTTTTACAAGGAGTAGTTTATGCTTCTGCCAATGTCATAGTTTTATTTTAGATAGCAATAATATCTATGTATAAATTTTTTTTTATTATAAATTAGTTTTTTTGTTATAAATTAGTAAGAATTATAATCTACACTAGAATTAATCATATGTCATAGACAAATATACATATTTGTTGTTCATACACTTAGTAGAATTTTTTCCCCTAAAATAATAAATTTGAGTAGTAGACAAAGATATATAATACAGTGTGGATAGGACGGCATGGGAGCCTAAATTTACATAATTTTACAGCTGTGGGAAATCACGATTATTTAAAAAAATGATTGTTGATTCTAAGACTGTTCTACACTTTTGATGACTTGGATGCTGTTGTTGTTCTCAAATTAGGATGAACAAGATAAAAACATATCTTTCTCTATATTTAGTAAATAGCCTGGAATATCTTGAAACCTTGACCATTTTTTTTTTTACTAAGTAATAACTGGAATTATCATTCTTCACTGAAAGCTCAAACTCATTAGGAACATGGGAAGACACAACTCACTACTATAAACTAATAAGCATGAATTCAATGGTCAATACCTAGTCAAATTCTAAAATAGTATCCAAAAAAAAAGGAACCTTCAAATGGGATTGTTTAGTTCAGATCTAGTCCATTAAAAGTGTTTTTTTAACGAAGAAGTCCCTGTTGGCAAGTCGAATGTGCCCTGGACAATTTAGTATCAATGATTACTCTTATCCTTCCCATTCAGTTCTTAAAGAACATAAAGGGATTGAAATATGGTCTTCAAGGTCAGTAACATGGTGTTGTGGCTGTCCAGAGGCAGCCATAATCATTTACCATTCGATGGGCTGTTTGCCTGTTTCCTGCTCATTACCACAAAAAAAAAGAGATAAGTGCCACACAAAATTACAATTTAATTAATTAAAAAACAAATTTTATACTTTTTCTCCAATTAACAGAATTGGCTTTGATCATTTCTACACAATTATATTGAAAATAGAGTAATAAATATTGACTTCACATATATTGATACATAATTAGGTCTATAGTTAACTCTTATGCTGTGAAATCTGTTCCTGCTTATGCCTGCTGATACATTCTCTGAAGTCACTCACTACATTCTGACATTTCCTCCAGTCTTTGGTTTCAGCTATACATTCCTAAAAGATATAAAACAATTATATTAAATAAAAATCAATTATAATTTTTAATTTTATTATTATTGGTTAGGTGGATTTACGATAAAAATCAACAACATTTACAAGGGCAAGTCGGTTCTTTAGGTATTCTGCTTTAGGTATTTAAGCTGTAAAAAGACTTCAAAATAAACACTTAACATTGTAATGGTATTACAAACCTGTACTTTGTAGTGTAATTCTAAACATCCAGTTTTTTTCAACATTGTCTCTACTGGATCATCATCACTGTCAGAATCCTTCTCTATAGGTTTGATCGTCATTACTTGCAATATATACGCTAGATATTTCAAAACAACCTGACTAGACACTAAGAAGGACAGATATAAATGTGCAAGACAGATGATGTCAATATACTATCATTTATTGAATAATTAATACAAAATTATCAGCTGTTTACATTATCCTACAAGAGAGGAAAAGTAAATTGTGTTTGCCTCACTTAAATCACTTGATAATATTGAGCTTTTCAATTTAGTCGTATTATTGCTCGTTTCTGTTTACGCAGACAATGATTCAGCCTGTGACTTAGGTAATTCATAACATTTACGTATATTGGAGTAATGATTAAGAATACATAATTATAGCTAAAAAAGTTAGCAAAATTAATTGAATTAGTCTAAGACGAATGATATGAACATTTTTGGTAGGTATAGAAAATGCAATATATTATTACCATTACCTAACTGTTCAAATTAATTACGGTGATTATAGAGTATATTTAAATCCCTGCGATGATGTTTAGCTCTCGATTAAGTAAAATATGTTGATGACACCATAGTATGGCACGAGAACATTGTCCAATTCCCACCTAGCTAGATACCACCATTAAGTTGCAAATCTCTCGCCAAATATTTGTGTTTCAAAAGCTGCATTTAAGAGCTAGTCTATTTTTTAACAACCGATGAGATTGGGCTCTATTAGCTTGGTGTTCAATCTTGTATCGTTCGCCAAACAGCGTCACCTATCGCGTTATGGTCAATTATTGAGATTAAAAGTATCCTATCTTTCAAGGCGGAACAAACTGCAAACAGTGCAAAATGTGATTATATCGGTTCAGTAGTGTAGGAGTTTATCACGGATAAACAATATGACACAAGATTTTTATATACAAAGTTTTTTTTTTTTGTGATCTTTACTAATATTATAAATGCGTAAGTGAGCGTGGGTGTTTATTTCGCTTTGTTTGAATTGATTGTAATTAATTTTTGTTTACAGATAGATGGGACCTTGGAGACGGTAATAAGCTACTTTTTCTCGCGCAAAACAAATTGGAAGTAGAGTATGGAGATGATTAAACTTTGTATGAAACTTTCTACTCGTTATCCGATTTGACAAAATCAATATTAACGTGAGCGAAGCCGTGGGTAAAAGCTATATTTTTTTTTTTCATCAAATCAACATGTGCCTCAATACCATCAGTTATTATTTGGGTATAATGATATCTAAATACTACTATTCTCATTGAATTTTTTAATAGTTTGTACTATTTTTTTTATTGAGCCCATGTCTTGACCTTCCTCATAATTTTTAGGTTTCTATATGATCTTGAGGTACGTGTTGTTTTGAAAAAAAGTAAAGTTTGATTGGTTTTTATGGGGTGTGAAAAGGATTTCCTTAATGAATTACCTAATGTTAAATTGTGACCACAAACATCCAAAGCCTATCTTATGATGCCTTTGAAAATTAAATTTCCTTAGAATATTAAAAAAACCAGATTCATAAATTTAAATAGGAATTTATTTTTTTATTTTAAAACTCTTAATTACAACAAATCAATTATGCTAGAATTTTGCTTTTGTTCCTCAGAGCAACGTACGCAACTACGATCGACATAACCGTGGCGAGCACTTCGGAGTTCACCCAGGGACCGGAATAGCCTGGAAATAAGAAAAACTTCGTAAGTAAAGTCATTCAAACAGTAACACAGTAGTACATTTTGTTGTGAAATGAAAGAATCCAAAAACTTTCACTAGATGTGCCTGAGACAGAACCAGCAATTAAAGATAACCAGCAGCGATATTCTCAGTGAACCTTTATTTTAACACATAGTACTGGGGATGACACCAGAGTGAATCCACTTGAGTGAAGTTCAGTTGGTTGTGTTTATAGATACCACATCAATGTATGTGAGTTAGAATCTACCTGCAATGAGCACATGCTTTTGGTGAAGGGAAACATCATGATATATTTATAGCATTGTGGTAGGGCTTTTTTTAATGTCTGCTTGACTGGTTACCACTTTTGAGTTAAAAATCTATTGACAAATGTCTACGGGTGTGTTCTGGCTGTTGCACTTGAGAGCTGGTTCCTCCATTAAGCTTAGCATGTCCTCCATCTTGGACCACATCAGGTGAGATTGTGGACACAATGCTAAACCTATAAAAAAAGACTGTTCTGTGTGGCATGGAAAATAACCTTAATAAATCAGTGCAGAAGACAACCTCTTTAAAACATCATTTTATATTTAAGAAAAAGTTTGGCACTAAGACATATGTGACAGGTGTATGTTAAACTCTGGTCTCTGTCAACAAGGGATAATGTGGAGTCATGGTGTCTTATTACTGAATATTTGGGGCAATTAACACCTAATAAGTCATATCCACTCCATTCTAAGCCTGCCTTGCATATTATGAAAGTGAGTAAATCTAATATTTCACATCATAACCAAAAAAAAAAGGGGTATAGGGTGATAAACGATCTACCTTCATAGTTTATGAAAATATGATGTAAGCAGAGTAACAGAAGTCAAGTGCTGGATTAGCTTACAATTTCAATATATATGACAAACATCCAAGTTAAATTCAGTTTTAGAAAAAAAGAATATGGTTATAAACTAATGATTTAAGAGATTTCTTTACTTACTGCCAGGGTGGTGGAGTTGGATGGCAAGTAGAGGAGCAACTGTCGCACTGGGGTCAGAACGACGGGCACGACGGAGTGATGCCCAGCCTTCCTCATCCAGGACATTAATTTCATGAACACCAGAACGGGCCTTCGCTGGCTCTTCAGTCCAGGATACCTGTTGAATTATAATTTGCAAAATTTATATTTGACTTTTTACCATTTTAATTTATTTTTCTTAAAAAATCTCATTCTTTTTTATTGATATGAAGACCAAAAATATTTTATTTTGAATTTTTGCCTACCTGTATTTTTGTACTCATACCACTCTGGAACAGTGATTTTAATGAAGCTTGAAATGGTGATATCTAATATTGTGGATTAAAATACCTCAAGAATTACTCTTTATTCACTTCCCCCATGATAGGGGAAAAAGGTAACCATTTTGTACTCCTTGACAGAATTTCTTGTTCGATTGTTAATAAACATAAGGAAAATTATAAGCTATGATTGAATTGTAATGTGTACATAATATTCTTACTATAAATATATATATAAATGAGAAAGTGAGTTTGTTTGTTATGCTTTCACTCCTACACCGCTGTATGGAGTATGATAAATTGTGGTTTAGAGATTGGAACCTGGAGACAGTAATAGCTTACATTTTCTAGCAAACATCTTATTGGAAGTGGGGTAAAAAGAGGGACAAACTTTGTATGTATCTTTTATGTATATTTATCATCATTAAATCATATTTTACCTGTAAGGTTGGGAGGGTTAAGCTGGACTCAACAGACAAAAGGATCCTCTGTAATACCCACTAAAATCCCACAATGTTCTTTTATCACCTATATGGCCAGGAAGAAGGATCTAACCATCACATTCACCTGATCTGATCATCACATCCTCTACAGGCTTAGGCCCCTAACAGGAGCTACCTTTAATAATCTGGGGAGGGGGAGGGTCAAGGATGGTAGAGACCCCCCTGAAGTCTTTGAGGAGCACACCAAACACATACACCGCAGCTTGACATGATGTAGGCTATTAAATACATATAGTTTACAGATAGAATAATACCCTTTATAAATTATGTATATATTAAAAATATTGGAATCAGTACTTTCGGAATGTCATTACATAATACTTTTTTGTTACTTTATTATAAAAAGAAGTCGGGCTCCAGGATTTGTAAATCATTGCCTTTCACATAACCTATATTTTTAAAATATTTGAGTTTTTTTTTTAATACTACAATATATTGATTCGTAATTTCATTTCATTATTGTTTTGCTAGGCACTATTTTGAGTTGAATACTACATTATTTGTTAGTGGACAAAACATCAAATTAATAGAAATTTGTCGTCATATAGTTGTTTATAGCTTTATGGAAAATACAACCAGAAATCACGAATATTGTCTATTCTGTTAAATGTATAGTAATGTTACAGTTCTTACCTGATATTTGTTTTGTCCAACTCGAGCCGCTGTTAATGCTTTTCCATCGACTTCTGCGTATAACGCATAGTTCTCAGGCAGAGGATTGTCACATTTTAATGAGAATTCGGTAATATAAGCTATTTGAGTCACGACTGTAGCATCTAAGCTTGTAAATGAGGTAGCTTCAACTTTTGGATTTGCACAGCTCTCTGCAACAGCTCCACTTGTGCAGGCATAAGCAAGTAATACAACTGCGGTTATTTTATACATTTTAAAGCTTTTCAGTAATATTTGTGACCTTTAGTGTAAATTAAATTGACAATTTTAGCTACACAAAACGCTAGCTTACACGGCTAATTAAATATGAACTGTAAACTCCACTTTTGCAATTTTACCCGCTCGCTATCCACGTGTTGTGCTGTTCTGAAACTTACTTCACATTTATTAAAACAAATCCATAAAGCAATTTCTTATTTGATGGCTCTAAAAACATATAAATGCAAATGAAATCTAAGTTTAGTTAAAAATGAACTATAAATAATAAATCAAATCCTAAATATACCAGTTACTAAATGGATTTACATTTTAATTGTATTAATTTTTTTAATTTCATAGTGTTTAAATACTACTCGATGGCAATTCCGAACGCACTTTCTAAACGTCAGCGGTGACGTGTGCTCGATATATCGTACCTTGTTTTATTTAAACTTTTAAAGTTAGTGGATGCTCGTCTTTTAGTATTACTATCTAGAATATTTACTACACACTATTAAAATCTTGTAATAATATATACGCTATGTTATAACTTTTCGATGTTCGATAAAAACTCTCTTATTTCCAAAAAAAATAATAAACTGAAATCTTTCTCCAAAGTTCTGTCATATATGCCGCAATGGTTCTTAATGTTGCAAAACGTTGATATTTGTTTACAATTTTATATGAATTAAAAAAAAGTTGAAACGATTTACTGCAAAGTATTTTATATGTATTTTTATTGCACTAAATAGCGGAAGGTTCTCGTATCATATTTCAGCCGGTAGCTTTATGTTTTTGTAGTATTTTGAGGTTGTAGTTTATAAAGTGTGTAGTACTAAATCTATGTAATAAATAATTCTCAGAACGCAAATGACAATTTTTAATTATTTCCTCGGTAGATGGCTGTTTTCTATTTTTTTTATGTTGCGCAGCAAAGTGACTGCACTGGATCTGATGGTAAGTACAGTACAATCTATATCATATATTTTGTATACATTCGCGTATTTATTAGACAAAAGTAAAAAAAACATATAAGAAAATTACAGTAGTGCCACAATCAAGAGTGGTACAGCTATTTGTAATATAATGTCAATAACTCGTTGCTGTAACATTTAAATGCATAGCGATGTATTTTTACACAAATAAGTTGTTTTGTCTATTTTAATGTGTACGATATCTGTAACCACTACGATCTTTTGAATTTACTCCTTAAGAATCGATTTTTCATATAAAGCCCTCGCGCCGGTATGGCGATTGTATGTGTCATTTGTGTTTTTCTGCGCTATGTACCTTTCGCACGTTTTACAATGAAGATCGTTACATTTCAAATACAATCATGGGTAACTGCAGTTATGCGACCGAGTTTACATACGTACACCTGTATTGTGAGTTTATTCCTTAAAAATCGTTTCTTTTATAAGCTACTGGGTATAAAATTAATATAAGTAAACGTTAATTCAAAAAAGCAAGCGCATTGTACCTTGGACATCTTTCACTTTGACAATCGTTATGTTTAAGACTACCGTACTTGAACTTCACTAACTAGTGAACTCTAGTTGTAGGTCGAAAAGCCTCACACAAACACAGTTTCTTTATTACCCATCTTATCATTAAAGAACATTAAACAAAACGGCTTGTGCTTAAGACCACACGATAGAAGTCAAACATCGCTATATATCTCGTTCCTTCAGCCACCTTAAGCCGACTTTAACCGAACGAGCGTCACACAAAAATAATTTCAAAGTCATCTTATAAATAATTATACGCCAAAAATCGATCATTTAAAAGTGACATTAATTGAAATAAAATACGTCATAAGTATAAAGACAGCAGAACAAGATTACATATTTTGATGATAGCAAGATGATATATATAAAGGCCGGCAACGCATCTGCGATTCCTCTGTTGTTGTGAGTGTCCATGAGCGGCGGTGATCATTTACAATCAGATGACACGCTTGCTATTTTGCCATTATTCCATAAAAAAAATTGAATATAGCTCGCTCCACTTTGTGGACAATATATTGTTACTGTTGCTAATAGGTGGGCCATAAATGAAACATTTTTTCCGGTTTTAATGAATATATTATTATTCTATGTAAATTCATTTCTTACTTGAACAAAAATCAATAAAAAAAAATCACCGCTGTCATTATTATGCTGACAATTATTTTGGTTTGAAAACACGTGAAAAATTTGTATGGTAATGTCATTTTTCAAAAGTTGTAAGGTTTTTATTTGTAGATTACCGTTAAAATATACAATACTAGCTATGCCTGAGGTTTCGTTAGCGTGGAACTAAAATTATTTAACCTCAAGCAGTTATTCAAATTACAATAACTTTTGATGGAGTTAACAGATTTGAATGTAAAAAAAAAACAAATGTTATTCGAGGATACGCTTTATGATTTCCTTGGTAACGTTTTATCATAGACGATGTTTTTAGCAGTGATGCGTGCACCAACAAACAAACAGACATTTCTAAAAATGATGTAAATGTATTTCATTACTTATTCTTAATCACTAGCTATATTTTTTTTCACATCAATCTAAAAAGTATAGACATGTTACATTTACATATATGCATAGACAATTCGATAGTAGTAAAAAAATGTAAGGTTTTAGTAAATTAAAAATGGTTATATATAATCATTTTCCAGACGTGAATACATTTAGCTACTAAAATCTAGGGTGGTTGATCAATGGGGGTTGACTAAAAGGTTTATACTATATTATCACTTTACTATTTAACACTTATTTTTATACTAGATTTTACATACGGCTTTGCTTGCGTTAATATTGATTTTGACAAACAAATCTGATGATGCAATAAAAAGTTTCATTCAAAGTTTATTCTATATATAATATTCATTAGGCAATTTACGATTTCACAGTAATCGTTTTATAAAATTCAAATGAAAAGTTGAAAAAATCGTCAAAAATACATTAAGATCTTTGTTGTGTAGTATAAAATTCTTCTTTTTTATTCCTGGCAATCTAGTCTGACTATTACTGCCATTTTTAAGTAATAAGATTTGGGTATTTCGGGCAGACGATACTTTATTCAACAAGATCTCTTGTTGAAGCTCTCTAGCCAGTTTTTGTGGCAACTAATATATCATGTTCCGAATGACTATTCACAATTTACTTCACCTGTGCTCTTCAGCTACACTACATTACGTAAAATGTCACCTTAACTTACACAATATAGGGTTAAATAACTAAGTATATGAATAAAAATAAAAATCACAACATGGCTGATCAAGATCCCGCCAACAACTCAGTAGAAAAGTTATCATTATTTTTGAAGCGGTAAATTTTAATATTATTTGTTTAAAGACCCTCCTTAATTTTTCCGAAAGTACCTAAGTTTTATTTTAATATTATTAATGCGATGAACCGATGGTAGATCAGTGGTAGTGTGTAGAAACGCCGCGTCATGGGACGTGAGTTAGAATCCAATCAGCTACAATGAGCTTGAGCTTTCAGTGAACGAAAACATCGTGAGGAAACCATAGCGTGCTGGTAAGGCTTTTTGTGATACTTATCTGGCTAGCTACTACCCTCAACTTGAAAATCTGCTACCAAATACCAATACGTGTGTTCTGGCAGTAGCACTTGAAAGCCACTCCCTTCACAGGTTAAGTGTGTCTACCAACTTGGGCCGTATCGTCACTTAAGTTTAAGTGAGGTTATGGCCATAACGCTAAATCTTTGTTATAAAAAAAAACAGTTTTATGAAGATAGATAAGAATCAAACTTCGATTTTTAAGAGTAAAATATCGTATCACTGATAGATGATGATTTAAAAAATGATTACATGATTTAAAATATCGATGTTTTTACCCTATATAATACAAAATATTACATAATGAGGAAAAAAAAAACGATTAAAAATATTTAAACTCTATTATTCAAACATTAAACAAATGAAAAATAATATATAAAAACAAAGAAATCACACCACAGCCTGTTTTGAAATCATGAAATGTTTAGTGAAATAAACAATAAATCCAATTTTCATTACGATATAGAACATTTATAATACGTATCCTATCAATAATATGTAATAGTATTGTTGATTACTAAAGATAAAACATTGGCACCGTCTGCCTAAAAATATTACCGAAATAGAAATTATTTATAACCTAGCAACACTACAACATTGGAAGTCAAATTCTACTGGATATGACGTAAGTAATATGTACAACAGATGTCACTAAATGCGTTTCAACACCACAGCCCAGTTCGACGACAGCTCGTTCATTTTATTTAATGCGCTAATAAGACTCGTTTTTACCCGACTTCAATCAAAAATCAAATTTAGAAGGAAAATTTTTTGAAGAGTGCCTTTTTCCATCGTCTTAAAATTTTTGTCCATTTATCGCATGTCGCATTACAGGCGGCCAGGGAGTAGAGGTAAAGTGAGCGGCATTTCAAGCTCGGAGTAGCTGACCGTGTAGTATTTATATTCATAGTCATTCGTGCAAGGGCTCCGTAGTGTTTGTGTGTTCTAATGAGTGTATTAATGTTTCACTTGAATCGTGTTTACATAAAACCACACAATGTTTTTTTTATGTTTGTTAGCCAGACTGGCATTTGAAATAGCCCTACCACCATACTAAGTGGTGCTCACGATGCTTTCCTATACCCAAAGCTCAGGTTCATTGCAGGGATTCGAACTCACGTGCATCGATGCGGAGGCTGTAAACACTACCAACTGCGCCGTCATCGCTGAAAACCCTCGTTATTACTGACTAACTGTAGACTGCCTTCGCGTGGAACTAAAAATTATTTAATCATTTTGCCAGTTCTTGTAATGTATTTTTTAATACAATTTTTCTCCTATTTGTGGTAACGTGGTATTATATAGCTCAAAGCCTTCCTCAATGATTAAACTATCTAATAAAATTTGAAATCCAACTCGTAATTCCTAAGATTAGCGTGTTCGAACAAACAAACCTCTTTATATTAATATAGATATTCTAAACCAAGTTAATTGAGGCACAGAATATGCAGAGAACTTATTATAGATATTATACGTAGGTATAAATGTTTGTTCAGTGTTCAACTTAAGAAAAAAATGTGTGGTTTTATAGAACCATGACGCAAGTGAAACATTTTTTCTGCTCGTAGGCATTTATCTGAAAATTTTCGAAAAATTTGTGAATATAAATGCTACGCGGCCAGCTAATGCGAGCTATGACCGCGGCCATATTGGCCTTAGCTGGTCTGCCGAGCGCCGCCCACTTTACCTTTAGTCTGCAACCGGTTGTAATGCGAAGCGATTATAGCTTAGTGATAGTGTGTAGAAACACCGCGTCATGGGACGTGAGCTCGAATCCAATCAGCTACAATGAGCTTGAGCTTTCAGTGAAGGAAAACATCGTGAGGAAACGATAGTATGGTGGTAGGGCTTTTTCTAATGCCCGCCTGGCTAGCTACCACAATCAAGTTGAAAATCTGCCGCTTAATACCTATAGGTGTGTTCCGGCAGTTATACTTAAGAGCCAGTCCTTCCAGTAAGGGCGGGCAACGCACCTGCGATTCCCCTGGTGTTGTGGGTGTGCATGAGCGGCAATGATCACTTACTACCGGGTGAAATGCTTGCTCGATTATCGTCTTTATCATAAAAAAAGATCATGCGATAGACCAAAAACCATTAGTATAATGTAGAATGTACGAGCTGTCATTCGCGTAACTGAGTCACTGGTGTCCGACATTAGAATTACACAAGGGATCACATTTATTTTACTACTATATTTTTATTAAATTCTTAATAAATATCGGAATTCATTGATAAGTTTTTTTTTATTTATAGGTTTTAACCGTTTGACCATAATCTTGTCTATTGTTAACAGATATTGGTTCTCATCCTCGTGTTGGATATATATCGCCAAGCAACTATAAGTTTGTTCCAGCAATAATAATTGAAAACGAGTTACTATTTTAGCGCGTCACCATTTTTCTATTTGGTTTTTATACTTATTTCATTGGTTTGTCATTTTTTTATTTTATTTACATTCAATACTTTTACATGATAATTTTAATATATGGATATTAAATCAGCATAACCTTATAACATGAGATAAAAATATGATCAAACGTTAAACCTATAAAAATACCCTAGTTAAATGTCTAATACAATCACCAAATATTGATGCATTTGAGCATTTAGTTTTTTTTTTCTTTTTAAAACTACCTTCAATTAATATAACTACGTTTAATAATCATCAGCCATGATTAGTACTAAAAGGCCGGTCCATCCTGTGAACGGCTTACATCCGGAACCTTTACCGTCTTCACCCGAATACTGCTCCCATAAATACCCAGTCCTCTTGTATTCGGATAGAATGTTACCTGTAAAAAAGATCTTTGCTTATGTGAAGTATGACAAAAACTAGTGTCAGGCTTAGTTGAAACAGGTGGCAATTTCCTTTGAGCAAAGATGAATAGGGGTGGTCCGGGATTGACAATGGTACTCAGGGAGATGAAGAGGGGAAGGTTTTGGTAAGTGATGATGCCAAAATCCAGAAAAATATAAATGTAAAATCACGGAATAATAAAACATTTACATTCGGCCAGTGTTAAATGCTATAAAATAACTATAGAGGTATTTAGTGGACAGAATACCAAGTATCTGTATAATTTTTAAAGCAAGCGGTTACGCGTTATATTTTCCATTACTATTTTTTCAAACTTCATAAGTAACTAGTCATTATTAAAAATTTGAGAACGCTTTGGTAAAATAGAATAGAATAGTAACTGTTTCCAAAATTTTCTATTACTGACGTCATCGATAACTACCAAGCAAAATAGATTGGAAAAACAAAGGAAAATATATTGAACTGCGGGAGCAGAAAGAAGGTAAGTAGAATAAAAAAGCTCTATGCATAGTTCTAATACACTGGTTAGGTTATCGGCATCTTGATTTTGTGCGGTCATTTTTATAAACTTTCATTATTTAACATTGTAAGGCGTAAAATTGATTAAAACGATTCCTTGTCATATAAAAAGTTGTACTTTATTCACTACACGTATACGTAGACTGAGTGCGTTATCTGAATACGTTTGCGCTGTGTCACTTCAGTTAGAATTGTTGCCATATACGGAAATAAATTACCTAGTTTTGTCTGAACTAACATCATATGATGAACTTAGAATGCTATCTTTTTATTGTTCATAACGACGATGAAAAGTTGAATTTTAAATTTGATATACATTTCATAAAAAACAAATGTTTAAATGACTATAACAGAATCAACGTTATTTTTGTTTAATCGATTATAAATATTCTATTACTTTCAAACATTTTACGAAATGTTAAACGTCGTGAGATGAGAAGATATGAGAAAAAGAGAAGAGATATTAGGAGGAAAGGGAAGAAAAGAGAAGATCTTGATTAGTGTCTTGAATCCAACAACCATAAAACTTTAATAAAAGAAATATATACAACTGGCTTTTACCTGCGGCTTGGCTCACGTTTATGTTGATATTATCAAACAATAAAAAGTTTCATACAAAGTTTATCCCTTTCTTTTCCCAAATTCCAATAAATTTAAATAAGGTATAAAAACAGTTTTATGAAATACTAGATTTTACGTGCGGCTTTGTTCACGTTAATATTGATTTTCTTTAGCATATTGGACGACGCAATAAAAAGTTCATATAAAGTTCGTCCCTCTCTTTACAATTTTTTAGCAAGAAACAGTAGCCTATCACCGTCTCCAGTTTCCCATGTATCTCTACACCGTTTATTTTCATCTACTGTTTAATTTCCAATTTATCACAATCGATTCAGCGGTTGAGGCGTGAAAGTGTAACCAACAAACGCGTTTATTTCCGTTTATAGTTTAGTTTCCAATTTATCACAATCGATTCAGCGGTTGAGGCGTGAAAGTGTAACCAACAAACGCGTTTATTTCCGTTTATAGTTTAGTTTCCAATTTATCACAATCGATTCAGCGGTTGAGGCGTGAAAGTGTAACCAACAAACGCGTTTATTTCCGTTTATAGTTTAGTTTCCAATTTATCACAATCGATTCAGCGGTTGAGGCGTGAAAGTGTAACCAACAAACGCGTTTATTTCCGTTTATAGTTTAGTTTCCAATTTATCACAATCGATTCAGCGGTTGAGGCGTGAAAGTGTAACCAACAAACGCGTTTATTTCCGTTTATAGTTTAGTTTCCAATTTATCACAATCGATTCAGCGGTTGAGGCGTGAAAGTGTAACCAACAAACGCGTTTATTTCCGTTTATAGTTTAGTTTCCAATGTATCACAATCGATTCAGCGGTTGAGGCGTGACAGCGTAACAAACAAACGAACAAACACACTTTCGCATTTATAATAATAGAGTATGGACGGTACACACACAAAGTACCAGGGAAACATGACCACAGAAGAGGTAACGTTAATACTCACGGACGACGTTATCCCGTAACCTCGCGTGCAGCTCTCCTGCTCGCACCGCATACGGCCCTTCGACCGTGGCGTAATATTTGAGACCGGAGAGAGCGAGATAGTTGATGTTTATCCAGACCTGCCCGCGCCAATACGGCGGATCGTGTTCCGTATTCCTCTTCATATACAGAGGCGAGGATTTCGATAGTGATCTGATAGAAACAATTTAAATAATAACACTGATTTAAAAATAAAACATACGTTTTTTTATGTGTTAACTCCGTTCATAGTAACCATTAATTTAGTGTTGCCATATTTTGTTGAAAAAAAAACTAAAAATAAAGACAATTGTGTGCATGTGACAGCAGAATTGTATACAAACTAGCTTTACCATTAAATAAGAATTATATAGAGGTATTAGAAGTGAACTAATATAAAATTCTTTATAGGTTTATGGCTACAATCACATCTGATGTTAAGTGACAATGTGCCCCAAAATGGTGGATACCACGATAAGTCTAAGGGACTGGCTATTAAGTGTAACTGCAGGAACATATCTATAGGTGTTTGCCGGCAGATTTTCAACTTGAAAATGGTAGCTAGCCAGCCAAGTAATAGAAAAAGCCCTACCACCATGTTTTATCACGATGTATATATACCTCGATTGCCGCAACATCCATACACACTAGCAACTGAGCTATCATCGCCTCAAACTTCTTTATACATCAAAATACAGGATTTCAAAAAAGAATTTAAATTCTCCTTACCGCAGTCCATAAGGAGACCAGAGGAGTTCAGGTTTGTCCAGGTCTTCAAGGATTTTCCCTAGTTTAGCGCTGTTCGGCTTCAAGACCTTTAGCAGCATCGGGAACAGAGATACATAGCCTGCGAGGAGATATGATAATCTAACATTTTTCAGACTTCAGGGGTGTCAAGGGGTATCAAATACCTTCTGAGTTACCTAAACTAACCTCACCTGCACACGGTGCACCCTGCCGAGTTACCGACTTGACTCTGGGGATTGTTGGTCCCACATTTGGTTATGGTAATTTTTTCTATACTTAAGGTTTAGCGTTATAGCCATAATCTCACCTGATCTTAAGTGACGATACGGCCCATGTTGGTAGACACGCTAAACCTGTAGAGGAACTGGCTCTCAATGAGTGCAGCTGCCGGAACACACCTATTGGTATTTGACGGCAGGTTTACTACTTGAGGGTGGTAGCTACTCAGGCGGGCATTAGAAAAAGCCCTACCACCATGCTATGGTTTCCTCACGACGTTTTCCTTCACCGAAAGCTCAAGCTCATTGTAGGTGCTTGGATTCGAACCCACGTCTCTTGACGCGAAGTCGCACACACTACCACTGAGCTACCATCTCTTCAGTGACAGTTAATCATGTAATCCAAAGCATTATTCAATTTATTTCCAGTCAATTAATTATTGTTGGTATACATCATTTATATAAAGAAAATCACATAATAAATTAGTTCATATATTCTTACAATAAGTATTAGAAATAGGTCAAGTTTTCTAATACTATAAAGATATCATTAGTTATATCAAAGTCAAGTCATAAAATAAAATTATCATGTAATGTAAATAAGAAACCATAGCATGCTGATAGGGTATCTTATTCTTTCACGCTAAAATTAAAAATCTGTCTCCAAATACCTATAGCTGTATAGATTGTTTTGAGGCGAAGATAGCTCGGTTGGTAACGTGTACGAACGCCGCGTCAATGTACGTAAGCTCGAATCCATCTACAATGAGCTTGAGCTTTTGGTGAAGGAAAACGTCATGATGAAATCATAGTAGGGTGATAGGACCTTTATAATGCCTACCCTCAAGTTGAAAATCTCCAGTCAAATATGTATATGTGGGTTCCGGCAGTTACATTTGAGAAGCCAGTCGATTCCTAGGTTCACCGCATCCACTCTCTTAGGCTAAATATATAGAGTATAATAAAATAATGAAATCGCTATATATATGGTGGTTACTCACCGAAAGCTGAAGTCACGAGCCTCGGCTGCGGAGTGACGCTTATACTCCGGACAACTTTACCCGGCTCCGAGGGATTCTTACTCGGTTGCCGGACTAGACGAGCCCCGTCTGTATGCAGACCTATAGGTACGAATCCCCCCCCCCCACACAAATAATTAATAAGTTTCATATTACTATTTAGTGGCACCACTAGCTGTATTAATAACTGTATTTCATTATATTTCATTGCACCATTAGTAGTATTTATAAGTTTCTTCTTTATATTTAATGGCACCACTAGTTGTATTAATAAGTTCTTTCTTTATATTTCGTTGCATCATTAGTAGTATTTATAAGTTTCTTCTTTATATTTAATGGCACCACTAGTTGTATTAATAAGTTCTTTCTTTATATTTCGTTGCACCATTAGTAGTATTTATAAGTTTCTTCTTTATATTTAGTGGCACCACTAGTTGTATTAATAAGTTCTTTCTTTATATTTCGTTGCACCATTAGTAGTATTTGTAAGTTTCTTCTTTATATTTAGTGGCACCACTAGTTGTATTAATAAGTTCTTTCTTTATATTTCGTTGCACCATTAGTAGTATTTATAAGTTTTTTCTTTATATTTAGTGGCACCACTAGTTGTATTAATAAGTTCTTTTTTTATATTTCGTTGCACCATTAGTAGTATTTATAAGTTTCTTCTTTATATTTAGTGGCACCACTAGTTGTATTAATAAGTTCTTTCTTTATATTTCGTTGCATCATTAGTAGTATTTATAAGTTTCTTCTTTATATTTAATGGCACCAGTAGATGTGTTAATAATTATCTCCTTCAAATTTAGTGGCCTAACTAGCTGTGTTAATCATTTTCATTCATTGCCCTTAAAATAGTAGTAATTTTTCCATGATAAATAATATTTATCCCTGGACATCAAACCTACGTCCTCTGCTCTACACCTTTTTTTGTAATAGTCCCAAAAACCACCAGATTAACGACATCCTCTCATAAAGCGCTGTTTAATGAGCTTGTTGTACTCCTAAACTGAAAGTGATTTTTCAATGCAACGGGAACAATAGTTTACCAGGATAAAAATGAAGGTATGGCATTCTTAAGATTAGCACTTTTAAATAATATTAATATAGATACGTACCATAGTCAGCATATGTCTGCGTGTGAGACGACCAATGTAGCTCATTCAGCAAATTTTCATCACCCAACTGATCCCGAACCACTTCGAATCTATAAAGATATGATTATTTCATATAGGCAAAGCTTGGTTTCATATAATCATTATGCTTTCAGTGAAGGAAAACATCGTGATGAAACCATATCATTGTGGTAGGGCTTGTTCTAATGCCAGCATGGCTATCTGCCACCCCCAAGTTGAAAACCTGCTACCAAATACCTATAGATGTGTTCCGGCAGTTGCATTTAAGAGACAGTCCCTCTTATAAAGGCCAGCAACGTACCTGCGCTTCCTCTGGAGTTGTTAGTGTCCATGGGAGGCGGTGATCACTTACAATCAGGTGACATGCACCCTATTTCATGAAAAAAAAAACCAACCAACACCATGCAATCAAAACTTATCTGTAGAACATCAAAGAAGCTTTCTATACATATAATATTAGGTGCTACCCAAGATTCACTAGGCTTAGCAGACCTACTATCTTCGGCCACATCCTCACTTAACATCATGTGAGTTTGTAACCACATCGCTTAACCAAACTTTAAAAAATATTTTCCATGAAAAGTCTAACAAGTAACACTAAACAAGCTGCCTCACCAGGAGTTCCTGTGAGCTTTTTGTTATGCTCTATACATATAGCACCAGTGTCATATCTACTGTTTATTCTCTATGACTAATTTGATCCTGGCTGCCATTGATGGAAATATTTCGATCATACTAAATTCCTTTAATACCATTGAAGACTGATCACTATGACCTTCTATAAATGGATACGAGGGTGTTTGAATAGGGTGTTTAAAAGGGGGTTAATATTAATATATTTTCTATGGAAAACCCCGTAACGCCATTCAAATAATATACAAATTGGAAGGCCTTTCCAGGAATTATATAAGGACCCTTTCTATTGTCCTAAATCTCCATAGGACTATTGGGCTAAGTAATTAGGATTAGGATATAGTTAGGTAGGTTTTATTGGATATGGCTAATTCGACCCTGACTAACATTGATAAGTCAACTTCGATTATACTAACTTGCTGGACTCCCGTTGAAGAGTGTCCGCTATAACTGCCATAGAGTCTGCTGCAGCATACATCCAGCATCTCAGATCCACGTGTCTCTCTATATCCGACGGGTGCGATGCCCTGGTACATTACCAACAGATTACACACGATTTGAACACGATACAATAGATTTGAAGCGATGATAGCTCAGTGGTAGTGTGCACGACTTCGCGTCAAGGGACGTGGGTTCGAACCCAAGCACCTACAATGAGCTTGAGCTTTCGGTGAAGGAAAACATCGTGAGGAAACCATAGCATGGTGGTAGGGCTTTTTCTAATGCCCGCCTAGCTAGCTACCACCCTCAAGTTGTGAACCTGCCGCCAAATACCAATAGGTGTGTTCCGGCAGCAGCACTTGAGAGTCAGTTCCTCTACAGGTTTAGCGTGTCTACCAACTTGGGCCCTATCGTCACTTAAGATCAGGTGAGATTATGGCCATAACGCTAAACCTTAACTATAAAAAAAAAACACACATTTCTGGAATGGTACATGGGTTTTCATTATCGTTATCAAAGCACCGTAACATTGTTCTGTACCCCCTCCCATTGTTCAAACGTAAAGTAGTTATAATTATGTTACACCTTTTTCTGCTGATAAATTCTTAAAATAAAATAACTTATTATAAATAGCCGAGGGATTACACGTAAAACATAAGAGAAAAGAGTTGCGCAATTGAGTAATTTTAATTATCTACTTCTTTATTTCATTAAAAAAAAAAACAATGTTACGTAACGCGTTGTTCGAACTCCCCTCCCGCACTTGTAACGCATCATAACGTTTTACCAGAACCCACCCCCTTTCAAATTACGTTACGGTCCCTTATAGTTGAGTTATAGTGTTGTGCCCATAATTTCAACTAGGTTGAGCTCTCAAATTGCTTGGCGGTAGGGCTTTTTCTGATGCCCACCTGGCCAGCTACCACCCTCAAGTTAAAAATCTGCCGCCAAATACTGATAGGTGTGTTCCGGCAGTCACATTTGAAAGCCAGTTCCTGCAAAGGTTTTTAGCGTGTCTACCAAATCTGTAAGAAACATAATTACCTAGGATAATCATCAAGGCCTGATGTCAAGGTCTTTGGGTTCAGCTGCAGACCATCATCTTCCCTGCCACGCCAGCGGTACGAAGTCGGTTCCTCGCCTTTTTGGGTTGTTTGAAACCACTGGTACCAAGCCTTGAGCATAGAAAAAAAGTTCAAAGCTGTCATAAGGACTACCGATGGAAGGGAAAACTTAAGACTATAAACAAATAGTTGTTATTTTTAGATAAGCAAATTAATTTATTTGATATTAAATTTACAAAAACTGTTTACTGCGCAATAAGTGTATACTAATAGGGACAGATATAGTGTGCACGTTAACATTTCACGTGACCATGTCGATGAAGAATATAAAAGTTTTCACTTCAAAAAGATCTACAGAACCATACATGTGAAAGAAATGATTTTCGTTAAAAAGGTCTACACAAAAGGGATGGAAAACGTATAACTGTCTCTTTCTTTCCTTCTCCGTTATATATTCCCTCTCTCTTTTTTATATCTTCCTTCTCTCGCATTTAGGAAGATTGATCTTAAAAGCAACGTTTCCTTGAAATTTCACTCTGAATTCTCGTCCAATTATAGAATCAGTACCAAACAAGTTTCTTTTTAGAAATATACTAATATTAAATAACAATAATAAACTAGAAAATAATAAAACAAATACAGGTTGTTTTTAATCTCTATGGTTTTAATAAAATTATTAAAAAAAGAAAATTAAAAATAGCGTTGTGGTCACACCACACTCTCCACTTTTTTATATTTGTAAGAAAAATGTAGCAAAATATCTTTGAATATATGGAAATAATAGAAAAAAGAAGCAAGCACTAAGACTAGAATATCTGAATGACATGGAGTAAAAATTCGTTTCTGGATTTTAACTAAAAATAAAACTAAAAATAAATAAACTAAAAATAGAATACTAAAATAAAAACATACGAACAGGTATAGCATTTTTTTTATTTAACATAAAGGAGGAATAATAATATAATTTTATATGGAGATAATAACAAGTACCAGGACAACATAGCACACCTGAAGAACATACAATAAAGGTTTTCTCGAAGATTATTACTAAAAAGGGAAACATTAAAATTAAATACTAAAGAAATCACATAACGAAGTGCCTTTGTTAGTATATTGGAATCATCACAAGACACTCTACTCACTAGATAATGGCTGTTTAAATCCTCAATAATGACTTCTCCAAGTTGAAAGAAAAATGAAGGAGAAAGATAGAGTTCAAAGAAACATTAATTAATAATTACTAGAAAACGATTTAGCCAACATAGGAAGAAGAAACAGATTAGAAGGAAATACAATAATTGGCAGTAATGATCATCGCCGGCTACTTTGCTAAGTCAGAAGTTAAATGAAGAACTAAGCTATAGTACAAAGAAATATAATTAATACTCGATAGAAATAAAGTTCCACAATGACTCACCCAACGTTAGGAGAAATATAGATTACAAGAAAATACAATTAATAATTGGCAGTAATGACCATCGGCTATTTACCAAAGGTAAAAAGAAAAATAGAATACAAAGAAACACAATTATTAATTGGTAGAAATAACCTTCCAACATCTGTTTGGCCTAGTTAGTACCAGGAGAGCATAACATACCTGGAGCCTACTGAACATGCGGTCGAGCGTCGCCCTGAAGGGCGCATGGGGCACGAACAGCTCCGGCCACGTCCTCACGAACCTCGCCAGGGTTATCAGCAACATCGGCGGGTTCGCAGCCGCATTGCTCTGCACGACGAACTCTTTCGGGACTCTCGCTAACGCCTCCGACCCTGGTACATCGGAAACATTTGTCTATCTATATATAATCTACTATCTTCTACACGCGGCTTCGCTCACGATAATACCGATTTTGTCAAAACGTATGACGCAATAAAAAATCATATAAAGTTTATTCTCCTCTCTTTACCCCCACTTCCAATAAGTTCTTAGTGAGAAAAGTAACCTATCACAGTTTACAAGGTCCCATCTAACTCTATGACCAAAATTCGTCACAGTCGATTCAGCGGTTTACGAGTGAAAACGTATAAACAAAAATACTCACTTTTGCATATATAATATTAACTTACATTAATATTGCGGAAGAGTTTGTTTGTTTGAACGCGCAAAACTTAGAGAAAAAAATGCCGAAAATACTGGAAACGGGTTCTCTTGGTAGTCTTTAACAACCTGGCTATTATTTTTTTTCATATTTTTGATATACAAGAACGTTTTCTCTACAGATTTATTGTATATAATATAATATAATATAATATAATATAATATAATATAATATAATATAATATAATATAATATAATATAATATAATATAATATAATATAATATAATATAATATAATATAATATAATATAATATAATATAATATAATATAATATAATATAATATAATATAATATAATATAATATAATATAATATAATATAATATAATATAATATATTTATATAGTATTGAGTAGATATAGATTCTTACCTAGTATCTGTTCTCGTGGTATCCAACCTTCGACGTTGATGAGGTCGAGCCAATGAGCAGCTATATCCATCTGTATGGCCGGTGACCATCTCCCTATCAGGAGGCCGTGGAAACCTTCGTCCCAGAGGAAACCGCGAGGGAAGAACGACCTGGTGGAAACCAGGCACTGTGACTGCCTTATTTAATCTTCGAATCAATTAACACATGTAGGACAATAACATCGTTATGAAACCATAGCACGGAGCCTGGTACTTGATTAGTCCACTTGGTTTAGTGTCACGACTATCTCGGGCCGCATCGTCACTTAACATCAGGTGAGATTGTGGCAACCAAAATATTTATAAAAATAAGATCAGATGGCATAACTACGTTAAACGAATTTAAACCAGTTATAAAATTTGTCGAAAATCCGGCCTACTTCTTCACCTCTTTTGTATTTATAAAAATCTATTTTTACATATTATTTATGTTAAGTTTAACATAAGAATTTATTGAATCAACTTTCATAAAGTCACTGGAAAAAATACACATAAGAATCGCCCATTTCGTTCCTGTTTACACATTTTATACGCATGTATTTTTTTTTCTTCCTTCGGTCATCCTGTGCTTCTATATTCATCTTATTTCTTTCCTCTGTACACTTTTTTATGCATACTCTTCCTTCTTCACCATTCCTGTTCTTCTATATTCGTGTTATTTCTTTTCTTTGTAAACCTTTTTATGCACACTCCTCCTTATTCGGTCTTCCTGTACTTCTATATTCATCTTATTTCTTTCCTGTGTACACCTTTTAATTCATACTCCCTTTTCTTCACTATTCCTGTTGTTCTATATTTATTCAATTTCTTTCACGTGTGCAGCTTTTATATGCATGTCCTTTCTTCTGTCTTCTTATACATCTACATCCATCTATTTTCATACTTAAAGTTATATAGAGTGCACAGCTGCTAATAATATCAACACCTTAAAGGGATTATAGCTCAGTTGGTAGAGTGTACGGACTCCGCGTCAATAAACGTGAGTTCGAAACTACCTATAGTGAGATTCAGCTTTCATGGATCCAAAGCTAGGCTTTTTCTAACGCCTGTCTGGTTCGCTACCACCCTCAAGGTGAAAATTTACCGCACAATACCTATAGGTACGTTCTGGCAGTTGCACTTGAGATCCAATACCTTGCCTAGGATTTGCGTGTTCACCCATCTTGAGCTACGTCGTCAATTAATATCAGATGACATTATGTCCACAACGCTAAAATCAATAGATTATAAAAAAATCTCACCTGCTGGGAACCGCAGTATATAGTGGAGCTCTCCAGTAAGGTACCGATTCCTTCGTATATTGTGACTGCACCCTCCCCGCCCCATAGAAATACCCAATCCCACCCACCATATTAGACATTGCGGCTTTGGCTATATATACGTCGTCTTCACCATACCTGTTCGATAATATAATAAATTCAAATAAAAATCATCACTATCGAGGAGTTGTTATTGGAGTAAAAACTGTTTTGAACGCATTGATTTTCTGGGTATTGAATGAGACTGACGTGTAACGCTCGGTTATGTAACTGAAGTCGGCTCGAATGGAGTAAGAGAGCTAGAGAGACGTAGTCAACGCCTCACTGCTATATGCGCCCGGTGAGCGTTACATCAGAGCATGACGCATCGGTCGCATTCGGCATGGGGCCGTTCAAGTATGTCGTAACGCAAAATTTGAAGATTTTTGACCTTCCCTCCCCCCATGTAACACGCCTTAACATTTTTCTATACCTCCCCCCCTCCAAAACCAAAACGTTACTTGACACCCAAGCGACCATTTTTACCTAAATGACATAATTATTGTTTACCTTTTTTTTCGTTACTAATAAATTCTTACAATAATTTATTTATTTTAACATCTGGAAATGCGATTAGAAATTGTCGAGGGATTAACATAATAAAATAGATATGATTATAATGTACTATCTTTTACCCGCGGCTTCGCTCACGTTAATATTAATTCTGTCGCATCGGATGACGTAATAAAAAGTTTTATACAAAAATTATTCCTCTCTATACCACACTCCCGATAAGATTTTCGTGAGAAAATATAGTCGATTTCCGTCTCAAGGATCCCATCATGTCTGTGCCAAAGTTAATCAAAATCGATTCAGCGGTTTAGGTGTGAAAACGTACCAAACAAACAACATCACCTTCGCATTTACAATATTAGTATGATAAATAAAGACTGACGTATGTATATAGGGTATTTTTGTAATGTCAAAATAATAGTTCTTTAATTAATGCAAAAAAATACGATATTTATATCAAAAAAGCAATTTATAACAAAATTCAATTTTTTCAATTTAATAAAGGGGCTAATTGGGCTAATTTTAATTTAAAAAAAATAGAGTTCTGCGAAAAAAAGTTCGGTAGTAGTGAGTAAGGACGCCGCGTCATGGGACGTGACTTCGAATCCACTCACAGTATAGCTGAGTTTTCGGTGAAGGAAAACTTCGCGAGACAACCATAGCATGGTCGTAGGGCTTTCTCTAATACCCGCCTGGCTGGCTACCACCCTCAAGTTGGAAATCTACCGCCAAAAACCAATAGGTGTCCAGCAACTATGGTCGAATCGTCAATTAATATCACAGTCCTAGAAGGTATTTAAAAAAAAAAAATAGCTACACGCGAACAAAGCCGCGGGCAAAGCTAGCGGCAATATAACTGTTATATCAACTCACCCTTTCTCTTTCAATTTAAACTTGTCCTCGAAATCGGAGTCGAAATACCTCTTCTTCTCCTCTAACGCCCTGGTATATTCATCCCCCTTCAACGGCGGGGTCGGCAGGTCCCCCGTCGTGTACACAACGTCCAACACGAACGGCGTCTCGACCAGCATTTGTATGGGAATGAAGTTCACTTCTTTGTCCTGGGTAACAGAAGGTCGTGTCGATTGACGTAGGACGTAGGACGTAGGTTCGAACCCCAGAACAACATTGCGTTTTCAACGGCGTCAATAGAAGCAAAGCTGTGTTGTAAAAAAGTCACAGAAACGGAAAAAAAATAATGAAATATTTTTTTTTTTGTTTTACGTAAACGTACGTGGAAATGGAATTTTACTTAATCATTTTCATTGAAAAAAAATGTTATATAGCCTATGTTACTCAGGGGTAATATAGCATTGTAATGTCAAAGTTTATTCGTTTCAAAAAAGGAAAAAGTTTGGAAAATCCAAAAGTGCACGCCTCATAATCATTTTTTTTTGTTTATTTAATAACAATTAAACCGCAAGACTGAAGCAAGACAAAAAAAAGACTCGATTAGTAAAGTATTTCGGTCGTTATCGTGATAACATACAGGATCCGCACATACAGACACACGGACCTCCAAGACATAACATTTTTTTTTTTTTACTAGTTTAAATAACGAAAATGGCGTCAGTAATTTCATGAGTGTTAAAACTAGTGTTGTTTCTTGATATGTCTGTGTGTATATATTATTTTACAAGTGCAATATAAGATAAATAGAGACATTTTAAGTTTGAAAGATCAGTTGTTTTGCGTGAAGTGACGCTTCGCTTATGAGGCGTGCAATGAAAATCTTTCCTCTTTATAATATCATTAGTATGGATTTATACGTGATCAAACTAACTTCATCATTGAGCTCGTCGTCTTCACCGAGGATAGCGAGGCGCCCGAACGTTGGATGTTTCTCTATTTTCAATAATGAATAGAATTTCTCTTTAAGGAGATGAATTCCAGGTGAGTGGGCCTCCGAGTATGATTTATGGAGCAGCTTGCCTAAAGATTACAAATAATTTTTTTTTTTTTTATATATTTATATATATATATACTTAAGGTTTAGCGTTATGGCCATAATCTCACCTGATCTTAAGTGTCGATACGGCCCAAGTTGGTAGACACGCTAAACCTGTGGAGGAACTGGCTCTCAAGTGCAGCTGCCGGAACACACCTATTGGTATTTGGCGGCAGGATTACAACTTGAGGGTGGTAGCTACCCAGGCGGGCATTAGAAAAAGCCCTACCACCATGCTATGGTTTCCTCACGATGTTTTCCTTCACCGAAAGCTCAAGCTCATTGTAGATGTTTGGATTCGAACTCACGCCCCTTGACGCGAAGTCGTACACACTACCACTGAGCTATCATCGCTTCAATCGCATCGCTTTTTTTGGAAAATCCAGAAGTGCGTGCCTCATGACGTAATTATATTTGAGTGACATTGATTTAAACATTCATATCAAATAAGAAGTCGTCCGATGACATTCCAGAGCTTCGGGCGTACACGAAAAAGAAATTCAATTAGTTTTTTTTTTAAATATATAACGAAATAAATGAATTTAAATATCATATAGTGTGATAGTGCGAGTATTTCTCTGGATAATAAATAAAACATTTGGATTGTCGTAGAAACGCAAAACATTTAAAATAATGATCATTGAAGTCTGGAAAACTGCTCGACTTAGGAATGTTGAATGCACAAACTCGAATGCTTCGCGTTATAATGCGTGCAAAAAAATGTACCGTGCTTTTATAACGCACTAAAAAGTATAATATAAAAGATTGGAAACGAAATACATGGAGGACATGTTTATAGTTATGTATTGCGTGTAACTCATGGTTTTCATTAAATAAACTCGAAGCGATGAGAGCTCAGTGGTAGTGTGTACGACTTCACGTCAAGGGACGTGAGTTCGAAACCAAGCACCTACAATGAGTTTGAGCTTTCGGTGAAGGAAAACGTTGTGAGGAAACCTTATCATGGTGGTAGGGCTTTTTCCAATACCCGCCTGGGTAGCAACCACCCTCAAGTTAAAATCCTGCCGACAAATACCAATAGGTGTGTTCCGGCAGCTGCACTTGAGAGCCAGTTCCTCCACGAGTTTAGCGTGTCTACCAACTAGGGCCGTATCGTCACTTAAGATCAGGTGAGATTATGACCATAACGCTAAACCTTAACTATAAAAAAAAATACATACAGTACATTATTTGTATTTTTATTTATTATTATTCTATGCTTTTTAGAGTTATGTGAATGAAATTTTGATATATTCTGTTCATCTGTCAGTATTAAATACATTCATCTGTCATATTTTTAATCTCTTTGCGTTGTTCTTCTTCTTTTTTCACATTATCATGGATTGTCACCCACTTCTGAACTATGATCGAAATTTCAATTATCTAACTCATCGGGAAGTTAGTTTAAAATCAATTACAAATTCGAACCGGTCAGACATAGAAAAAAGCGAGTTAATAAAACATCGTAATAAAAAAAAACGACAGAAGTTTTTGAGGCATTTGGACGTTGCCAAAACAACAAGCGCAAACAACACGTTATCTGCCAAAAGAGTATTTTTAGAGTACGTTTTTAGCGATCATGGCGTAGTTGGTGGTGAAGGAAAACATCGTGAAGAAACCATAGCATGGTGATAGTGCTTTTTCTAATGCCCGCCTGGCTAGCTACCACCCTCAAATGGAAAAACTACCGCCAAGTACTTATAGGTGTGTACCGGCAGTTGCTTGAGAGCCAGTCTCACCACAAGTATATACGAAAAGTAACTCTCTCTTTCTATCTCCACTAACTTATATCTCTCTCTCAAGTTCCGTTCGCCTCGCCCGAACACACTTTTCGTAACCCTCACGTCATACATACACCAGCTTACTCCTAAGTCAAGTGTGCGTAAACAAGTTGTACTTGAAAAACAGTCGTCTAACTTTGAGCACGCGGTTTAGTGTTACGATATGTACCACCGACTTAGCGTCTAGAATGTCATTTCATTTTTTTTTTGTTTTATATTTACTATCTAAACAATATGACAATATATATATATATATATATATATATATATTGCACGGGACCGTTCAAGTATAACGTAGGCAATTTGGGAGTAATGGGGGTTAAAACGTTACGATGCGTTACAAGGGCGGGAGGAGGGTTTGGATTGGGTTGGTTTTTCATTTAAATAAAAACTAGCCGATTGAAATTTCCCAAGTTCGCATATTTATATTTTACAGAGAATCCATCGACTATTTCAAATCGCATTTCCAGAGGTTAAGGTAAATAAGTTTTTTTTTTTTTAAAGATTATTATTAAAAAAAAGGTAAAACATATTTAAAACTTTTAGGTAAAAATGCTCACTTGGGTGTTACGTAACGTTTGGGCAGGGGGAGGGGGGGGGTTATAGAAAAATGTTACGGAACGTTACGCGGAGGGGAGCGTCAGATATTACCAAAAATTGCGTAACGTAATACTTGAACGGCCCCTAAGTGGATAAAATATATCACCTTTCTGCGGTACCAGATTAACCCTGAAATTATGGAGTTGCGGTGTGTGACCAAGCATGGAACCGCCTTCCATCCAGAGTCGGGAATGCGGTGCTGCAGGTCCCAGGGACTCGTCCAGGGCCCCGTACCAGATCAACATGAAGGGTGCATTGTTGGATACCTAGGGAAATTATATCGAATATTTATCGATCACTAATATTACATTTCATGGTATGATTTAGCTATAAAAATATAAGAAAACCTTAAGGATGCATTCAAGTTTGACATTATTATTTTAAGTTTAATTTTTACAGTCACAATTTAAAAAATTAGACATACAGAAGCGATGATAGCTCAGTGATAGCATGTACGGACTCCACCTCAAAAGGCGTGAGTTCGAAACCACCTTCAATGTGCTTGAACACCCGGTGAACGAAAACATCGTGAGGAAACCATAGCATGGTGATAGGGGGTTTTTCTAATGCCCGCCTGGCTAGATACCACCCTCAAGTAGAAAACCTGCCGCCAAATACCTCTAAAGGTATGTTTCAACAGTTGGACTTGAGAGCCCATTTTTCAACAGATTTAGCGTGTCTACCAACTTGGGCCACATAGTCACTTAAGATCAAGTGAGATTATAGCCATAATGCTAAACCTTAACTATATAAAACAATACTTTAGATATGAGAGCATAAAAGAAATATAAAAAACGTCACCAATATTTATCAAGGGCCGAATCTGGGATGTCTATGATTGTTCAGAATATATGACACCTATATGTGTGTTCCAACGGTCGCACTTAAGGGTCAGACCCTAAAACTAGGTTGTGTTCATCAATTTGACTCACATCATCTCTTAAGGTGAAATTTGTTAAGTAAGACAACAGCCTTTTTTTTTACTGCAATGTAATTGAACCACATACCTTAGAGGTAATGTTAATCCTGACCGTCCAGTGTCCACCATGCTCCCCGCCAGGAGTCTTCACGAAGGAAGTAATTATGTCATGAGGGGGATCAGAAATCAACTGCTCACCGAATGTGAATCCATCATGTCTCAACCAACTGTATGTGGGTAGGTTGTCATTTTGATCGCACCAGTGCCTTGAATGTAACAAAAATTTTTCTTTTAAAGATTTTTATGTCAAAAATCTTTTAAATTTGTTCTGAAGAATTCTTCGATATAATCCCCTCCTCGCTGTTCCACAACAGAACCACGCGGACACGACTTCGGTATCACAGCTTCTAGGTGACTCCCATTGTATAGTGAATTAAAAAGTTTACACTAAGTGAACTCAAATGATTCACATTTTTGTCGTACCGTGGAGCTGTGCAACCGTCTTCCTGTTACCGCGTTCCCATAAGGGATGGTGGTTCTTTCTAAAAGTATCCATTCTTGGATCGATTCGAAAGGACATCAAATGAATCCAGTCACAAAGATATCAAGATCCAAAATATTGATGCATCAAAAGTCGTTTTTTTTTACTTTTTCATGCCTATATTTTCCATATAAAACCAATCATAGAAAATAAAAGAACAACAGTTTTATCATTATTATATGTATGTGAAAGCTTATCATTTGTAATATGTTTGTGTAAAACATTCAAATAATTGTACATGTTTTATGAAAATAAAAAAAGAAATTTTAAAGCTGAAATATTGATTCAGAGTTGAAAATTGATTTTCATAAAATATGGATTTTTCAATGTCAGATCGCCAACCCTAGTTCCCATCTTCCTACGATATGAAGTCCTTCAGAAGAGGCATGAAAAGTTATCTAAGCAGGCCAGCTTGACAGTAGTGACTGGCAGTCAATTTTGGTTTATTGTCAGTGGCCTCCTACTTGGATTATGCTGTATGACACCAGGTACAGTTATTTAACACAGGTATCTGAGTAGTCTTGCCACTCACTCCTCTCCACACCACAGAAGAGGAAGTCTGCTAGCAATTTTTCCTAATAGAAAAGGGTACCCTTGTAAATAATAACAAATAATTTACCTGATACCCTTGTGTGATGTAGCAGCAAGTTCATACCACATCAGTCCGAATACGGGAGATCGTGGCTCTCTACTTTTCATACCCATGTATACACCGGGTCTATATGTACCCCAGTACCTATCTCGAGCTGACAGACCAGACTCTTGAACCACCTTGAATTAAATATCATAAATATAGTTCTAGGTGCATGGTGGTACAGTTTTTATAATGCACATCTGGTTAGATATCATCCTTAAGTTGATAATGTGCCACTAAATAGCTATAGAGATGTCAGGTATACTTGAGAGCCAGTCCCTCCACTAGACTCAGCGTATCCCTCATTTTTAGCACAATTGACATATCAGGTGATTTGTGAGTGAGTTACATAAAATGAGAGCTATAAACTATTAAAAAATACATTCACTGCACTGTTTAATCTGACATTACCTGAGATTGTGGCCATAACACAGAGCCTAGAAAATATCCATAAAATTATAAATAGGAGAACCACCATTATTAACTTAAATTATTCTTTATTTTCATTCATAATATTAGTAATTGATATGTCTAATTTCTTCTATATCTCACAATCAACATTTCAGAATTTGGCACAAAATATCAAAATAGTAATTTCTAGATCAATAGCAAATTATACATCCATACTAATTTTCAGAAAATTTATTTTCTAAATTCGCTCAGTTAAAGTTTTATTATATTTGTACATAATACAAGGTACTTTTCTGATAAAACTCAAGGAATTATTAATCCCGGCTGAGTTTTAATCATATAATTATAAATATAACTGAGGATTAGTAGATAAGGTAGGCATCAAAATTCTACATGCCTATTTTTATTTTAACTTACTTTCATTTATATGTTTTTATATTTCTATGTTTAATTTACAAATTTATTCAACTGCCTATCATCACAAAGTCTTTGAATGTACCAAATAATTAATTTAATATACCACATAAATAATGGAACCTACACTTTTTCTGAGTACATGCAACAGTAGCTTTAGAATAATTTCACAATTCTGCCAGTGTTATGTAGTTTTTCCACTATTCAAGGCAAAGGAATCCATAAAAAATAACTAATAGCAATAAGCCCAAATATTTTAATAAATTAAGGAAATAGTTTAAGTGCTTACTATAATTTCTACAAAATTACTATGCAATTAATATGTGATATCTTTTTTAAGATACAGTTTTAATATCCATTAAAATCTAAATCATTGTATGAGCAAATTTTGTTATGAATAAACCTGGTGTTTCATCACACTTCACCTATTATAATGAATAAAGTAACACTTAAATAAATTATATTTTTAATAACAATTGGATTTAGTTAAAAAGCGTGAAGGTGAATTTTATATTATAGATCAAAATTAAAACGAAAATCGATGAATTTAACAGGTAAACTTAAGTGCGTCTCCAGGAACAAACATAGAGAAAAACATTTTAACATACCTTAATATCATCAAAAGGAGTATTTACTCTCGTTTCTAAATATCCCAATGTGCCGACGTACACCGCTACGACTAGACATAGACATCCTATAACACTTTTCCATAACGATAGCAATTTAAAAGTCTTACTCCCTACTGATGTGTCGCTTGAACCCGAACTGCTGCTTGTTTCATTTGTCGTAGTTTTATGCTGGTCTTTAGTTATTTTTCTTTGTCGTACCATTTTAAATATAACATATAAGCATTACACTGCTATAGTGCAATATTCAAATTACGAGGCCACGTTATTAAATCAAATATTTCAATTTGTTTAGGTCCACATCACCGGCGGCAGAACCACCGTGACTTCGATTCAGCCAAATGTCAATATATATACAACTAATTTATGTATGACGTTTGTAGTGTTGTAGTAAATTGATTAAAATTTTGATTTAGTAAATTGTAAATTGATTTGAGTAAAGTGAAAAAAAAATGGATTTATGGTAATTTTTTTTATACCAGAAAGAAAATATTTCAATGAAAAATGTATTATTTGTTCATTGAAATAAAACTAATTTAAACGGATTTTATTCCGGTTATTTATTAAATTTTGATCCCGATTTTTATTATAAATAATAATAATAATTAAATTGAAGATAGACACAGTAACACAAACTTTTCTGGACAACCTACACCTCAGTCCGCCCCGTGACCACGAAGGCTGAAAAGCTTTCGAAACGTCGGGATCAAAATTTAATGAATAACCGCGATAAAATCCGTTTAAATTAGTTTTATTTCAATTAATAATATTCGCGTAAACCTAAGAAATCATTATGTATTATTTGTTGTTTAAATTAAGTAACACGCAGCTAAAAGAATTTAACGATTAATTGTTTTCCTTTTATTGAATACCATCTGTGCTTGTGATATTGTTTGCGATACACAAAAAAATATTTTCCTTTTTCTACTTGAAAATATATAACTCTTTTGTGTAGTCTATAATCAGGGTTCATTATTAAATATAGTACTGCATTGGTTAATAAGCCCAACTGTAGTTTCATTGACGTGATACCTACCTATCTCAAACATTAGCGAATAACACTAGAAATCTAAAATATGTACAAAAATTGTCAAATTACAATCAGTCAAAACTATATAACTAATATAATATAACTATCTATACGAATAGATATTTTATCAAAAATACTTTAAAATACCTATGTCAATTCGGCACACACTAAACTATGAACAATAACATTGTCAATTTCACAACTAAAAATATATAATACTAACGAGAGTACGAATCAAGTTTACAGGTCTGCGAACTACGAGATTATGATTAAATAGAATTAAACAGTAATTTTTTGCACAAATGAAACAATTGTACATTGCCACTGCCTAGATTTGGAGTTACCATACACAAGTGCGAAAATTGCTGTATTTGACAAAAAAATTACCGTACTCTCTAATACAAAAACATTTATTAAAAAACACTACTTCTACTCTTCTCGTTCCAATAAATCTACTAAGTTTCTTACAGCTTATTATTGGCTACATCCAACTTATAATTTTAATTTTTGCGGTCATTTCGGGTGTTGATTTAATATTTTTGATTTTCCACAAATACAATGTTTTGCCAAAAGTGTTCCATTGATCGTAGATGTTATGAGTTGGTTTCAGATTTTGTTTTTATTAAATTAGCGGTGCTATAGATTTTCTCTGAATCAGCTTTCGCATACGACAATAAAACAATTTCAACAACGGATTTTGCATAATTAATAATCAACGGTTCTGGATGATATAGTATTTTGTTCCAAAATTCGTCTAGTGGCGTTGATTTTGGATGGCAAAACGTATCTCCAGGAACCTTGTATTTGGGAAAAGATACCATTCATCATCAATAGCCTGTTTTTGTAAATAACTACGAAGTAATTCTTTCCTTTTTCTACAATCCTTTCTGTACATCTATGTGGGCGCTACATCGTGGAACTAGAAACATAATTAAATGCATAAAATTTTCCATAGAAAGTAAAAAATTGCAACACAATGCAAGTATTCTAATTATTAATATTTAAAAATTCATTAATTATTGAAAATAATTAGTGTAGTTAATTATATATTATCAAAACTTTTCTGTTTTCATATAATTCAATAGATGGGATACTTTGAGAGAGCCCTCAACTTATGTGAGTTAATAGTTAATTAGTAGAGTATTTTTATCATTCAACAACATTATACATCCCTAATATACTTTATTAGGGACTAGATTTCTATAGTGTTGTAATAAATCCTGCATCTTTATCAGCAGTAGCTCCAAGAAAACAGCCTGCTGGATTTAGTTCTAAACCTTTTTCTTAAATTCCAAAAAATATTGTTTTTCAGCCCATAGTAATTACGTCGTAGTAATTATTAATTTTAGTTATGAATTTAGTTATTATTTAGTTAATAATTAGTTATTAAATTATTTTATTTATTTTTATTATTATTGTTAAAGACACTAATGTTTAATGTTGGAAAATAATATCTCATGATTGAGTGATATTTTTAATATAAATATGTACCCTACAATAATATTAAACATGAAATAAACAAATATGAAGTTTTTTTCCTAAGCTATTACAAAATTCTCATCCATAAATTTACATGATACGTTTAAGCTGTAGACAGTGTTCATAGAATGTCGGATATACCACTTAAAATGTTTACCTACGTTATCTTAAGTATTTATTACAGGGTCCACTTATTTGCACCACCAACAGAATTTAACTCCGTGATAATTTCCCACTTTATTTTTGTTTGATGACGGACTTGCAAGAAACGTAAACAAGTCCTATAGTAATTCCTGGATTTTATTCTAATGGATGGCAGTAGTCCATCTCGCGATACCGGTTTAACCCTTTTGTACTACGCATAATTTATTTTATGCTGGTATTATTATTTGAAATCTGTTCCTATAGAATAATTTAAATTCAATAAAAATAATGTGCTCAGACAAACAGTGCGTCAACTGAAAATACTTTTACATTTTTTTAACGACCCTGCTATGTTTAAGTTCATGAATAATAGATAAATAATTAAAACTTCATAGTATGAAACGTTTTTATCTAACATGACGGCCAAAACTTTAAATGAAAACAAACTTTTCAAGTTAAGTTTGACAGTTTTTTCAAGTTAATTGTTTATACTTTTGTTGTAGATTTTCACTGTCGTTACTGTTTTCGTTTCACTGTTAAGTTTCGTTGTTTTACCATTATTGTTTCATTGTTATAATGTTCTCAAAAAGAAAAGCTTCCTTATACAAAATATCATACTGAAATTATTATCTAATTGTATAGATAGTGTCTGAAATAAATGAAAACTCAAAACATTTTTTTTATTAAGGTAACTACTTGTTTGATAAGCAAATAATATTTATAATATAGTTCCTTATTTCAATTAAAAAACCAAAAAATAAAAATATAATTTGCTTATTAAACAAGCTGGTACCTACAGTTTCTCTATATCATTATTCAAAATAAAATATCTACCTACATATACAATTAAGGTATAGCACATATAGCTTGGCCTATCATACGCTTGAAAGCGCTACAGAGCTCTATAGGACCCACTTTATCACGCGAGATGGCTCTATTTTCCTTTATGTATAGTTACCTTGTATACTTTTATACTAAACACAGTTTGAAATTTGACGCCAGATGGCCAATCTTTTGATTGACATACCATTGAACAGATTAAAAAAATAATTAAAGACACTGATAAAGTTCGATTGAAAGGTGTTTAAATCGAAGTCAAATCAAAAACAAAATCGAATCGAAATCATTTTCGGCAGTAAAGGAATTGGATCCACCTATATGAAAATTTCATCTAATTAAAAGACATTTAATACCAATGAGTTATAAATAACCATAAAAAATAAAAAACAGAAACGATATTAGATATAGCGTCCTATTACTCTAAACGAATTGAAGATGGAAGGTTGATTAGGATTGATTTCATATATAAAAAAATAGATATGCGAGAAACATTTTTAAGTTTTAGTAACGATAAAGAGTATGGATTTTAGGTGATACGAAGTTTACTGGGTCAGCTAGTATAATATGAATAATTAATATAGAAATAATAGATACCAGGCACTTATTACCACCATGAATTCTGGGATATCCCAAAAACTCGCAGGAATATTTTAATAACGATGGCACCGTTTTGTTAGAATACTGAACTCATTACAAGGCACTTGATAAATATACTTGATAAAGACCAGAAAGATCTTTGACACTGGGAATAGCTGACAAATCTAATTATAAAGTTATGATAGCTCAGTGGTAACACGTAAAGACCTATGAAGTGAGCTTGAGTTTTCGGTGAAGAAAAACATCATGATGAAACCATAGCATGTTGGTAGTGTTTTTTCTAATGCCACCTGAATAGCTAGTAACTAATACTATCCCAAGTTGAAAATCTACAACCAAATACCTATAGGTGTGTTCCGACAGTTAGAATTGGGAGCCAATTGCAATCCCTCCGCTAGTTAAAAATAGTTACAGGAAATTTTACACAATTATTGGTCAATGTTTTCATTAATTCGATACCATAGCAGACCTAATTACTAACAAGACTTGCTGCTCGACACATAAAACGTCAAGCACTTTAAATATGAGTTATATTTGGCATTAAAACGACTTTGTGTAACTATAAAAATTCTGCCCGATATTAGCATAAACATGAATAAAAGGCGGCTGCCACTGAATAAAAATAAGAAAAAAAAAATTAATAAGATATTGTTCATCCTGTTTTAAGGACATTCCTCTTAGGTGAATAGTGCTCCAGTATACATGTGAGTTTAAAGGTAAGAATATCACTCATTTAAGAACGTAAAGTCAAACTTGCTTTCAGTTACTGTTACCAAATATAGGAAAGCACGAATGACTTATGTAGCCTACAAGCTAATTTTTACTGGCGGCTTTAGCCTCCAGCGCTACATCTAAGGATTTAATCCTCACTAAATACAGTTTACTGCTTGACAAGATAAAATCCTACAGAAAATCATGGCCACGCGTCGTAACGACACATCTCAAGGATTTTAGTTAGGGGAATTATAAGATTGTTAGTGATGTCGGTACCACATTCGCTCTAGCAATTCTGTCAATGAACATTTTTATTAACTTATTCGCTTAACTCCGAATACCCTGATTTCTGTTTTTGTTTCGTAAAATGGCAGGAGGCAGTCAGTAAATGGATTTTCTGATCACAATAACAACAAGGTTGAGCAGGAAGAGCTGTGAGATTGAAAAAATTGCGACAAGTGTTAAAGAGAGGTAAGGGACGTGAGGAACCGAATACTATGCGATTTTTCAATAATATAAATGGTCTGTAAGATGAGTGTCATATCAATACAAAAAAAAACATGGATGGCAAATATTATTGTTGTGATGAATTTGACGTTTCATTAAAATACAGTAAATTCAAACGAAATCAAAAATCATTATTCAATTTAGCCCTGGGAAGGCGCTTACTATCGTCAAAACTACCATCGCTTTGGAAAATAACCCAGAAATCGAGAAGAACCTACAACAAAGTCGTTCTGTTATTTCTTTTAGGTAGGTACACAATTGGACAAGAAGACATTTAAATACATTTATAATTGTTTTTAGCGCATCCATAGAGAAGGGTGTCAATTCTAGACATCACCATCATTCACATATTAATTCACACTATCATAGCTTTTTGACATCAAAACTCGTTTGACATGATGTTTGAACTTACTATCCAGCAAATCGGTAACGTGCTTTGAGACTTTGTAATAACTGATGCCACTGGCTTGTAAATGAGATCGGTCCTAGCCTGCTTAAAAAAAATATTGAGTCATTGTCATTTTGACAGTTTCAAGCAACAATAAAAAATTATCCAGAACTTGGAGTTTTGGCGGGAGGTTCATCAGTTGTCAGTTTGTATTTAAATTCATAAACCTATGGTATTTAAATATTTTTGGAACGTGGTTCCTCCTTATGGGACCATGTGGAGGGGGCCCTAGCCAGGAAAAACGTCCGTAACGTTAGCATAAGATTTTTATGTATAGTCTATATGTGATGGCTATAAATAAAGTCTCTAATGGGTAGTCTACATGATGCCTGTTATTATTATATATTTTATAAATCATCGTAAACAAAATAAAGGTATTAAGGTAATTTTGTAAAGTAGTTTTTTTATCGATAAAAAAATCATAATGAAAAATGTATACCAGAATAATAGTTTTTTTTATACCTCGAATAGAACTCCAAATTAATAATTTTATAATAAGTAACTCCGTCCCTATCTGGTGTTCCATGACACCAGTCGTTTTTATTTTTTATCTCGTCGTGATGAAGTAATTTAGGACAAGAAAAGTACAAAAAATTACAAAAAAAAAAGAATATATATTTTTTTATCCTATAATATGAAAAGTAATGAGGCGATGATAGCTCAGTTGGTAGTGTGTACGGATGCCGCTTTAAGGGACGTGGGTTCGAATCCACCTTTAATTAAATTTCATATTGTAAAGGGACACTTAATTCGTTGGAGTTATAAACAAGTTACATTCAATAAGCAAAAGAAATAAAAAACGGAAACGATATTAGACTTAGCCAGTGCTATTGATCTTAAAAAAAAATAAGTTGGCAGGTTGATTAGGATATAGTTAATCAAGGGATCCAAAAAAAAAACCAAATCAGTTAATCAGTTTTCTTGATTCAGTGAGACTAAAGAACATAGATTATTGGTGACACATTTACCGGGTTAATCTTTATAAATTATAGCCTGTGTGTTATACTGATGCATAAGCCATATTTATGTTAAGTTTCATTAAAATCCGTTCAATAGTTTTAGCGTTAAAGAGTAACAAACATCCACACATCCACACTTACAAACTTACGCGTTTATATTATTAGTAATGATAGTGTAATATAGAATTCTAGCATTTTCCTGCGTTCGCGTAGAACTTAGGCTTAATTTTATTTCCCTTGGGTTTAGTCACTCGCCACCAGACTTTGCATGCTAAGGTAATTTGAAAATTTTATCATAATTGATTTAACCGTTTTGGAATACATAGAGGGAATAGATACATCTCGATTTTAATATAAATATACTAGATTTTTCCACAAACTGTTCGGTTGTGATTTGCTATAAAGTTTCTTAACAATTACAATTGAGTAATTTTGAATTGTTAATGGTTTTGTAGTAACAAATAAATAGTAGGAATATGACTATCACGTGGATTTAGCTTTTGGTGTGATCTAATTGCGGTAAGCACGCCGCGTGTGAGAGATGAAACTTTTGAACAAACTTTCTGCATGGTTCAACTTATGTGTCAACAGATGCCGACACACGACGAATAAAAGTTTAAGTTGTCTCCAATATATTTTTAGAAATATGTAATAAATACTGCAACGATATAAAATACTATTCATATTAATCTCAATGTCTCAATGTTAATATAAAGTTATAATAAATGTGCAGATAATAAGGCTTAGAAACTTTTTATTCTGGTTAAGTATGGTTGACGCATCATTACTTAGTAAGTTCAGCAGATGAAGCGCTTTAAGGAATTTGTTAATAAATGTTATGTATTTTTTAATTACTTTAATTACGCAACATGATATTACTATTATATTCATTATATTTTTTTAATAAACTGCTGTTAATTATTAATTTTGGTAATTTATTATATTTAGTTTATTTATTTTTATTTAGTTACGCTTATTTGTATGCGATATATAAAACTTTGTAGTGATATGTTTCTTTATAATAAATAAAAATTATAGATAAAAATAATCATGATGTCTTTCACTTTGCTGAATGTAGCTTATTGTTTAATAACTAATATAAAATAGTCGTTTTTAAAAGTTCATAATAAATTCCATCGTTGTAAATTGAGTTAGAGGCGCTTGAAGCGCGCCTATACGGGGTGACCGACCGCGCCACCTGTCCGTGTAACTGTCGATAAAGTAGCATCGCGCGCGAACCGCGTCGCTGGAGCGCACCCCGCCCCTCGGCCCGCGGCGGCGCTACTCGCCGACCCCCGCCGACGCGACCGACAGTACCATCGAGCGACACAAGCTGAACGTACTAAAACCCACACCTATACACAATGCGCCACGCTACGCGGCTGTCATGAGACGAAACGCTATATTTTCCTCAAGTGATCAGTGAAATAATGTAAAACGTTAAATTTAAACAATACTCTATCGCGGTTTAATTATCCCCCGGGTCGTTCGACAGCGGCCGGCCGGTGGCGGTACAGAGCGGTGTATAAAAAAAAGCTGGCGAGAACGACGAAATATTTCGATGCCAGTGTAAAAGATACTGTGTGTGAGTGTTGTGTAGTTATTAAATAGTTAAATGGATAAACGTCGTGCAATGATCGTATGAGGAAGAAAACCAACCGAAACATAGTAAGTGAGGAGCGAACGCGCTCGGTGTTGATTTTTGTTTGTGTTCAAGAAGAAATGTGGGGTAGCGCTCCCCGGTACCAAGTTTTTACGTACGACAGGGGCGGCCGCTGAACGAAATACGGAGGTACGGAGGTCCATCCCTCGGTATACTCAATGTTGTATTTTTTTTATAGTACAAACCACCCGAGCAGGTCTGCTTTCGTATAACCCCTTTTTTGTGTCAAGCATTTTTTGGAGGGAATGTTTATGAATCGATATGTTATAGGTTATGTGCGCCTGGTAGAGGCGAGTTTCAGATCGCGTTTTTTTTTTTACGATAACAAAACTGGTTTTATGATTTAAAAATATATGTTTGTAACCTCATCTCATGTTTCTGTGAACCGAATGCTGTGAGTTTCAAGTTTTAAACATTTAAATTATATGTTTGTTACATTCATTATCTATGACCGTGGTTATATACAGATAAGGTAAATAAATATATATAAATTGCCTATTATACAACAACAGATTATATAATTCAGGTTTTATGAGCTTATTAAATCATTCAATATATTATGATACAAGGTTATTTCATTGTTTGTTTTGAAACAGTTAAACGACTCATAAAATTTAAAATAATGTTAATATGATAAAATAAATCAAATTCACACTTAATCTTATTCTTAACTAATATTCACCTAACGCATAAATTCGCTGATATTTGTTAATAATGCTAATTGACTTGGTTCCATCGGAAATTACTTACCCAGCTGTGGCAGGATACATTCATCTGCCATTCGCATAGCCTCATCATTGCGCCATCTATCACATTATTTTATTATACACTATACCCGCTGTGTCCGCGATTTCGTTCGCGTAGAACTAAAAAGTATTTAATATTTTTTTGCCTTTTCTAACTTTTTTCAATACAGCTATGCTCCTATTGGCGGTAGCGTGATATCGAATAGCCTAAACCCTTCTCCAATGATTGCTCTATAACATACAAAAATATTTTTTGAAATTCGAATGATACTTTCTAAGATTGTCGCGTCCAAACAAACAAAATTTTCAGCTTTTTATAGTAATGTTAATTTAGATTGAGATTTAATCATAGCTTATATTTTTAGTCGGTATCAGCTATTGAATAGAGAAAATTGACTCTAAATCCGTCTTATATATATATTCTTTGCTCTGGAAGAATCTTTACGATTTCCCCTTACGAATTATCATATACAAACGATACATAGATACGATAATGCAAAATGTTTGCTTTTTTAGAATAGGTTTAGCAATGGTCTCAAATCTTACCTGATGTTAACTAACTGTGTGGCCCAAGATGGTTGTCATGCTAACCCTAGTGAAGGGACTGCCTCTAAAGTGCGACTGTCGGAACGCATCTATAAGTATTTGGCGCCAGATATTCAACTTGAGTGTGGTAGCGCCGACTAGCTTGAAGTGATGATAGCTCAGTGAGCTTAAACTTTCGGTGAAGGAAAACATCTTGAGGAAACTATAATATGGTGGTAGGGCTTTTTCTAATGCTCGCTTGGCTAGCTACCACGCTCAAGTTGAAAATCTGCCGCCAAATACCATTGGGTGGGTTTCGGAAGTGGCACTTGAGAGCCAGTTCCTCCTATTAAGACCGGCAACGCATCTGAGATTCCTCTGATGTTGTGAGTGTCCGTGGGCGGCGATGATCACTTGCCATCAGGTCACACGCTTGCTCGTTTACGCTCTATTTCATTAAAAAAAATTGTCTCTCTCAAATTATGCATGAAAGCAGGCATTAGAAAATGCCCTACTGCCATACTATGGTTTCAGCTCAGGATCATTGCAGGGATTTGAATTCACGTCCATTAACGTAAATCGTAAATAAAAGCACAGTCCTTGATGGTTCGACCACCTGGCAGCTCCAATGGCGTTGGTGTTAGATTGGTATCTATTGATTATTGGTTCAGTGGTATAGTCAAATTGACCCGACAGTATGTACAGTGTACACTTATGCAACCTACTGATATGCATAGGCGTAACTGAAAGTTTTACTTTGTATCCTTACTAAACAAGATTTGAACTGGCGATGGCTTTGTTGATAGTGACTACAGACGCTACGTCTATGTACGGGAGTTCGATTCCCTGCAATAAGCGCGAGCTTTCGGTGAAGGAAAACATCGTGATAAAACATAGCATGGTGGTAAGGGTTTTTCTAATACCTGCCTGGCTAATAACACACTGAAATGGAAATATGCCGCAAAATACCCATCTGCACAAAATCTGTCATAAGAACATAAGCATATTTATTATTTAAAAAGAACACGCCGATAAAGCTATAGCTTTACATTTTTAAAACATCCAAAGACGTTTTCATGGTCGTCGTATAAACAAACTGAACCTTATTTTGGAATTGTCCACATTTTTTTTTTATACTTAAGGTTTAGCGTTATGGCCATAATCTCACCTGATCTTAAGTGACGATATGGCCCAAGTTGGTAGACAAGGCTCTCAAGTGCAGCTGCCGGAACACACCTATTGGTATTTGGCGGCAGGTTTACAACTTGAGGGTGGTAGCTAGCCAGGCGGGCATTAGATAAAGCCCTACCACCATGCTATGGTTTCCTCACGATGTTTTCCTTCACCGAAAGCTCAAGCTCATTGTAGGTGCTCGGATTCGAACTCACGTCCCTTGACGCAAAGTCGTACACACTACCACTGAGCTATCATCGCTTCAACTTTTATTGTTGTACCGTTTCACAATATTTCTAGTCTCTAGTTTCAAAAAGCGGTGTGAATTCAGTCTCTGATAACAACCTGGTAATTCATAGTTGTCGTGGCGTAATTTTAATTCGTAGAGTTCTCTGTTTCCCAACGTGTGATCAGTGGCGTAAGTGAAGGGTGGAAAAACTGGCGAAATGCCACGGGATTAAAGCTACCTCCTTCAATTAGCAAATCTGTCGCCAAATACCTTTTTTTTTTCTCGATAGGTTTATCGTTATGGCCACATTCGAGGTCACAAGATGTTGTACACACAAAGGCTAATGAAAGGACTGGCTCTCCAAAAATTTTGGAAGAACTCGCTAATCTTATGAACTACCAGATAAATTTGAAAAATTTACGCTTGTATTTGATAGAGTAATCATAGACGAAGGTAGTCCATATAACGTCACGTAACCATTTTCATTGTTTGTTCATGACCAAAGCTGTATTGAAAAAAATCTACAAAAATTATTAAATAACCTTTAATTGCACGCGAACGAAGTCGCGGGCACAGCGAATATAATAAACGTAATGTTACTTTTACTCTGATAATCGTGAATCGTGTCTCGGTGCTGGCGCATACTTTTTTTTACAAGTGTCAATATGACTTCGGCCACAGCATAATACGTAGCGGTAAGCGGAATTGTTAGAACAGAAATCACATCAGCTCGCGTTTCATTTCGAAATACTGAAATCCTCATTGTAACTTGTCTAAAGTCAGTTTGTTTATCTTCTTCCTGCCACAGAAACATCTTTCCGTACTAAAAATAATACACGAATCAACTACCATCATGTTACAATAGAAGTGCTGCATGATACTATTTTTTTAACAGTTCAGTGCATCATTTCGTATTCATTTTCAAACTATACAAACTATGTGATTAATGTTAAAACTATATCATAAAGCGGAAAAGTTTTTTGTATAAAGGTACTAATACTAATAATTTCAACAATTCATTCGGTTTATTAAAAAAAAATGTTTTCGATAGAGCAATAATTGATAATGGCGTTAGACTATTTAACATCATAGTACCGATGGGAGCGGCACTAAATTCAAAAAAATTACGGAAACAGACAAATATTATTATATATTTTTTTTATTTCACGCGAATAAAGTATTAAAATTAACGATAGATTTGCAAATTTATGTGGTTTTGTTACATAGCTTTATTATTCGAAATATAAAAAATCAAAGAGATTTGTAACACAGTGCAATCTGAAAATGATGCTGAACATCCTAAGATCTCTGTTTCATTCTGGATTCATTGGCTCTGTTTTTCTAACTGGCATTCGGTCAGTTAACCTGAGGAGCTTTGACAGCTATCCCGGACTTGTGAAGACAAGTGCGAAAGACAGTCAGCCCAGGACAATTAAATTCACTGGCAATAGTAGCTGATTGATATACGCCGGCTGTTCCCGATAGGTGCTGCACCTAAAAGCACCGCTACAGCTGGTTTTATACATGGTTTAAGGTGGTTACAATACAGTCGGACTGATTGTCTTGTCATATATAATGAAAATTATGTTTGTTTGAGCCGCAATCACGTCAAAACTAATGATCTTATCAACATGGGACCATGATCATTCGATGCGGAATTATTTGTATATGGTTTAGTGCTATTCATTATTTGATTTCCAATGATCCTTCATCATATTATTGCTGTTTTACTTTATGAACATTTTATCCGCCAATAAAAACAAAAGACATGCATTTTCTCTTAATATGTTATTTACTCGACGAAACGGCCGGGAACAGCTAGTTAATATTAAATGAGGAATGTTTACTTGTTTGTACGTGCAAATTTTAAGAACTAACTACCAGTCGAATCTTATCCATTATTTATATATTTATAGTTATATCGTTGTAGACGACTTTAAAATATTTAACATCACGCTACCACCAATAATAGTTAATCTGTATTGAACAAAGTTAAAAAATTTAGCAAAAACGTTAAAATACTTTTTAGTTCCATGCGAACGAAGTACAAATAATAGCTATTATCCGACCGCTATGCTATGTATATAAAGGTAAATTGAAAGAAAAAATATGAAAAAGGCACTATGGAATCCTAAAACTAAGTACCCTAGGGCCATCTATGAAAAACACTGCACCGAGTGGTTATAAGTACTATCTCGATAAATACAATAGTTTTAACAAGGTACAGTATATTCTGTGTTAGAATGTAAGATATAAATTTTAATTATCTATATTGATATTATAAAGCGGAAAAGTTTGTTTAAACGCGTTAATTTCTGAATCTACCAGTCGAATTTGGAAAATTCTTTTTGCATTTGACAGCTCATTTATTGAGGAATTTTATGGCCTACTGAACATCACGCTACGACCCTTAGAGCCGAGCAAAGAAAAAAATAACATTAAACGAGATGGTTCGACGATAACCGCTCAACAGATCACTATGAAATTTTGCATACACGTTACCAGGGATACAGAAAAGGACATTCGGTTTTTCTAATTCACAAAAAAAATGTGTATCCGGCGTATACGAATTTATAGAAAAACGTTTAGTTCCATGCGAACGAAGTGACTAATATTAGTATATCGGTCCCGTTTGCTCTTTAATAATTTTGCATAGGTGCGACTGGTAATGACGATTACTACGCTGAGGCCTGCCGTGTATCGCTAAGATACGTAGTTCCTAAATAACTTGTCTAGTGAATTCATAACAGTTGTCGACACCAAATACTTATTATAAACAGAACTGTAATAATTATACTCGCACTTACGTACAATTACTCACACAAACAAACGGAAACATTTGTTTGTATATTAATGATGACCTGTGGCTTCGCTCGCGTTTGATAGGCGGTAATTAATTTCTTGTAGTTTTTAACACAAATCTTGAATTTTTTATACTTTAGGTGAAACGATGATAGCTCAGTTGTTAGTGTTTACGGACAGCGTGTCAATGGACGTGAGTTCGAATCCACCATCAGTAAACTTGAGCTTTCGGTAAAGGAAGACATCGTGATGAAACCATAGCATGGTGGTAGGGCTTCTTCTAATACCCGGCTGACTGCACCTTTTTTTATAGCTTATAGCTAGTGTTATAGCCCCGTTTTTACCTAATGTTAAGTAACGACGTGGCCCAAGACGGTGGACGCGCTAAGCCTAGTAGAGGCACTGGCTCTCAAGTGCAACTGCCAGAACACGCCTATTGGTGTTTGGTGGTAGATTTCCAACTGATGGCGGTACGTAGCCAGGAAATGTCCTACCACCAAACTTTTATCACTATGTTCTTCCTTCCCGGGCGCTCAGGATCATTGCAGGGATTTTAAATTACATCCATTCGCGCTACCACTAAGATACAGCACCAGAAAAGGGGTGACCACAAATATACATATGTATATGCCTGTTTGTACGATAATTCACTTCCGAATTCTCAGAGCAAGTTCGACCCAGTATGACCGGTTTTGCTATTGGTTTCGTTTTTTTTTTTCTCCTTACTGATATTCTAAACATGAAAGTGACTTTGTTAGTTACGCTTTCACGTCTAAACCGCTAAGTCAATGGTGACGATATTTGGTATAGAGATAGATTTGGACTTCGGAGACTGTGATAGGATACTTTGTCCCGCTAAAAACTTATTGAAAATGGGCTAAAGAGAGGAATTAACTTTGTATAAAACTTTATACTGCGTCATCCGATGCGACAAAATTAATATTAACGTGAGCGAAGCCGCGGGTGAAAGCTAGTACATTATAATCACACCGAGTTTTACGTTTGTATCTTGTATCGTTTCACGTTACAACGTAATTAGCAAAAAAAAAAAAAAAAGTTGAAGAAACACGTTTTTAATTCGGTTCACTACAAACATTTATATACACCGATTAGAAGAACTGGCTCTCAAATGTAACTACATTAGCAGTTCATTTATTTGGAGGCAGATTTTCAACTTGTGGGTGGTAGCTAGCCACTAGGCATTACCGAAAGCTTGGGATCATTGCAGGGATTCTACCTTAAGCCAATTGACGCAGCGTCACTACACACTACCATACCACTGTGCCCATCATCGCTTTTAATGTTCTTTTTCCTACTAGTTTAATCAATAATTATACCACAGCGCTATCAAAACCTGCCACGTGAAAAAATACACAAAAAATGTCTATTTTCATGGTGTTTTGTTTCATGTTTGATAAAACGGTGTGGGAGTTTAAGGTGTCATATATACCCTATTCCCGAGGGAGTCTGTCGTTTTACATGTTGGTCCATAATATTGGCTATCAAGCACCATGACAAATTTCATCAAAATCAACCACTTTTTTGTTTCCGTTTATAAAAAATCCATTTAATTACCAGTGTTGAATTCTTTTTAGCAACATTGCGACGTGACAAAATGCGTGTGGTATTTTGGTGTCCTCTTCCGCCAGTTATTTGTTTTTAAATTAAAATTTTGCGTAACGCCCATAATCTCATCTGATCTTAAGTGAAGATTCAGCCCAAGTTGGTAGAGACGTTAAACCTGTGGAGGGACCATGTCTCAAGTATAACTGCCGGAACACACCTATTAGTATTAGGCGGTAGATTTTTACCTGAAAAGGGTGGTAGCTAGCCAGGTGATCATTAAAAAAAGCCATACCACCATGCTATGGTTTCCACACAATGTTTTCCTTCACCGAAAGTTCAAGCTCATTGTAGGTGGATTCGAACTCACGTCCCTTGACGCGGAGTCCGTACATACTGCCACCGAGCTATCATCGCTGCAGTTTTGATATGAATCTCTCGGAAGGGTGTGTAGGTCGGAATAACGACGCCGAAAACCAATCTATTGAGGATCTATTGGCGATCGCTCTTGTTTTTTAATTTTAAAAGTAGTATAATAAGATATATTTTTTTACTTTATTATTTTAGCGGTATGGGCAGAATCTCATAGGTTGTAAGGTAACGATGTGGCCCAAGATGGTGGACACGCTAAGCCCAGTGGAGAGACTGGCTCTCAAGTGCAACTGCCTGAACACAGCTATAGGTGTTTGGCAACAAAAAATATATGCTATGTGAAAATTTGAACCAGCTATGCATTACAATTATAAAACTACTATTAAAAGTAAAATGGTCACAGTAAACCTAACATTAGGATTATTTTCTGGGAATGTACAACTCTTATATTAAAAGTAAATGACAGTAAAAATACGTAACTTCACCTCTGGGATTATTGTGGTGTCTAAATAATTGAATATACTTGTTTTTGGTTATAAGCGAATTTACTTAGCCAAATTTAGTTAATGATGGTTATTGATGCCATGTCTCGACTACCTTGGATATAAAATGTATGAGTACAGAACGTCAACTACCTACTAAAGGTGAACGCGGGTCACTGTCGCTTAGGGTTGCCAACCATACTATAATATATAGTATCTTGCTATATATTTGATAAATATTGTTGTATTAGATAATTTAGAAAGATACTATGTTTTCATTTCTAGTTCAATTGCCACCCCATTTTATATTTCACGTAAATAATCTTCTCTGACATTAACGTGAAAGAAATGGAACTTCTATTAATTTAATTAAAATGCCTTGGTAATTTATTAGTATGGATATACATTTTTCGAGATCCTACGACTATTTTTAAAATAATATATGCACATGCAAAATAAATATAAAAAACAAATTTGTACTAATTCTCCCCCTAACGTTCCCAAAAGTATTAACTATACATATATATGTTATTTAAACCTTAAAAAAAAGATAAATTGTTATTTTGACAAAGAGGTAGCAACCCTAGTGTTGGCCCCTATTCTGGCATTTCTTTTTTGGTATAACACTAGACTGTGAATTGACAATGACTAAACGATACGAATAAAAAAAAACATGTATTTGCTCGTTTAAACAAAAAAGAAATCATGTTTGATTATTTAAAATAAAAACATTTATATCTGTAGTTTACATATTTAAGATAGCGATAATTGCGGTTGAGTTTTTTTTTTTTTTCAATATAAGCAAAACAAACATGTTTTTTATGTTTGCCTGTCGTCGTATTTGACGTGTATCACTCTGAAACTATTGAATATATTTTGTTGAAATTTTATACGATATTTTGATCTATGACAGTGTTCTTACGGAATTAGGATTAACATGTATTTTTTTCTATTACGATATCTATCTAAGTATGCAATTTGACCAATATCAAGTGTGAAGACCATACAAGGAACTAACCATAAAATAACAGACATTTGGAACAATCGTTTCTCGATCACACAAATAATTATCCTATGTGGGATTCGAACCCACTACCGACTGCCTATATCGAGAGAAAGTAAGTTAGGTTCAGAGGTTATTTTTAGTTACTTCTAAGATGTGTTTAATTTCAAAATAGTGGGATAATTTAGTTAAAAAAATATTTTTGTATAGGAGGGGTAAGAATACCAGGCGATCATAAATCAGAAAGAAATATTCTATAATCAATTCAAATAATATATTTAGAGGAGCGCGTGACGTCATACTATCGGAGCCAAATGAAAAATAAATACGGTATGCCTTTCCTAGAACCGAGCCGGAGAGTGCGCCGAAATGAATGTAACTTCTGAACACCCGGTGTTCCGCACTTGACCGTGGTTATTTCTAATTTTCTATCTCCCTCTAACATATAACGGTAAATCGAAAGCGGGCAGAGATAGATTATATGTATTAAAATACCAGGATCACTCAGTTACCGTTAGATTCGACAATCATTTTGAATGTTTTCGAAAAATAAAATATAATCGAATCGTTCGAAAGTTGTCATTGCAAAATGATATTTATTTCTATGCATACAGAGATATTTTGACCTTTATTTATATGAATAATGGGCATAAGAAGAGGCGATATCTCTACCGAAGAACGGACTTACTAATAATTTGCGTGGTATGTTCTACAATTATTCAATTAGCGGCGCAGATATATTACCACTGTCTACGCTTCATTCTATACATAGAAATTGTGTTTAAAAACTTTTTAATATTTAACTGAATATAAACATGAAATTATAGATCTAGTTATAATAATATTTATTTTTTCAAAACTGAAATAATTCGAAATATACATATGAAATATTTTTAACTCAGCAAAGTAACATACAAACTTAGAGCAATTATTTTTGGATTGTATGAATAACAGTCATGCGTAAAATACGAACCCACAGCTCTCGGTTTGATTTAACTACGTCCAATCTATCGGCTTTTTATCCGAATGCAAAAACTTTTACACTTTAAAAGGAAATACGAAATTTTGAAGCCATGATAGCTCAGTGGTAGTGTGTACGACTTCGCGTCAAGGGACGTGAGTTCGAATCCAAGCACCTACAATGAGCTTGAGCTTTCGGTGAAGGAAAACATCGTGAGGAAACCATAGCATGGTGGTAGGGCTTTTTCTAATGCCCGCCTAGCTAGCTACCACCCTCAAGTTATAAACCTGCCGCCAAATACCAATAGGTGTGTTCCGGCAGCAGCACTTGAGAGCCAGTCCCTCCACAGGTTTAACGTGTCTACCAACTTGGGCCGTATTGTCACTTAAGATCAGGTGAAATTATGGTCATAAAGTTAAACCTATAAACAATAAAAAAATTGCTCATCTCTTGCTTTTGAATAACACAGGTTATATTAATCGATCGTTTATTTACGTAAAATTATATATATCTCTGTAACTTTGCATCATCTTCTTTGATCTTAACATGAGAAACATGCTCCCACTCTACCCGACACAGTGTTTACCCCAACCACTTTTCGTTACACAAAAAAGTTGCGCAACAGTATTTCAAAACCAGCGGAGTACATAGGTACTTATAGAAGTATAAAAAAACCACTAAATTAAAACGATATCTTCTAGACTACCAGATCTCTAGAAATGAAGCGAGGATGGTTCAGTTGGTAGTGTGTACAGACGCCGCGTCAATGGACGTGCATTCGAAACCCTGCAATGAGCTCGAGATTACGGTGAAGAAAAACGTCGTGATGAAACCATAACATGGAGGTGGGGCTTTTTATAATGCCAGCATGGCTAGTTACCACCGTCAAGTTATAAATCTGCCGTCAAATACCTGTAGGTGTATTTCGGCAGTTGCACTTGACAGCCAGTCGCTCTACTAGGAATAGAATGTCCACCATTTTGGGCCACATCGTCATTTAACAGCAGATGAGATTGTGGCCATAACGCTAAACCTATCTATATTAATATTATAACGAGAAAAATATTGTTTCTGTATTTCAACGCGTTAATCTTGAGAACTAAAAGTTAGATTTCACAAATTATTTTTGTATTCGATAGAGCAATCATTGAGGAAGGTTCACGCTACCATAAATAGGTGTAAAGCAGTACTCAAAAACGAGCAAATATTATTAAAAAAGTTTGGGAATTCCGAAAGTGCACCATTACCACCATACCATACATTCATTTAATTTTTAAGAAAAAGATAAACAAACCGTCCTAACGACTTGTTTCATTAATTATTCTATATTGTTTAAGCAAGCAAGTTTAATTGCGTGCCACGAAAACTCCGGAGATAGTTTTACCTAAACAGTAATGTTGAAGCGCTAACCTCTTTTTTTATTAAATAACTTTCGACTCGGCTGTATAGTTTCGGTATCTTTGCCTTTTACTTAAAAATAAAAAACTGCAATACCGTTAATGTAAAATCCGATAAATTAAAATATTCTGCTTGCAAAAAGCCATTTTGTTATTAAAGTACGGGTACTAGGTTATTTATATGAAGCAAGCTTCTACCCCTACTTCGCCCGCGTTAAAAAGTTAACATAAAAGGACCAAATGTAGCCAATGCCACTCTCCCTCTTTACAACTATCTCTATGGCAAAAATCAATTCGTTTGTTTGGTTTCATAGGACGTGAAGGAAGAACCTAGATCTCCCTTGGGAATTTAATGTTTTCCAGGACAAAAAGATGCCTATGTTACTCCCCATTCTTTCAACTATATAAAAAAACAAGTCGATTTGTTGCTTAGCTAGGGCGTGAAGGAACGACAAACAAACAAACACACTATTCCATTTAAAATATTAGTATAGATATAGACAGGTAACTGGTTGATGTTATTCTAAGGATAATAAAAGAAACCCGGTCTCGATACGTCTATTTTTTCGGGAGTTAGCCAAACCACTTCGTATAAAAAGACCCGGACATCCACGTAAAAAAAAAATAATGTAATATTTGTTATTTTTTAACAAATTTGAAATAAATTCTATGAAGTGTTTCCTTGAAATATGTCTACTCATATTATCGTATAAATACAAATTGCTTGTAGCAGAGGCAGATGAAAAATTTACTTGATCATGACGTTTCGAGAGTAGAGCACTACCGCACCCGCTTCTCGGTATGAGGCGAGCAAAAGATGCGCACTGAGAACGGATTTTACTATCTCGAGCTGTTAACCGAAAAAGTGCACGAAGTTGCAAGTATAAGTTAGTCTAATATACGTACCTTTACTAACTACAATTAAACATTTAAAATGCTATCTCCCTCTAAAATACAAACGTGTTTATTGTCCAGCCGAACGTGACACTCGAAGTAGGGATGGCGATCTTATATCGATTTAGAGCTCTGAATCGATCCAGTGAATCGATATTTTATTTAGGTTCGACTCTTATCTCATTTCATAAAGCATTAATTACAATTATTTGAATGTTTTACCAAAACGTATAAATGACATGTTTTCAACTACATAGAATGATAAAATCGATTATTGTGGTGTGCTTTTTGATTTCTATGATTGGTTTCTTATTGAAATTGAAATTATAGGCACGAAAAGCGAATCGAAAAAAAATCGCAATGAATAAATCTTGTGGATGTCGATTTTTTGTGAATCGATTCATTTCATGATTTCGTTTCGAATCGGTCCAAGAATCGACCTTTTTCAGAAAGTTTAGTCATCCCTAACTCGAAGATCGACTGTTGTTTTTTTTTCTCTAACCCCAGGTATAAATTGAGTCACGGCCCCTTGAACAAACGGCTAAAAGGTATAAAATGTAATAAAATTAAACATTCGAAACTCCTTGCATTGAGACTTCTTCGTACCCGATAAACAAATGACCGAGGTAGATTTTTAAATGAAATCTTGTTTGGGGAGTTTTTGACGGGATCTTGATCTGTCATGTTGCGTTTTTGATTTTGATTCATATACTTAGTTATTTAACCCTGAATTGTGTAATATAGGTGACATATAATCTAATGTAGTGTTGTTGACCAATCGTTCGAAACATGATATAATAGTTGCCACAAAAACTCCCAAGAGAGTTTCGACAATAGTTTCATCTGCCCAAATCTTATAACTTGAAAATGGTAGTAATAGTCTCTAAAAAGAACTGAGTTGCCAAAGGTTAAAAAGAAGAACTTGTTTACACTGGGCTAAAACGTTTGTTTGGCTAAGTCATCACTGCTACACTTTCTCGGTAACGCTGTTACTTTATGAATATAGAAAATAAATGTATTTCGCATTATTAACGTCGCCTTGATGAAGTTTTCACTTCTGACGTGTATATCACAAAGCTGTATTGAAAAAAATGACAAAATCCGGCAATAATCCACACTTACTAACACTAATATTTAAATGCAAGTGCGTGAGTTTGTGAGTCACGCTTTCACGCCTAAACCGCTGTACCGATAATCATGAATTTTGGGGTATACAGATAAACGGTACCTTAGAGATGGTTTTAGGCGACTTTTCCCCCGAAAAACTTGTTGTAAGTGGGGGTAAAAAGGGGATTAACTTTGTATGAGACTTTATATTTCTTGATCGGATTTGACAAAATCAATATTAACGCGAGCGAAGTCTTGGGTAAGAGCTAGTCATTTAATCATTTTTAGTTCCACGTTAATTTTAATATTTTAAAGCGCATAACTTTGAACGCACTAATATAAAAAGCAAGTCGGCTTTCAAAAATACCTTTTTATTTAATAGAGCAATCACTGAGGAAGGCTTTAGGCTATTTAACGTCACGCTAACACCAATAGAAGTGAAACTATATTGAACAATTTTATAAAACGGACGAAATATATTTAATCATTTTTAGTTTCACGCGAACGAACTCGCGGCCACAGCTATGTTTACATAAAAAATAATGTGTCCGGGCATTGGCCATTCTATTGCGTTAATTGTATAGTAGTTTTTAGAACTAGCGTGGAAAGTTCTGACATAGTACTATCAAGTTATAATAGATGGCATACAAGTCGCGAGTCAATAAATAAACGATTGAAGCGACAATAGCTCAATGGTAGCGTGCACAAACGCCGTGTCAATAGACATGAATTCGAATCTACCTACCACGAAATACAGCATATTGGTAGGGCTGTTTCTAATGCCCGCCCTGGCTAACTATCACCCTCAATTTGAAATAGTGCCGCCAAATACTTATATGTGTATTCTGGCAGCTACACTTCAGAGTTAGTCCCTAGGCTTAGCGTGTCCACCATCTTGGGCCACATCATCACTTAACGTCAGGTGAAATTGTAACCGTTACGCTGAATTTATAACTATAATAAAAAAACTTTACTGCATAAAAGTTTATCAGTAATTTTGTTCGCCTGGAATTAAATGTAATTTTTTCTACCCCTCGTAGATATTTGCTGCATTAAAACTAGATCTCCTTCCATTTCTGTACTCCTGGTAAAGTGTATGCAAACCTTTATGATTAATGTTTGAATAGAAATAACAAACAAACTGACATTGATATTTATTTATTTGTATTATTATTAGTTACCCGGACTCCAGGGTAGGTTTAGCGGTGAAGAAGCCTTTCAGCTGACGCGTGCCGTGAGTTCGAATCCCACACAGGGCAATTGTGTGATCTACAAATGATTTCCGAGTCTGGGTTACTTTGTATTCGCTGTATGACTATTGTCCGTTGACATTGGCAAAATTACTTAATTAGACAGATGGTATAATATTAAAAAATAACATGTCCATACCCGCAGATGTGTTCGGATGAACTTGAATAATTGCATAGTTGTGTGTATGTTGTAGTTGTATTTTACCGTCTTGAGAAATGAATTTTTAATTTTTTAAGAATACAGTTTAGTTCTTCAATTACAAAAATGTTGTTATGAATTTTAATACTTATATCAAAATATTATGAAGCGAAAAAGTTTCTCTGAACGCGCTAATATTAGGAAGTGTCTTACAGATTTCACAACATATTTCTGTATTTGGTAGAGCAATCATTGAAGAAGCCTTTAGGCTATTTAATATCACGCTACCACCAATAGGAGCAAAACTGTATTGAAGAAAAAAAAAGGGAAAATTATGACATAACTTTTACTTCCACGAGAACGAAGTCGCGGGCACAGGTAACTCAGATATGGGAAATGACGATCTCCGTATAAAAATATCATCCCTTGTTTCACCCCATTAAGTTTTATTTTGGCAAAAATAGATAGGTGTCCTTCGCTGAGATCAATGTCTATAGAAAAAAATAGACAGTTGGTTTTGGTTGCTTCCTCCTATATAATATACTTGTTTTGCTCGTCACTTCTTTCGTATGAGCTTGAAATTAAAGTAGGTATTCTAAGTTACTTCTTATAATACCAACTACCTGCCAGTGAAAGTTCCGTCAGAATCGGTTTAACGATTTTGGAGATTATAAGAAACGAGTAGACAATTTTTATTTATTATTTCATATGAATTATTAGTTAAAAAGTTCGATATTTTAAAATAACAAATGATTATTTTTTTTAAATAATTTATTCAATTAAAATAAATTTAATCAAATAAAATAAAAAATCTAGACTACATGTACACTTTCAGCCCCATGAAGCACTTTTTCAACTGTGTGTTTTTTATAATCTTTAGTTTTGATGTGTTGTAGCTATGTATGTCGTATAAATTTTTCTTTGTTTAAACTACGACACCAAGAAAGCATAGAGTAGTAAACTTTTGGATAAATTCAGGTCTATAAAAGTGATCTTATAATTTTAAGTTAACGTTTTGTCTCTTTCTTTGTCATTTTTTGCGATTACCGTTGAATAATCAATCGAATTCGTCCAGCATTGAATAAACAAACCGAACGAAAGATGCACCTGCAGCGGTAAGTTCACGGCCTCGGAATAGCACGCGATAAGTTGGCACGCGATCCGAGCTATATGCGACCGCTTCTGCTCGCATGCCGCCCTGGTATTTTTATAAGCTTGTCAATTGTGCATATTCTTCTTCTTTATATATAAAAAAATGCGTATCACGTTGTTTGTCCGCGAATAACTCCTAAGCTACTGAACCGACTTTAGTCAAATTTTGCACACTGTGTGCAGTTGGGCTCTACTGAGAGATAAGATACTTTTTATCTAGATAAGAGTCGCGATAGATGTCGCTGTAATAGATGTGATTGTCTCTACTCGAAAAGGCTGAAAAAGGTCTACCAGCTCAGCTAGTAAATATATAAAATAATACGCTTATCATCCGCCTGCAATGGGCGTCTCTTCTTCTCAACAAGCCTAAAAAATTCAGCGCATAAAAAACAAATAACAGTAAACAAATACTAACAAAAAAATAGGCAAAGAAACATTGAATCCAAGAATTAAGTACTATATAACCTATGAAAAACTCCTCATCGAAAGGGCATAGTCCTATCCTGATTAGTTCAGTAGTTTCGACGTACCATTCTCTTGAGAGCAGTTGCTCTTGAGTGCTAGTCCCTCCACTGTTCTTATTTTGCCTATCACTTAGGGCCACATCGTCACTCAACATGAGCTGAGATTGTGCCCATGACACTTAATCTATAAAGTATTTATAAAAACCAAGAGCATACCTAATGTTTAATTAATTAACCAGATATTTAGCACGAATACAGCTGATACAGTCAGTTCATAACATCGCTTTGTTGATGTTAAAACAATTTGAGATTATCCTTGTCTACCCTTCAAGAATGCAGCGCGTCATTATATGAACGTACTCGCCGACTATGCGTCGGTCGTGTGCGTTGAGCGGGCACTGCCGTCGACGCTTACGTCATATAAGGACGTTAACACAGCGCATAAACGACCGGGTGGCGGGAGCGTTTTTTTCGTGAAATTCCTTAGACGACGATGCGGTAAATAATTAGTTGAAAATTGACAGTAAAATTTCACATTTCGTTATAAATTGTTTTAACTGTGTCCGCGCCTTCATTTGCGTGGAACTAAAATCATAACAGAATGTTCAGTATTCTTACTTTGATTGATCGTTAACTGTATTTCCTAATAATAGACGAGCTGCTTCCACGACTTTGCATTAACTAAAAATTATTTAATCATATTTGCATACTTATTGTTGTTTTAACCGTTTTTGTAACATTTTTCAATACAACTTCGCTCCTATTAGTTGTGGTGTGATGGTAAATATCCTAAAGTCTTCCTCAATGATTTTTATATCAAACACATTAAGAATATTTAAAATCCGAATAGTAGTTCCTAAGATTAGTGGGTTCAAACATTTTTTCGCTTTGTAATATTAATGTAGATTGTATAATTAATACATGGTTTAGGGTATCCGTGTCTATCTTTTGAGCGATTTTTCAAGTAGTTTAGTATCATCATATGTACGATGATATAATTATTTAGTTTATGTTTGAACCCGTTATACGGTGCCAGTTTTATACTAATATTAATACTATATAATTTATACTAATAATATTTACATTTCAGATTAGATAGAAAAGTTGAAAGCGGTTACTTTTGTGTAACAACAGCTGAACCTTCTTTATTGAAAATTAAATTAAACCATAGTATATTACTACAGTGTAATAGGGTGGTGAGAATATTGATTCTGTGCGATAATTGTTCGATCTGTTCGATTATTCGAGTCGACTTTCGCATCGAATAATGTGATTAGATTCATCCATTCGTATAAACTAATATTTGTGCAGCACTACTATACCCCAATATAATATAAAATATTCTACTTAATACTCCTGATTTTTGATGCATCAAAAGTACACAAGAAGACTGACTTTTCAGTGCAGGAACATACATGTAGGTACTTGTCAACAGTTTGTTAACATGCAGATCGTTGCTAGTGAAATGGGCATTACAAGTTGCTGTACCAGCATGCTAAGTTATATGATTGGTCTCTTGTGTATTCCTGTATTTATGATTATTGATGAATATTTTTTACACTTGTTGGTTTAGACAATTGAACTTGTTTTTTTACGATCGGACATAAGATGTTAGCCATGGGGCTTTCACAGCTTCACCGAGCTTTGGGGCGTGTACTACGGAACAGCCCGAGTCAACGAGCTTACGAGTGCTATGAAGTGTCCGATCTTCTGCTTGGGTTGTTGCCGAGGATGCAAAAAGAATATTAATATTGCCACTTCTACGTGAACACTACTTCGCAAGTGGGCGGCATCTTCCTCTATCTTTTTATGCTAAGTTATGTTTATAAAATCTCAGTGTGTAACTGTAGTAAATTTTTGTACAATAATCTCGATCATTCGACCGGCACTCGAGCGCAGACTATTTCTATAGCGGTTGCGCAAAGTACAACCACGTGAAATCATTACGTGTACAAACCAGCTGACATAGAGCAAGAGCGGAAGCGATTTATTATTATTATCATTTTATCAAATTGTTTATACCAGCCCCTGTCTATATTTTATTAAAGTTATTTTTTATAAGTTAATCGTTTTTTAAGTAGTATAGTGAAATTTTGCTTGATGGTAGGTAGGATATTATAATCCTAAAAGAACCCAGTTACCAAAAGGGCGAATAGGAAAAGTGTGAAAACTATCTCTTGTGTCTAGCAATATGGGAGGTTGAAGTGTCGCCGTGGTACTTTTTAGTGGACAGTGTTGGGTTCTTATCACCCAATGAGTCTTGCCACACGCCCCTCTTGCCTTGACTTGAGCCCGGATAATGCGTTTACGTGTTGCGATGAGAAAGTCCGTCAAGAATAAAGAATTTGTACTCCATGTTAATAAAAGTTACCAAAAGGGTGTCAATCAATAATTGGCCGTTGTATATCTACGTATATTTGTTGACTATGAAACCCGACTAATTGACGTCATATTCGCTTTGACAACCCGTCTGTGCATAATCTTTGTACACTCGCGTGCGAAAAAGTGGTCTGTAATTATTATATAATTCATACTTATTCTTGTTTTACCCGATTTTGTAACTTTTTTCAATAGTGGTTTGTTGCTATGGGTGGTAGCGTGAAGTTAAATCATCTTAAGCCTTCCTTAAAGAGTGCTCTATCAAATAGAATAAATCTGACCGGTAGTTCCTAAGAGTAGCGCGTTCAATGAAACAAACAAACTTTTCCGCTTTATAATATTAATATGGAATACGAAAATATAGTTTCTTTGACGATCAATGCCGTCAAAACTAGACTACTTTTCCTACCGAAAAACTTATGGGGACTGGGGTAATGAGAGGAATAAACTTTGTACGCAACATTTTTATTGCGTCATCCGATTTTACAAAATCAATATTAACGTGAGCGAAGCCGAGGGTAAAAGCAAATCAGAATAAGTTTTAAATTAAATTGATAAAAGTACATTTCCTAACAAAGTTTATAGAAAGGGCAATGTCTGCCCAGCCCATGAATCTTTTATAAAATCATGTATACAAATTTAATTTGTTTATTAAAATAAGTAAGACAAGTATCTCTCTGTATGATGTGAGAAAATCGCTAAACGCTCCTCCTGTGAATATGTGTGGGGGCGAGTAACTAACATATATTGCTAAATATAGAAAGTACGCGGTCAATTAGGTTTTTCGTAACTTATTTTTGTATTTTAAAACGATTGGCAACTCGTGTCTGCTTTGAATTCCATCTGAAAATTCTTGTGAACCTTCGGGCGCGGTGCTGCGCAGGTAGAAAAGATAAAAACTAAGTTCCTGCTCATTTGTACTGCGGAAAGTTTAACATAACATTTGTCACCGATAATATAATACACGTTCTAACATAACGTCTTAGTTCCTTGGAATGTGTATATAGACAATATAATCTGATATACACCGGTGAATCCGTGAATACAAGTCTTAGACAAGTATACATATTACTTGTATAACTGATCAGTAGGATTGCGCAGAATGTAACTGATGTTGAGCAGAATATAAAATAAAATCGGTGAGAGATTTAACATATGTATTTTAATGATAGTAGTAGACTTTTGTTTGATGACGTCGGGCAAAATGTCCATATACAGACTACTTCGCAATGTACAAAATGATTACCCGGGTTCAGGACAAGCCGAGAGGAACATGTGGCGAGACTCATCAGGTGCTAAGCGCCTCTGAATACCCAGTAAACCTATTAAATCTCTCATACTGCCAGAGACGTATGACGTATCATTGCGAAGCCGTGTGTACAGCCGCCGCGTCAAGCGACATGAGTTCGAATCCACCTACAATGAGTTAACGGTGAATGAAAATATCATGATTAAACCGTAGCACGGTACTTGGGCTTTTCTAATCCTGGCTAGGCTACCACCCTCAAGTTAAAAATCTACTATCAAATATCTATATCTAGGTGTGTTCCGAATGTTGCACTTGACAGACAGTCCCTCATCTAGGCTTAGCGTATCTATGTTGGGCCACATCTTCATTTAACATTAGGTGTGACCATAACCCTAAATCTTATCTATAGAAAACAGAACAGGGACGACTTTCATACCTTCTAGTCTGCATTCGTCATGCCTCGCTTAGCACAGAATGCGACCAAATAAAAGAAAGTCTTTACTAGGGGTGTATTACCATGTGTTCCTAATGCTGTGGTTACATTAGCGGGCGAAGATTCGTGTCGCGTTGGCGCGCTAAAAAAACATCAAGTACGGGCAACCGCTATGTTCATGTTTACATTAGGCGGGCGAAAATATATCTTGTTTGTGAATAAAGTCAGGACGACACTGAAATGACCTAGGTGTACTTCACTTTAGTGTGGCTTCAGGTGAAGGCCGCCCAAGCGGATATTCGCGACAAATCCCTTTTATGCGCCTCAGATTACGGACAGTGGTATGTAGGCCTAGCATTAACAGTGAGTGGTTGAATGTATGTGTCTGTTGGTATAGATGTCGGTGGGCCTGCAGAGGCGCGTCCCGGCGCTGGACGAGACCGGCGGCGGCGGCGTCCCGCCTTCCTGGAAGAGCGGGAACAGCGAGCCGCCGTTCCCGACGTTCGCGCCGCCGGCGGGCTCGCCCGCGGGGCCCGCGTTCGCCGCGTCCCCCGCGCCCTCGACGCCGGGCCCGGGGTTCGCGGGGCCCCCGTACGCGGCGGCCGGGCCCTTCGGCAGCCCGTCCGCGCGGCCCGGCTCCGGCGGCGGGTTCCCTCCGCCCCAGCAGGCCCACTTCCCCGGCCCGGGCTTCGCGCCGCCCGGCTCGCCCTTCCATCCGCACCCGCCACATCCGCCGATGCCGCCGCATCCGCACATGATGGCGCCGTTACCGCCGCCTGTTGACAGGTCAGTCAGTCTGTTCTTCTTTTTTTTTATTATTGGCTACTCTGTCCTCTGGCGAAGTTGTCGTCATGATCGTCGAGGACCAATTTACCAGGAATAGCACGAAAACTATTACCATAAAAATTACATACAATGTACTAATTTTCATAATGATATATCGAAGACTTCAAGCAAAATCGTTTGTTGATTAATTTCCATATTATTTCGACATAGATTTATTAAACAACAAAAAAAAATTTATAGTAAGTGCAAAAAAGTTCTTTTTTGTTCCTAGCAACAAAATCCTCTTCAGAGACTTTTACTGCTATTTTCAAGTGATAAGATTTTAAGCAGATGAATCTATCTTTAACAAGATGGTGACTGTCTAGGCAGTTTTGTGGCATAAAATATATCATATTCCGAATGATTATTCATAATTCACTTCACTTATGCTTTTCAGCTACACTACATCACGTAATATGTTACCTATATTACACAGTTCAGGGATAAATGACTAAGTATATGAATAAAAATAAAAATCATAACTTGGCAGATCAAAATCCCGCCAAAGACTCCTCTGCTGTTCTGACTTCTTAGTAGACGACGATGACTGGATGAGATATGAAGTAGTTAAAATAAATAAAATAACCAGATCGATTTTTTTTCCGGTTCTTCTCGTATTTCTATTTTCCGATCCGGTGGTAGTTTTGACATTCATAAGCGCCTTTCCAGGGCCTAAATTGTATTATATATATACTTTAATAAAAGTCCATATTTCACCTAATTATATGTTTATATTAATATTATAAAACGAAAAAATTTGTGTGTTTATCTCAACGTCTTAGTCTTAGGAAATACCAGTCGGATAAAAAAATATATATTTGATAGAACATTTACTAGGGAAGGGTAGTATTTAAGATCACGCTACCACTAAATGTGAATAGAATCAGTATGTGCTTCGTAGCTTAATATGAATATTTTTTTAATAGATACATTATCGAAATAAAAATCCGGGCTGTCTCGATCATCCTGGTACTAAGATGTTAAGTGACGACGTGGCCTATGGAATGTAACTGACAGGACGCATATAAAGTTGCTTAGCAACAGGTTTTCAACGTAAGAGTGGCAGCTGATCAGGCAGGTGTTTAAAAATATCTTACTGTTTCGGGGAAGCGCTAAAAAGAGCGTTAAAGCGATGAAAGCGCAGTGGTAGTGTGTACGGACTCCGCGTCAAGGGACGTGAGTTCGAATCCATGTACAATGAGTCTCAGCTTTTGGTGAAAGAAAATATCGTGAGGAAACCATAGCATGGTAGTAGGGCTTTTTTACCCACCTGGATAACCTCCAATCTCAAGTTGAAAAATCTGCCGATAAATACCAATAGATGTGTTCGGGCAGTTGCACTTGACAGCCAGTTCCTCTACAGGTTTAGCGTGTCCATCGACTTGAGCCGTATCGTCACTTAACATCAGGTGAGATTATGGCCATAACGCTAAACCTATTAACTATAAAAAACTTCAAGCACGCTACAACTGTGCTTGGATTTAAGAACAATCTCTGCTTATGTCCAATGGTATGTAGATATAAGTTACCGATGACGTCATAACCTGGCCCTTCGTGTATTTATTATGTATTTCAACAGACAGACCGGTTTCCACACTGCCCATAGGTATCGTCCGTAGATTTTATTTTGACTACGATATCCGACCTTTTTAACGTGAATAACCTCTTCACTTGTCTAGCCTGAGGAGTTAGGAGAAGTGTGTACGAGCTAAAAATACTTTACAGTGTATCTACATGGCCCTCTTTTTTTTTTGTTATAGTTCTGGAAAAAAAAACATAACGTAGACCAATATAATAGACACGCTAAGCCTAAGGGACTGGCACTCAAGTGCAACTGCCGGAACATACCTATTGATATTTGGCGGCAGAAATTCAACTTGAGAGAGGTAGCTAGCCAGTTGGGCATTTGAAAAAGCCAGACCACCGTGCATAACTATAGAAGTACTATGAGAGGGTCAACTGTTGGTCACCATACTGACCGAGAACAGGGGCACTTAAACTGCTTCTAGTAATATCTTAAAGACATATAAATTAATAATATTCCCCGCTATAAACCTTCTAAGTTCGTGCCAATACCTCTCTTAGATCGAAGCTTTACACATTCGACACATTGGACTTTTTCGGTACTGTCCGATTTGAACTCGGTGCAAGAACACAGGAGGAACGGATTGAAGCGACAATAACGCAGTTGGTAGTGTGGACGGACGCCACGTCAAAGGATGTGAGTTCGAATCCATTTCCAATAAGCTTGAGCTTTTTGTGAAGGAAAACATCGTGATGAAATCGTAGCACAGTGGTAGAACAGCTACCACTCTTAAAATCAAATACTGTCACCAAATAACTGTAGGTATGTTTCGAAAGTTGCACTTGGTAGCCAGTCCCTCCATTAGGCTTAACGTGTCCACCTTCTGGACATCAGGAGAAATCGTACCCATAGGTACAATCTATGAACTATAAAAAATAATTCCCTTACCTCTCTACCCACCTCTATAAAATAAAGTGTGAAGGTTAAAAAAAGGTACATTGCAAAAAATTATCCTCTCGATAGAGAAAATAAAATACTCCGAGCCTGTATGTGTGAGGGGGACAAAGCGTGTCGGTGTTTCGCGTTTGTGTGTGTGCGCGAGCTATAAAACTGAGTTTGTGTGCGAGCACAAATAAATGTAGGTGAACGACATTTGTATGTGTAGGTATGTATATACATAATTGTACCGTCAGCAGGTTTTTTTAATTAATTATATTTTTTTAATTATGAACTAAAATCATAAATTCTTGAAGCGATGACAGTTCAGTTGGCAGTGTGTACGGACGATGCCTTAACGGCCGTGAGTTCGAATCCCTGCAATGAGCTTTAGCTTTCGCTGAAGGAAAACATCTTAATGAATCCATAGTACTGTGGTAGGGTTTTTTGTAATGCCGGCCTGGTAAGAGAGTCAGTCCGTACACTAGTCTTTTATCTTTATTTAGTCTTAAATCTTTATTTAACATCGGTTAAGATTGTGGCCATAACGCTAAACCTAAAAAGTATAAATAAAATTGTATTCATAGGACGCTAGGAGAGATTTAATAGTTGAAAAAACTGAGGAAAATTAAAAATAAACTTAGTTATAAAGCTTGTAGCCTTCACAGTGACTTCGATCGCTTAATTTCAAATTTTGTCACATTAAAAGATGCAGCGGGCACAATATTTTTGTTTAGATGGCAGTTACTTAATGTCTTTTATGTACATCTGACAACGTGTATGCAAAAAATTATGGTAATAAATAGAATAGTCGGGGTATGAAAACATAACAAACTCACATTCGCAATTATAGTATTGTTTACGATTAATTATTTTGGCCAGTTTGTTTTATGGTAAACAACATTTACTAAGGGAATAGCGTGGTTGCTGTTTATAATTCTTGTTAAAGGTGGGTAATTATCTAAACTCTTTTATATACTTCACGGCTTTATTTAATATGCAATTTGCCTTAAAAAAACCTAGTGTTTGAATGGTGGAATACGACAGGAGTATGTAATTATATAACCACCTTATACGTCAGGCATTGCACTGCACATTTTTTTTAATGAGTAAAATCCATTTACAAAACTCCGTGTTGTTTTGACCTGAGTGATCTACGAGAAGGTATGTAAAACGCGACTGGTATGAACCAATAGTATTCAGTAAAACGTCCTATGATACTTTTACATTCCACCCTTACTTGTCAGAGGCTTGGAACCGTTTTCACATTATTTCCAGTAAGCAAGTGTTTACCTAATTGTAAAGATGGATGATAAGTATTTATTTAAGTTATTACATACTCCGCTCAGCCACCAGGATTTTGGACAAGAGATCCGTGAATTTATCGACCTACAAAAACCTACCTATTTTTGTATGCGGGTTCATTTGGTAATAAACCCACCACACTAATTCTATTTAGGTTTCTCCTTTTTGGTATGAACTAGTGTATACCTAGTTGCCTCAATTTTGCAGGTCCGGCATGATAATGATGACTGATGATAGATTCACCATCGTGCACAGTGCTATGTATCACTTAACCTTATTAGCATAAAATAAGAAAGAAACCTAGTGTTTATAATAATAGCCATACTTTGTAACCATAACAGCACCTATTTTCAATCAACGATTGTTTTTAATGTGTGATATAAAACCGCGAAAAATACCACATTAAAAATAAACACTAGCCTCTAGCTATTTATAATAATTCTTAGAAAGATCGGATCTATTAGGTCAGTTCTAAGTAATGTGTATTGAGGAGTGAGTTGGTAAGCTTTATAAGACAATACCCAGTGCGTGCTGCTGGTCACAACATCACTTGATGTAGAATACTATAGCGTGACTGTGCGACTGAAATATTTCTAACGGTGGTGTTGCTGTGGAAGAAGCTTTATACAACTTCTTCAGTTCTTCTTTTTATTAAATTTATTTCATTCAGTACATTCTACCTAAACTTTTATTAAATACAGTATATTCATACCAGTTTCTTTATCTTTATAACTTTTGATCACAAACTCTCATGATATTATGTTACGATGAAACTAGCCTACAGGCAAGATCGACTCTCAAGTGCCTCTGTCAGAATATTCAAATATAATTTGTGCTTAGCTATAAACTGTTAACAAGCGGCTAGTAGAATATACTACACTGTCATACTGTGGTCTCATTAGGACGTTATTATATTCCAAATCTTGGGTCATTAGTGAATTTGAACTCAACCTATATTGTGTCTGAATATTCAACCATTATTTTATTAAGTTACCTAGGTTATGATTTTCTTTCTAAATTTTATTGCATTCCTTCTTATTAATTCTCGCTTTTCAATAATGTCAAATTTATATTGTTATAAAGTGGAAAAGTTTGTTTGTTTGAACCCGTTAATCTTAGGCACTACCAGTCAGATTTAAACAAATCTTTTTGTATTTGGTAGAGCAATCATTTAGGAAGATTTAGGCTTTTTATCGTCACGCTACTACCAATAGAAGCAAAGTTGTATTGAAAAAATTACGAAAACGAGCATAAATAATTAAATAAAATTTTAGTTCCACACGCAAGAAGTCCCGATCACAGATTGTAATAAAATAATTTAGCAATGTACAAAGCTTATGCTTAATCTTTATTTCAATCGCTGGACTCAAAAAAACTTAATTTTATTTCATTTCGGTTCTCTACGATAAGTGAAATAATATTAGTAATCTAATACGGTCACTGGCCTTAAAATTAGAAGTATATTTTAAGTAGACTAATTAATTCTAAACGCTGGCAAATTAATATTACGCTTCGACCTTGGACTAATGACTTGAATTCAATTTACATGGAATAAGTCTTTTCCGCTTATTCACTAGATAAAAATGATCGATTTAAATAAATAGAAAAAAAATAAACTATTTTTTTTTTGTAAGCGGTACTCGCCCACCCCGCCCCGACATCTCTCTATCTATACGAGCCACGTTCTATGTATTGGTTGGTACCGCTCCGGCCAGTGTAACTCGAGCTACCTCGCCTCCTGCCTGTTCGTACGCGACCTGATGATCTACGCTTGCAAGTTGACATTACAGAGCTCACCGTGAACTGGCCACCGTGTGTACATAAAGACTATGTGAAGTGAGACCGCGCTCCGTTGCTCGAGTGTCGTCTGCCGCGGTTGCCGATCAAAATTCGAAATTTGAAATAGGGAATTTGACGTTATAATTTTTTTTTCTTAATTTTAAGAGAAAGGAGGTGAAGTCATACGTTTATTTATATCATCTATACATGTAGTGGATAAAGAGAAAAATATACCGTTGGCATAAAAGGGAAACAAATGCAGAGATTACAAGTATTTTTTTTACATTTATAGAGTTAAATTATTATTCCTAATAAAGTAACTGAAGAATGAATTACCAGTAACAGGATTTAAACATATCTTCACTGCATTGTAAAACTCAACAAGAGTCTCAAATAGAGTTCATAACAGTTTTAAACATACTAGCTCTGCCCGCGACTCTCGCTTATTAGCCAATGGAACAAAATTCGTTAAAGAAATAATCTTTGTTATTATTTATTTTTCTGTTAATACTATACTAGTGTTATAAAATCGAAAGTGAGTTTGTTTGTTTGTTACGCTTTCACGCCTTAACCGGTGAATCGATTACGATGAATTTTGGTATAAAGATAGATAGAACCCTAGAGACGGTGTTAGGCTACTTTTTTTCGCGAAAAGCTTAAAGGAAGCAGGTAATGAGAGGGATCAATTTTGTATGGAACCTTCTTATTGTGTCATCCGATTTGATTGACAAAATCAGTATCAACGCGGGCCAAGATGCACTTCAAATCAAGTAATTTCAATCATTTTTAAGTTATGAGCATATTAAGTGACAAATAGTATATCTATATTAATATTATAATGAGGAAAATATGTATGAACGCAATAATCTCATGAACTATAAGTTGGATCTCAGAAAATCTTTTTATTGCTAATAGACTTATCATTACAAATTAACGAAAGGTATAATAAAAACGGGCAAAAATGATTAAATAGAATTTTAGTACCACTCGAACGAAGCCGCGAACACAGCTAGTATTATAACTCCTCAACCGATCATCATGAAATTTTATATACATGTAGTAAAGGGTACGGAAATTGGCATGGGGTGGTCGTCCAGAAAAAAAATATCCGGAAAGCCTAGCACAAGTTTCGATAAGCTATGTTTTTGTAGTAAGAGGTAAAACAAAATAGAGAACGTGAGATTGAGAGTTTGTCTGTTGTGCGTGGTAGTAGCCGGTTCGATTCCCGCTCAAGCCTGAGGATTCTATCTGCAAGTCGTAGTTGCTTGAAATGGCTTTACCACGTGCAAGGGAGGTCGGGTTGAGTAAGTGTTGCACGTGTTTCTCGAGACACCCCCTTCCAATACCACCCCATCAAGCTTAGTAACATATGAATTGTAACTAATATTATATAATACACACGTATATGTTTAAGTCTGTGTGTTTGTTTGTTTCTTACGCTTTACCTACTTAATTGAAGATAATCGTGGTGAAACTATAATATGGCAGTAGGGTATTTTCGAATATACATCTAGCTAGCTTACCATCCGTAAGTTGAAAATCTATCGCCAAATACAGGCATTTGTATATGTTCTGGCAGTTGCACTTGAGAAACAGTCCCTTCACTCGACATAGTGTAATCACTATGTTAGGGATAGAAAAATAGATTTTAATTTGTAACGAAGTCGTAGTCAAATGTTAGTAACACATAAAAATAAGTAATTTTTACTTTTTTCCACATTATGTGATTAAAACAACATATCTAGTAATGGACTGAAAAGATACTATGAGTAACTGCCTGCTTTTTGTTGTTATTGACTGGAAAAATGTTCTTTAAAGTAAAATAAGATTAATATGATGAACGATCATTTGAATTCAAGTGGTGAATTGATCTAAACAGTCTACAGATAATCCCGCATCGGATGGTCGTGGTCCCATGTCGATACGGTCAGTAATTTTGACTTGATTATAACTGAAACAAACATCCATATTTATATATAGCTAGACTCCATGTCTGTTATGTCCGTTGCAGTAGTTCATAATATGAGAAAGGCGCCATCTATCGTCTTCAGTAGTAGCATGTTGAGACGATGATAGCTCGGTAGTAGCGTGTACGAATGCCACGTCAAAGGACGTGAGTTCGAATCCACCTGCAATAAGCTGCAGCTTTCTGTGATGAAACCATAGCATGGTGGTAGAGCATTCATGTTGCCTGGCTGTTTCTGTGTGTTCCGGCGGTTTCATTTGAGAGCCAGTCCCAGCATAGATTAGGCGTGTCCACCACCATCATCATTGTCACTTAACATAAGTTGAGATTGTTGCCAAACCGTAAAATCTATAAACTATAAAAAAATGAGACCTTTCTCATTCTTTTGTCTAGCGCTTTCCCGGCCTTTAGTTTCAGGGTCCGACTTGACATACTCCACCTTGCCCGCTCTTGAGCTTCCTTTATGAGGTAGTTCTCATTCATGTCCGCCTTAACGACGTCCAGACAGCGTTTTTTTGCCCACCGCGACATCTTGACGCTGCTACGGAAACCTTCCTCATTGAAAAAAAAAGTTTTACGTCAAATACACCCGCCAGATAAGAAACGTTCTTCTTACAATTTAAAAAAAGGAGTCGTGAGTGGGGACGTAACGGCATAAACGGTAGTCATGCCGTTCGCCGTCACGGTAAAAGGGTCGATTTTGCTGTAAAGGCACGCGAATGAATGTTCCACATCAAATTACATATATGTAAATTTTAACGGTGATTGGTAGACCTGAGTACGAATTTAATGATTTCATGTATACCAACATGCGTTTTTTAGGTTTACAGCAAGTTAGAGGTACTTCAACCCTCGACGTCAGGTAATTGCTCGAGGACCTAGAAGTCTAGATTCATCACGCAAAGTAATTAGTATTATAGAGATCTCTTGACGTAGATGTTTATAATTCTAGTAATAATAATTATAAAAAAAGAATGGGTTTCATGTGGTCATAACTCACTTAATTCTTTTTGAAAATGAATGATAGTCATTCTAAAGCTATTCATGAAAATAGGAAAAATGCTTCGAATTAATGTTATTTTTTTTTATCGTATTTTCCTTATACGCGCCACCTGTTAACAATCCATTGAACTGACAAGACAGCAGTTTGACTTTTGTCATTATATTTGCAAATGTAATCTATTTCGAGAATCAATCAAATAGGTTCTATTCGGTGTTTGATTACGATAGTGTTCGATATATTCGTACGGCCCCATAATTAACTAATTCTAGAACAATTTTACAATAGCTTATCCACTCTTTTTGATTCAAGCCCGCCAGTAGTAATGTAATCCAACATTTCTGGGTCCAGTTGAAAACCAGCGCTGTAATAGATTGCCATAGCACACGCAGAGATTAAGTCTATTTTCAATGTTGTATGAACCTTTAGTTTGTAAAAATGTGTTAGCGACGCATAAAGACTATAACGAGTAATATACAAAAATAGAAATGGCGTCCGGAATAATAGTTCCGCACGGGTGGCGCTGTTAGCGACACATAACAAGTGAATACGAAAATAGAAATGGCGTCCGGAATAATAGTTCCGCACAGGTGGCGCTGATGGTAAATAGGACGCACGCGTTACCGTAGGGAGAGCCCCTGAGACGCTAGACGAGTTCTCGTTCGAGTATTAACTTGTACCGGACGAATAAACAGTGTTTTTGTGTTAGCATAAGTATCGAGACTGACTACGCGTTATATAAATATAAATATTGAAAATATAAGTATGTATAATATGAGTATGGAGATCGAGTATTGAGAATATTGAGATTATTGAGATTATTGAGAGTATTGAGAATATTGAGATTATTGAGATTATTGAGATTATTGAGATTATTGAGATTATTGAGATTATTGAGAATTATTAACATTGAGTTTATGGATATATTGAGAATTAATAATATTGATGGAGAATTATTAATATTGAGATGTATTAATGAGAACATGACGAATAATGTTATTTTAAAATCATAAGGCGTACGTTGTGATCGACGTCTACCGTTGGGGGCGCACACATTCATTTGCCTAGGATTCGTGGGAGTTCGGGTAATGATTGTGCCGAGTAGGTTTTTTGCGTCTCCTTCGCGTATTTTATGTATATTTATATTGAAATTGATGTTTGCGTGTTTAGTTTATAGATATGTTTAAGATTATCGTGCATGTTAGTTTTAAAATAGATAATTTACCGAGCAATACTTACCTAAATATTAGACCGGAAAATATGTATAGAGAATTGAGGGATTTCACACGATGAGTGTGAAATCCAACAATAGAGACATCGCGTTGCTTGTATTGTGATATAGAAACCCGAAATATGGGAATATGTAAATTTATAGAGTAAGAACGTGATAGAGAAAAGTTGAAATAGAGAAAGTTTAGCGTAAGTATTGCTCGATCTCGAGTATTATGAGTGTATCCTAGGATAAGTGATATTTATAAGATAGAGTGTAACCTAGGGTATAAGACTGTATATAGATATTAAGGATATTATATGAAATAAAATAAATATAGCGCAGAAACCGAGCCAACGGTAGTGAAAATAGAAACAAATAGAAATTAGAAAGCGTCGCGATCGAGTGGCTCTCTGTAAAGTCACGCATCGGCATGGGTGACCTCCGAAGGGGCGTTACCTAATCATGTTCCACGATTGAGTCACCGATCGCCCATTGGCTACAACAAGAAGAGCAACTACCTGAAGATATCGACCGTTGGCTCGGGTTCACGTGTATTGAGAAGAACTCCGAGTATTATTTCGTCACACGTCTCGACCGGTTCACGCATTATTGCATCCTTACGGCCCCTTACGGCAAACTGACATCTTCCTGCTGCCACCGAGGCGGGTATCCGGCATTCTCGTTTATAACAAACGAGGACTCTACGCCCGTCCAAACGGGGATACACAACGTCGCACTTTGACCAGGGGGCGGTGGTCCACCACCGCTAGACGTACCGTGCCCCAACAGCTGGTCCTTCGAGCCGGATCTTCGCAGCAGTCAAGATGCCAGTCACGAGAAGCCATAAGGAATCGCCGAAGGAGCAACCGACCGAGACAGACGCTGCACAACAGAGCAGCGCGACGGAAACAACGTCGTATGAAACATACGAAACTTCAGTCACGGGCATCACTGGAACATCAAAGGCCACCGAAGCATCCACAATGAAGAGACACAGGCCCGCTTCCACAAAGTCACAAAGAAGACGTAAGGAGCTGGAAGCCCGTGCGGAACTAGCCGAAAAGGAGCTTCGGGAGGCACAAGCGGCTACAGTGGCGGCCAGGCTACGCTTAGAGGTCATCCAAGCAGATGACGAAGACGAAGACTCTGTTATCGAGGAGCCTGCGGATAGAGAGGATCAGGTCAGAGACTGGGTCCATAAGGCGGCGGGGCATAAGGAAGTTATGGAGCGGATAGAGAGTGCTCCCGCCCCCGACTCTAAGCACGACGGCCAACATATGGAGAAGAGTCAAGAGCACCGTAGCCTAGCCAACGCTATAGCCGAAGCGATGAGGATTTCGCATCACGGGTTGATACCACAACCCGACTACATGCACCATCTACCACCGTTCGAGGGTGACTGCAGAGAATGGGTGGCCTTCAAAACCGTCTATGAAGACACCGCTCCGCTCTTCTCTGACGTGCAAAATATGGCACGTTTGAGAAGAGCATTGAAGGGCGAAGCGAGAGAAGGGGTTCGTAGCTTGCTGTACTCAGAGAGTACACCCCAGGAAATAATGGAAGCGCTGAGGCGGTCGTACGGAAGAGCGGACGCGCTGGTCCTGGCAGAGCTGCAGAAAATAAGGAAGCTGCCAGTGATAAGCGACTCCGCATACGATATATGCATGCTAGCAAGCTGCATTAACAACACCGTCGCCGCGATAAGGGGGCTACAGAAACCGCAGTATCTGCAGTCACCGGAGATACTGAAGAGCATCACCGACAAGATGCCAACCATATTGAAGTTCCGGTGGTATGACTACACCGCGGACACGGTGGATAAAGGAGACCCAGACTTGAACACGATGGCGAAATTCCTCAACAAGATCGCGGACAGATGTGGACCTCACGCCGTACCTGGAGAAGCGGCTTCGAGAAAACCGCAGCAACGGAGACAGGCCTCGCATACTACTGTTGATACACAACCAGAAAAGCAGGCAGCGAATGGTTCATCGAGACAGAAGCCAGCATGCCCACACTGTCGCGAGGGGCACCAGTTATACGAGTGTCCGAAGTTCCGGCAGGCTCCGGTGCCAAAGAGGTGGGACATAGCCAAGCAATCTCGCTTGTGCTATAATTGCCTGCATGGGTGGCACCGTAAGGAAACCTGCCAGCGACCACCGTGTCGGACCTGCAAGCGGCGGCATCATCACTTGCTGCATAGCGACAAAACGGAAGCTGCGGTTTTAGAGGAGGTCAAAGTTAAGGAGGTAGCCAACAACGTACGGCTACCCGTAAACTTCACGCGGATGTCGAGAGCCTACCTAAAGATGGTTCCAGTGGAAGTGTACGGACCAGCAGGTTCAACCCGAGTCCTGGCCTTGTTAGATGAGGGCTCCACCGTTTCCTTATTGGACTCGGCGGTAGCGGAACAAGTAGGCCTTAAAGGACCCAAGGAGACCCTGCAGCTGGAAACCGTGGGTGGTAGAACGGTCACCAAGACTGACTCGATGAAGCTCGACATCAAGGTAAGGGGGCTCCACCGAAGAAGCAAGTTGTCCGTCAATGGGGTTCGCACAATGGATGGTCTGCACCTGACGCCGCAGCGGTTAGAAAGGGAAGTGATCGAGCGCTGCGTGCACCTAAAGAAGCTGGTAGATCACCTGTGCTACGAAGAAGAGTCTCCTAGGTTGTTGATCGGTCAAGACAATTGGGGACTGATCATCACCAGGAAGACGCGCAAGGGAAAGAAAAACCAACCAGTAGCATCCTTCACTCACTTAGGATGGGTGCTACACGGCGTCGACGGAGGTAACTCCAAGGAAGTCAACTTTCTATGCGCGCATGTAACCGCGCGTGAAGACGCGCTGGATGCGCTCATGAAAGAACACTTCGCGATAGAATCATTGGGAGTTGCGCCGAAGCGGCCGAGCACGGACATGGAAGCGAGAGCCCTTAGCGTTCTGGAGAGGGCGACCAAGAGACGAGAGGACGGCAGATTCGAAGTCGGCCTCTTGTGGAAAAACGAAGACGACGTACTGCCCGACAATTACAAGTCGGCCGAGATGAGACTAAGGGGCGTCGAAAAGAAGTTGAACAGGGACCTCGATCTGCAAATAGAATATAATGAGCAGATTAATAATCTAATTGAAAATGGATACGCAGAAGAGGTCCCGCGCGAGTCGTCTTCGAAGCGGAAGTGGTACTTGCCCCACTTTGCCGTCACGCACCCTACTAAGAAGAAAAAAGGGTTGATTTTCGACGCTTCCGCGAAATTCGGGGAAAGATGTCTCAACGACTTGCTTCTGACGGGACCAGATCTATTACAATCCCTTTTCGCGGTATTGCTGCGTTTCCGACAGAAGCCTGTAGCCGTAGTCGCAGACATTAAGGAGATGTTCCTGCAAATCAGGATAAGAGACGAAGATCGCGACAGCCTACGATTTTTATGGAGAGGAGAGCAACGCGACAGGGTCCCCAAGGAATACAGGATGACATCCGTCACATTCGGGGCCGCTTGCTCTCCCAGTACGGCGATCTTCGTCAAAAACAGGAACGCGGCGGACTACGCGAAACAGTTCCCGGAAGCAGCGCGAGCGATAGAGTCGAACCACTACATGGACGACTATCTGCAGAGCTTCGCCACGGAAGACGAAGCTGTGAAGGTAGCAAACGAGGTGGACGCCATCCATAGAAAAGCGAAGTTCCAATTGAGAGGATGGGCGTCCAACAGTGAAGGCGTGTTGAGACAGTTCACAAGTAAAAGTGAACAGCTCGAAGTGGAACTCGGCTCGAAGGAGGAAAAAACATTAGGACTACGCTGGTTTCCGGGAAACGACGAATTAGGGTTCCGCGCGCGTCTCAGCCACGCAGCGACGGAGAAATCCGAGGACTATCGAGCTCCTACGAAAAGAGAAGTGACGAGCATGGTGATGTCCACCTTCGACCCTATGGGGGTGGCGTCGCCTGTTCTAGTACAGGGCAAGGTGCTCATCCAGAGCATATGGAGGAGTGGCGTCGGCTGGGACGAGGCTATCGCTGAAAGGGACATAGAGGCTTGGTGTGACTACAATAGGAACGTTCGAGTGCTGGAGGATCTACGAATACCGAGATGCTTCACGCGCTCGAACGACGAGGGGGAGCTGCACGTATCCACGGACTCGATGATACTAGCACTTCGACGTATGGCAGCCAGGCGGGGTATGCCGAAAGTCATATTTAGCGACAACGGCACCAACTTCGTCAAGGCGAACAAAGAGTTGAAAGAAGCCGTGGGACAGGTGGATATGGAGACGGTCGCTACCAGATCGAACCTCAAGTGGAAGTTCATCCCACCTGGGGCACCGAACATGGGAGGAGCGTGGGAGCGCTTGGTCCGTTCCATCAAGACGGCTCTAGCCGTTACATTGAAAGAGAGGAATCCACACGAGGAGACATTGCATACACTTCTCCTGGAAGCGGAGCACGTGGTCAATTCCAGACCACTTGTCGCGGCGGAACCGGACAACGACGACGTAGCTCTCACTCCCAACCATTTCCTAATCGGGAGGTCTTGTGGGCTACCCGGCATTGGAGGTTCCAGCGATGCGGACCTCATCGGGCGGCGAACATGAAGGACGGCACAACGAATGGCCGATCATTTTTGGAGCAGGTGGCTTAAGGAATATCTGCCCACTCTGCTCCCCAGACGGATCGGCGGAGAGGTCGTCACGAGAGATTTACAGTGTGGAGACACCGTCCTCATAGTGGACTCCACACTGCCACGAAACACCTGGCCGAGGGGCGAAGTAGTCAAAACATATCCTGGACCCGACGGCCGCACGCGAGTCCTAGAAGTACGCACAGCGGGTGGAGTGCTGCGTCGACCGAGCTCCAAAGCGGTGCTACTAGTACCAGCATCGACGAGCGACGAACGACAAGCCACCAACGAGCCACGGGTCACCGACGAGCCTGGGACATCGTCTGCGGAGCCTAGGACATCGTCTGCCGAGCCTGGAGACACAGCGGCGTCGCTAGGACAAGGAGTTGGTGCTGTGCACGAGGGGGAGGATGTTAGCGACGCATAAAGACTATAACGAGTAATATACAAAAATAGAAATGGCGTCCGGAATAATAGTTCCGCACGGGTGGCGCTGTTAGCGACACATAACAAGTGAATACGAAAATAGAAATGGCGTCCGGAATAATAGTTCCGCACAGGTGGCGCTGATGGTAAATAGGACGCACGCGTTACCGTAGGGAGAGCCCCTGAGACGCTAGACGAGTTCTCGTTCGAGTATTAACTTGTACCGGACGAATAAACAGTGTTTTTGTGTTAGCATAAGTATCGAGACTGACTACGCGTTATATAAATATAAATATTGAAAATATAAGTATGTATAATATGAGTATGGAGATCGAGTATTGAGAATATTGAGATTATTGAGATTATTGAGAGTATTGAGAATATTGAGATTATTGAGATTATTGAGATTATTGAGATTATTGAGATTATTGAGAATTATTAACATTGAGTTTATGGATATATTGAGAATTAATAATATTGATGGAGAATTATTAATATTGAGATGTATTAATGAGAACATGACGAATAATGTTATTTTAAAATCATAAGGCGTACGTTGTGATCGACGTCTACCGTTGGGGGCGCACACATTCATTTGCCTAGGATTCGTGGGAGTTCGGGTAATGATTGTGCCGAGTAGGTTTTTTGCGTCTCCTTCGCGTATTTTATGTATATTTATATTGAAATTGATGTTTGCGTGTTTAGTTTATAGATATGTTTAAGATTATCGTGCATGTTAGTTTTAAAATAGATAATTTACCGAGCAATACTTACCTAAATATTAGACCGGAAAATATGTATAGAGAATTGAGGGATTTCACACGATGAGTGTGAAATCCAACAATAGAGACATCGCGTTGCTTGTATTGTGATATAGAAACCCGAAATATGGGAATATGTAAATTTATAGAGTAAGAACGTGATAGAGAAAAGTTGAAATAGAGAAAGTTTAGCGTAAGTATTGCTCGATCTCGAGTATTATGAGTGTATCCTAGGATAAGTGATATTTATAAGATAGAGTGTAACCTAGGGTATAAGACTGTATATAGATATTAAGGATATTATATGAAATAAAATAAATATAGCGCAGAAACCGAGCCAACGGTAGTGAAAATAGAAACAAATAGAAATTAGAAAGCGTCGCGATCGAGTGGCTCTCTGTAAAGTCACGCATCGGCATGGGTGACCTCCGAAGGGGCGTTACCTAATCATGTTCCACGATTGAGTCACCGATCGCCCATTGGCTACAACAAGAAGAGCAACTACCTGAAGATATCGACCGTTGGCTCGGGTTCACGTGTATTGAGAAGAACTCCGAGTATTATTTCGTCACACGTCTCGACCGGTTCACGCATTATTGCATCCTTACGGCCCCTTACGGCAAACTGACATCTTCCTGCTGCCACCGAGGCGGGTATCCGGCATTCTCGTTTATAACAAACGAGGACTCTACGCCCGTCCAAACGGGGATACACAACGTCGCACTTTGACCAGGGGGCGGTGGTCCACCACCGCTAGACGTACCGTGCCCCAACAAAATGTATTTGTATAATTTCTTTGTAATTTCTAATGTTATAAATTTTTATATTAATATCATATAATCGAAATCATCGATATCATCGAAATAAACGTTCCTTCTTTATAATTACCTATCTCTCAATAGCAAAAGGATATTAAAAAAAAATGATTTATAAAATAATATTACTAAAAATTATACATGTAAATACACGAATATACGAGTTCGATGCGAAGATTTTGCGATAATTATTGCTTTTGTGAAATACGTAATTAGGGGGTGGGTTTTTTAATTAAGTGTTAATATTAACACGTGTAACATACGCCATAGTTAAAAGTTTAGTGGTGTCGCGGAAAGGAATCAGTGGACTCCTTATATCTGACAATCCTACGGGTTATGAAGCGATGATAGCTCAGTTGGTAGTGTGTACAGAATCGTACAGATGACTCGTCAAGAGACGTAGGTTCGAATCCATCTACAATGAGCTTGAGCTTTCGGTAAAGTAAAACATCGTGAGGAAATGAAAATCTGGCCCCAAATACCTATAGGTGTGTTGCGGCAGTTGCACTTGAAAGCTGGGCCTTCCACTAGGCTTAGCGTGTTCACCATTAGGGCCACATGGTCACTTAACATCAGGTGAGATTGGGACCATAATGCTAACCGTAACATTAAGAAAAAGACATAGCAGACTCGTTCGCGACCACCATAAACCACGTAATAAACCCGTCATAGTGATTCAACTTGTCAGAAACATTTTGATTTATATCAGATCATTAATGTTTATATCAGATTCGATAGCCACGATCTCACCTGATGTTGATAGACTATTTTTCTGTTTTATAATACTGATATGTATATAAATTATGACATTTGGCCATATCAATTTGACGAATGTCAAGTGTGAGAGAAGAAAAATACAAATACACAAAGAGACAACCAACTTCAGAATAAATTATTAGTGAACCACATATGGCTTTCACCACTAGACGAACCAAGTTAACTAAAATATCCATATTTTTTTTAAATAAATCTTCCATAAAATTTATTATTTTGTATTTATCATATTTTATAACTACTACATAGTTTTATTATTATAATGTATATTCGTAGCTGTGTACTAGGGAGCTAGCACGTGGTAAGCGGGTGGTTGAATAGGGTGGCACCTTTTATGCTACGTACCGTTACGACTATGAAGTCTTGGTACTTTAACAAATAAATTTGTATATTTTTCTCAAATACTAATTGGATTGAAAAGGCTGCTTTTCTTTATCCTGAGGTCATGGTTTGGGATCGCCGAATGTATTCAGAGTGATATGTCAACGACGACCGTTGATGGATTTTGCCCATCTTCCGATAGTTGTTGACCATTCGATTGTTGCATTTTACTTACAATCAGCCACAGTTTTTACTGTTGCTACATCCTTATTAATATGGTAAATGCGAAAGTGAGTTTGTTTGTTTGTTACGCTTTCACGCCTTAACCGATGTATCGATTATGATGAATTCTGGTAGAGATATATGGGAATCTAGAGACGGAATAGGATACTTTTTCTCGTGAAACACTTATTGGAAGTGAGGTAAAGAGAAAGATAAACATTGTATGAATCTTTGAATCATCATCATCATCTGAATTCTTTGGCAAATACAATATTTAGGTGAGTGAAGTCGTGTGTAAAAACTAGTTATTATTAAAATGTAAATTCATTTACTGTTAGATATTATTTGTACGTCTAAAACACGATTCAAACGAATAAATTATTTTGAAAATTAACTTTCATGATATTCATATAAATACAGACACTATATAAAAATAATATAGATGCATATTTGTTATAAAGTCCATTAAAATTTCTTTATACATTGTCCTGTGCTTGTGCAGCCATTTTGTGTATGAATAAATCTGTATATACACATATTGTTATTATAAATTTAAAACTTTGATGCGCCAATCTTAGGAATTACCAGGATCGGGTTTTAAAAGAATCAGTATGATAAATGTTCATTGATACGGTGTCCTTACATACAAACAACTGAAAAAAGAACTAATACCTTATGTAGCTCGTTATAAAGATAAGAATGTTTAGAGTCAATTTGTGTTCGGTCCAGAGCAAACCTGGTATAAACTTTACCTAATTTTTTATGTCCATATTAATTATATTAAATTATACAAAGCGAAATAGATTCTTTGTTAGTGTAAACGCGCTGATCTTAGAATTAATAGTCGAATTAGAAAAAAATAGTATTTGATAGAGCAATCAGTGAGAAAGACTGTTGTAAGAGTACAACTGTATTAGAAGAAAATACAAAAACGGACAAAAATAATTAAATCGTTGTTAATTCCACGCGAACGAGGTAGCGGGCCCAGCTAGTAAAGTATTGGAATTTATAAGTAAAGTTGTTACTCGAATCAGAGCTAGATATAGAAACCAGCCTAAATGTTAACGATTATAATTTAAAAATAATTGCAGACAGACAGTACACTGATTTGTCTTTCTTGGATATTTATCTCTTAAATATTTGTAAAATAACTAAGAGCATTCAAGGAATTAATTTAATTTCACGCAAGCGTAACTTCTAATGCAAATGTTATTCTAAATATATTTATAATATATTATTTCCTTATTTATCTTGTATCATATTACGTTTTGGTTTTATTCGACTGGCTTTGGACATATGTTCTTTAGTACTCTTTTTTAAAGTTCTGGATCACATAACGGAAATATAAAACTCGTGTTGGATCATTTTGGTATCCAACTATCTACGTATGAATTTAGACCCCATATTCGTAAACACCTAAGTGATGCATATCATGTCTTTTCAGGAAAGACCTTCTAAAAATTATCTTCACATTCACTAATTCAAAAGAGAGAAGATAATGCAAGAATTACAGGAAAAATACAACACCTGGATACAGATTTATACAAAAGTATTGCATTCAAAAGTGCAAGTGGCTTAGGTTCCGCATATTATAACATCCATGCTAATAATTCTGCTTGTTTTAAAATAAATTTTCCAATATCAATAATGACAGTAGAACTTATATCACTTTCAGAAGAAATTAATTATTCAGTTAGCGCGGGGTATAAAAAACTCTCTGGCACAGAGGCGTATTGATGTATGCTCCGATAGGGCTGGTATACACTTAGGTGTAAGCCCTGTTAAAGATTAAGAATAAATAAAAGGATGTTAATAGTCATTGTTTTAATAGATCAGTGGTTAATTATGAACGAAAAAACTCTCTCCCGTAAACAATGCGAATTGTGACTTACAATAGTTTTTCTGAAAAACCTCGGATATGCTAGACATTAATTTTATATACAGGCTTAACGTCCCCATTCAGTTTCTAGGCTCACACAGTAAACTTATAGTACATCGAGATGCCTATGACTACGTTTCACTTAGCATTTATAACGCTTTCGACCGTAGTCTTTCCCGTTCAAACTTGCTTGCAAACATTACAAACATTAACCAAGTGAGTTGCTAGCTTGATGAAATAGAAATTTAGTGTGGTATTCGCCGCAACTATAACGACCGCGGTCATCACGTGAAACATCTGAAAGTATGTTTTGTGAGTTGTGAACATAAGAACGTAGCCTATGTGCATAAGTTAAGTAATAAATATGTAAATATATATGTTTTTTTTTGTTTCTTGAGGGAACAGAATTTTACCAATTTCATTTTTTCATTTCATTCATTCAAAAATGATTTATAGGTGTAGTTAACTCATTTTACACTAGCTTTTAGCCGTGACTTTGACCGCGAGAATGTTGATTGACGCAATAAAATGTTACGTACAAAGTTTATTCTTTTTTTTTTATCCCCTATTTATATCCTCTTTTTATAAGCTTTTCCAAAGAAAAGTAGTTCTTATTTATCTTTATACCAAAATTATTTACAATCGATTCAGTGGTTTACACGATTAAGCGTAAAAAACAAACAAACTCACTTTCGCATTTATAATATTAGTAAGGATAAATCTGTGATACATTGTTTGAAATAGTGTATCCATTATATGACAACGATATATGAATATATAACCCTTGACTGAAAAGAACACAGAGCTCTGAACAGTTTTCTCACGTCTCCTTAGAGGAAGATGTTGAGACGACCGAGGTGATTCATATAACTCTATTGGTTTACGCGGTCCAAACTAGTAAAACTCCCAGGCGGCATGGCTTCTCCAACTTCTTTAACAACCATTCAACTTACACAAAACCTTAATAAATTGTCAACTAAGTCTTCCTCATAAACCACTCCGTCTATTGGTGAGAAGCGTATGAAAATCCGTTCGGGAGTTTTTGTATTTATTGCGTTAAAACAGACAGAGAACATGTTGGCGGACTTTATTTTATGCTATGTGCCAGCAAAAAGTTGAGAAGTAATAAATTAGCGTGGTATGGACATATTATGAAAAGAAATGGTAGCCATAGAATTACAAGAGTGTTCAGTATGAAGGTGCAAGGATGTATGAGATGAGGAATGATATATGTATAACAAGGGTGAACACTGAGATGACGCCTGATAGAGTGGAGTGGAACAAGAAAACATGTTGTGCAGTCTCTACTTATGTGGGATAAGGTTTTAAGAAGAACAAGAGACGTCTGGCCTGGCAAACGTTGTTCTGCCCTTTGCAGTAATCTACATCTAGATGGATACAAAATTGAATGCAGTCCTGCATTCGGCGAATCGTCGTAGGTTAGATCTCGCAGTTTTTTACCGAATGCACTTCGGTGAATGTCGTAAGAACTGCATTTATTAATTTCTCTTTCCATATTCCATCGCAGAACTACTCGACATCGTATGAACCTTCATCCATATGTTGTTGATATTCTATTTGTTCGCACAAAATGCTTTGCAACTTCGTTTCTTTTGGGAACCGTCAATGAGTGGAATTTACTACCAGCGTATGTTTTTTTTTGCCTATGGCTTTCATAACTTTACTGTACTTCGCATATGTTTTTCTGGATTCCTATAACTTCAGGATCTTCCCGCGAAAAGTGATTCAGTTCTTACTGCATGTAAGCACTACATCTTCGCCTCTTCTGCGCTTTCTATCAAGTATGAATTGCGACAGATCAGCCAACTGGTCAAAAAAAAACTTGACTACACATCGCCACATGTCGCGTTATGGTCACTTATCGAGATAAAAATAATCCTCCCAAGTTGGAACTTGGGAACTGGACACCTTCTTCTGCTTTTTCTTTTTTTTATTCTTGGCAACTTAGTCCTCTTTAGAGACTATTACTGTCATTTTTAAGTGATAGGATTTGGACTTTTTGGACAGATGAAACTATCTTCAACAAGATGACGACTCTCTCTTGGGAGTTTTTGTGGCAACTAATATAATATGTTTCAAATGATTATTTATAATTATCTTCACTACATCACATAAAATGTCGCTTATACTACACAACACAGGGATAATTAACTAAGTATATGAATAAAAATAAAAATCACAACATGACAGATCAAGTTCCCGCCAAAAACCCCCCAACTGGATACGTCGTGCAAAATTTAATTAAAATCTGTTCATATTTAGGATTTCATCGCAGAGAAACAATTTTTTTATTCAAAATTTGAAGCTAAGTATTAATTACTCCAAAATAATTATTGCTCCCCTTTGCTTTTTAGAAGATTGGTTCACAAATGTAGCTGCCAACCATACCTGTAGGTGCTTGGCGAGAAACTATTTTAAACGTGGTAGCCTATATAATAGTCAGATTGTCACAGAAAATAAAGTTAATAAAAAACAATTATAAAAGTTGCAAAAAGTATCAAGACTACATAATCGAGCAGTGGGTGGTTCCAGACCGCGGTTGTCACGCACCCAACAACCACCTCCCTCGACCGAGAAAAGTTAGTATAAAATTTATGTATAACATAACCTATATAGTACTTAAATATCATCAAACAGTATACCGAATGAGGTAGGAAGAAATGCTTAATCTTTTCTGTCATTTGCTTCTAAATGAGCGGGCAAGTATACAATATTAACTTTTTAACTTTAAATGTATTGGACATGCGAAACAAACTGAATTAATTTAGATGAATATTAGTATAGAGATAAATTTAACCTTGGAGTTGGACATGTTAACACGAAAAACTATTTGACGGGTCGAAATAAGAGGTTAAAATTTGTATCTTATCTTTTCGCGAAAATAAGACTAGAAATTGCATATATACATTTTTTGTTGAAAATTACAAGAGTTGGGCGTTATTCAAAAATCTTTCAATGCGGTACAACAATAATGAATTTTAATTATTCTAGTTGACCGAAACGTAATCTTTGGCACAAATTAAAAATACAATAATGATTAAAACTCAAAAAGGTACACAAAATACTGTGAAATGTGTCTTCAAATATGGAGGTAGGAAGAATAACTGGTATTTATCCTTTCCATCATCTTGAGCCACATTGTCACTTAAAATCAGGTGAGATTGTGGCAAAAGCTCTAAAATATAAGCTTTAAAAAAGTTATGTTTAAAGTTTGTGTCATATTATAATTATATACCAGGAAAACATAGACCAAAGAAACTCTGCACAAAATATAATACACATTCAAACCCGAATTATTGACTGCCAGCACGTCAAATTTTAGACCATAATAACGTTTTGACAAGTTTATTATTTGCTATCGTAAAATTATATCATCGATTTATGCCCCGTACTCTTTTATAAGAAAACTGAAAGCACGTGATCACCGCTACACGCAAATATAACTTTGTAAATAAGCAAGTATGAATGAAGGGTGTCCGTTATATTCACCCTCTATTAATAAACATTTCGACTCTTTCGCACTCGTAGAATGTCTCTACCGCTGTCCCGCTCGGAATGCAAATGAAAAATCAATGGTGCACTTGATCACGTGCCACTTTGTTTACTCGATTTCGGACGTTTCAATGTTGAATTCGCTTCAATATTACGATCATTATAGTTGTTTATTTTTATAATCGCCTAGTACTTTGGAAAATCTATTCATAGAAAATATTATAGTGATGAATGAAGAAGGGCTTTTTCTAATAATGCCTACCTGGTTTTTAGAATCACTTGCAAGTTGAAATCTCACTCCAAATTACCTATAGGTGTGTTCCGGCAGTTGCACTTCAAAAACAGTTTCAAAGCTTAACGTGTCCACCATCTTGGGCCACATCGTCACTTAACATCAAATGAGATCGTGACCACGACAAGTTTTAATAATAACATAAAATAAGCCAATTTAATATGATCATAGTTGCCTCATCATTTTCTAGGAAACCTAATCGAGTAATGAGTTCCATGTTACCCCTATGTTACTATGAGGACACTATGGTGTAGTAGTAGTTATATAAACCATGTTTACTGATTACTCGGAACGTGTATATAGGAAATTCAAGGAAAATACTCTTGATAATTTTATACATGGCCGACTAACGATCACCACACACATGAGCGATAATCCGTTCTGGATACTCTTCAAAACGTTGGCGTTTTGTACTACCCCATTATATGTAATAATGTAAATTATATTACTAATATTATAAATGCGAAAGTAAGTTTGTTTGTTACGATTTCACGCCTAAACCGCTAAATCGATTATGATGGATTTTGGTATAGATATAGATAGATCCTTGGAGACAGTGATACGGTACTTTTATTCACGAAAAACTTATTGGATGTGGAGTAAAGTGAAGTCTAAACTTTCTATGTTTTTTTTTTATTGCCATATGAGATTTGTTTGACAAAATCAATATTAACGCGAGCGAAGCTGCAGGTAAAGGTTAGTAATATATATCTATTTTTTTTTCCATATTTTTTATTCTTGGCCACTCGGACCTTACTGTCATTTTCAAGTAATAGGGTTTGGTAATTTTGGGCAGATGTCGGGTATAGACGGGTAAATGATGAAATAGTAATATAAAAAAATATAAATAAAGTGAGAAATCTACAATGATAATTTATGGTAATTAAGAATATATAACTTTGTTGTCAATTATAATATTTTGTGACTTTTGTATAGGTGTACAGAAGCTTTTGCCGGTATCATTGCTTAAATAATATTTTTAAATTAGCTTTTTATAAATCATAATGAGCGCGTTCAATAATGAACTAATTATAATTAAAGTAGGGATTATAATAATTAAATAAAGTTTTAGTACCACACGAACGAAGTCGCAGACACAGCTGTTTAGAAATAAAGCATATCACGAATATTGTAAGGTTAAATATAAACTTTGAAAACAGCTATCAGGATGGCCATCGCTTTGTTAGCAAACTGAAATCATGGGTTTCGCGTGGAAACTAAGATTTTAATTAATCATTTTTGTAACTTTTTTCAATACAGTTTTGTACCTATTGGTGGTAGCGCGACGTTAACAGTCTAAAGCCTTCTTAAATGATTGCTCTACCAAATGCTAAAAGTATTTTTGAAGTGTGACGGGTAGATTTTAAGATTATAGACATCAAGGAAACGAATTTGTTCCGCTTTATAAAATTCACATAGTTTTTATTTATTTATTAAGAATAGTTCATCCACAGTTACTTAAACTATCGTATTTGTACAAAAAATATATAATTTATGGTAATTGCAGCAACTTACGGTCACTTACGGACAAACACCTCATGAGAAAAATCTTACACCATCTACGTTAGTCATTACTTTTTTCCAATAAACCATACATCAATACAATTCATAATATGAATAGAATAGATGATCTTTAAAAAGGAGGATTAATTGCGTTTTCGCCAGACATGATAGCTCAGTGGTAGTGTGTAGGAACGCCGCGTCATGGGACGTGAGTTCAAATCCAACCAACTACAATGAATTTGAACTTTCGTTGAAGGATAACATCGTGAGGAATCCATAGTATGGTGGTAGAGCTTTTTCTAATACCCGTCTGGCTAACTATCACCAGCAAGTTGTAAATCTGCCTTCAAATACCAATAGGTGTGTTCACGCAGTTGTATTTGAGTGCCAGTCCTCATAATAAAAGCTAGCAACATAGCCCTGCTTCCTCTCTGCTGTGAGGAGTTTCTCTGCTGTGTTGTGGGTGTCCATGGGCGGCGGTGATCACTTATCATCAGGTGACAGGCTTACTCGTTTGCTCGCTATTACGTAAAAGACTAGAAGAAGTGCGTACGCTATAACTGATCTCTGGTAACACGCGAGTTTGAAATGTCGCCGTGGTGCGTTGTAGCGAGTAAGCTCCGGTGCATCATCCGCTTCTGGACTGAGCCCGGGTAATGGGCTTGCGCGTGACGTTGTGGAAATCGGTAACAAAACGATTTTAGTAAACACCACGGTAAAAAAGGGATTAATTCGCCAAGATTAGGGAAGAATTTACTTTCTGGAAATAACAAAAAAGTTATTGTTTGTCAATCAATATGGTATGGTAATAGTTTCGGGGAGTTTTATGGTTGCAGATGAGAATTTGTTGAAAAATATAAATATATAAGGGACGTAATGATTTCTTATGTTTACGCCGAATATTATTCATCGAAATAAAACTAATTTAAACGGACTGCCCCCGCCCCGTGACCACGAAGGCTGAAAAGCTTTCGAAACGTCGGGATCAAAATTAATAAATAACCGCGATAAAATCCGTTTAAATTAGTTTAATTTCGATATAAGGGACGTTACGAGATGAACCGAAATGAAGTAGAGGCTAAAGGAAAAATGAAAAAAGAATATATATTGACTATCTCACTGTTAGAGTATTGTATCTACCATTTATCAATAGTAAATTTCAGTGTATTTTTCTAAAAAAGGTAAAGACATTTTTTATTTTTAATGTTTAGCGTTATGGTCACAATTGCACCTGATTTTAAATGACATTGTGGCTGAAGATATAGTGGACACGTTAAACCTAGCGGAAGGACTCTCAAGTGCAATTGCCGGCACACACCTATAGGTATTTGGCAGCGGATTTCCAACTTGAGGGTGGTAGCTAGCCAGGTAGCATTGGAAAAAGCCTAAAAACGTTTTATCATGTTTTTTTCCTTTACCGAAAGCTCAAGCTCGTTGTAGGTAACTAACAACTGATCTATCATAGCTTCAAATTTTCATTCTCGGAACGAACCTGGGTTCTTTAAAGCGAAAAATTACATCATCATCAAGTGACGATTTTTCGTATAAAGTAAAAAAGTAATGTACCAGGAATATATAAGTATTTGTTCTTTTTTCCAATACAAAATTAGAGGACAGATCATCTATATCTATATATACATATATATATATATATATATACACGTACAAATAATTTCTTATTCAGTTGTGTGCCGTTGTAAAATAATTGTGTACTAGGCGGTATTAGAGGAGGAACGAATAATCTTGATATTTTAAACATAGAATTTCAATATAATATTGATAGTTAATTACATTTTAATAGAGGGTTACAACAATATATATAATTTATAGCAGAAGTATGTATAAAGTCTCTCTGTTTATTCATTTATTCTAAACTAAAACTAAACTACGGAACACAACTTTGATATAATTTTCACTAATAGACAGAGCTTTAAAAGAGGAATTTTATTGCATTTAATTTGTAAAAAAAATGACAAAGTGGATGAACTGTTACTGGACGTTTATATGACTAACGTTGGCCAAATATTCTCAAAAGGAAAATTAATAAACGATAGGTAAATGTTACATACAACTAAAAATTGGTATTTGGGATAAATACTAATACGAGATCAAATAGCGAGTTATTGTACATACAGGCATTTAATAAAAATCGTAGTTAACAACGTAATTAGAATATAGTCAAGTATCAAGATTACTTGGTCGAGATACACAGTGCAGACGCCTCACTCACACACACTTAAATAATTTTATTGTCTCCATGTTAACTCGGTTTGCATCTGTGTGAGTGTTGTTCGTCTCGGCGCATCGGTATAAGGTACTAAATAATTTCATTTATTTATACCTACTAAAGTTCCGAGTTCGTTGCCTATAGTTTTTTAAGCGAAACTTTGTTTTGTTCACGCGTCGTGTAGTTAACTTTACTCGAAATACCTAGCAAAAGATATCTATCCCCTAATTGGTGAAGCCTAACTAATGAATAGTGAATTTATAGGACAGATTCATTCTTGCAGGGCTTCGCTTTGTGTACGTGAAGTATTTTCTTATCTGTAATATTTTATAATGTACCTAAACTATAAATATGCCATAGTAGGCTTGAGGAGTTTTTCTGAAAAAGCGTGGTCTTAGTGACCGTCTTTAGCGATTCCGTTCGGGTGGAATTAAAATTATTTAATAATTATTTGCCAGGTTTTGTAACTTTTTTCAACACAGTTTCAACCCTATTGACGGTAGCGTGATAGCCTAAACCGTCCTCAATGAATAATCTATCAAATACAAAAGTATTTTTTTAAATTCGGCTGTTAGTTAAGAAGATTTCTGCGTTCAAACAATCTTTTCTGCTTTATACTAATATCTATTATAGAGGAAATTTTTGTATTTTGTTTGTAACGTATAAACTCAAGAACTACGGGACAGATTTCAAAATGAATTTACTGTAAGAATAATACATTAGCCGTAATGATTAAATAAAAAAAAATCTTTTTTCGCTCAATTATTATTGTGAAAAAATCATTTTATGGACTTCCTCGCGTAATCGCAGGCAATCGTAATTCTTCGTGCAGGCCACGAGAGTGCCGTATGGCGAGACTCATCGGGTGACAAGTACTATCAAATACCCACTAAAAGCCAACCCATCGATATGCAAACTATCATACTGCCAGAGACGAGAGACAGGTTTTACACTTCTTTTAGTCTCGTCTAAAGAGCTAGAACGATGTAGAGATTTCGTTGTTAAGCCTTAAAATTTTAATGGAATATTCAAATAATCAGTATTTGCATCGACATTCAAGGCTATTTAATATTAGAAACGCATAATCTATTACAATAGCCCGTGGTTGCGCTCGCGTTTAAACTATACGATATTTACTAGCTTAACCAGCAAAGATCATTTAGAATATGACAATAAAGGACATACACATGTTTTTTTATATAATGATAAATCCAGTATAATATTTATATCCCAGACACGAAATACTTTTATTATTTGTGATTTAATGTACTATGTAGTTTGCTTCATATAACACTACAATTGATAATCCTTCATAGGTATGGCGCATCTTTTGAAAAAAATGATTCTCGGATCGATTCTAATTGAACTAAAGTAAATCGATTCAAAAAACGAGATCCAAAAGATAAATTGATTAGCTTTTCGTGCTTATTTTCTTAATATAAAACCTATCATAGGAAATAATACACCATAATAATTTATTTTATCATTCTATATATGTGAAATTATTTAATGTATATATATGTTTGAGTGCAACATTTAAATAATAGTTAAGAATGTTTTATGAAGAAAAGATATGAATCGAACCTCGATTATTAACAGTAAAATATTTACTGGATCGGTTCAGAACTGTGAATCGATTTAAACAATCAATTATACCCTACATCATCGCCACCCTAGTGCTTTAGCTTTTATTTTTATTTTCTATTAAATAATATTAAGTTATAATGCAATTTGAAATGTCTCTATTCTTGTAAATCCATTTCACCTTTCACACTATAAACTTACGATTTTCTTGAAAACATTAATATTTGTTACACATTAGCTTGGCAATAAATTGAACTACCCGCTTGACGGTAAGAGGCGACCAACGGACAATGAACGCTCAATACCATAAGTATCACCAAAGCATTTCCAACCTTGAATTAGGAGTTTACTTAATTATTGAATTAATTGAATTAATTATTGATTACTGAATTAGGAATTACTTCGAGGAGCTCTGTGTTAACAAAAGTATTTGTCTGTGTTAAAGTATATAGATCGATGTCTCTAATGAAATTTATTTGACATCAAAAACTTATGTGCTAGAATATAGAGCTAAGTTATCGAACATCCGCTGCTAGACGCGAATTTCGACTTAACTATCGTTGAACCATTGTTACTTCACACAATTACTACAACTTAAAACTCATATATTAAGAACGTAGCTGTTTATCAATTAAATTCGGATTTAAAATATATAATAATTTATTTTTAAAATTAAAAACAAGGAAAATTTTGTTACAGCGTTATCCAAGTACGCTGACTGCATGTAATAATAATTCACTCTTGTGTGCGTAATACGGTTGTGCGTGTTTGCGTTAGACTGATGCCTTGTTCTTACTTGTGTTGCTTTGTTTTTACTAGAGCGAGTTAGGCGTTAGGCTAGTCCACTAGCCTATGCCACTAACTCGCCAGTTGAATTTGTGTACGCTTTAGCTGTAAGCGGTCGTAGTAACATATATGTACTATGTATATGTATATAGGCACCATTGTAGGCAAATATAAATCAGTAATCCATTTTGCGACATCCAATGAATGTTCTAAAAGCATTGTATTCGGGTACTTATTAGGAGTTTCATCCATATTATGGAGGTAACGAATTTACCCACCTGTTTAACTACCGCTTTCAAATTTAAAGAAAATCTACTGCCGAGTACTCATTGTTATTCGGAAGTTAAGATTGAGATAAAGTTCCTGTCAGCAAGTAGATTAAGCATATATAGTTTTAAGATATATTATCGTTAAACATCAGGTAAGATTACAAGATGCTAACCCAAGTAAAATAGGCTGAATATACAATACTTATACTAATTAAACGTATTACTATTAATGAAAACTTCTCTAATTCACTAAGTCTACACGTTAGTATAAGTTATAAAAGAAATATAAAATTAAAATTAAATGAAACTAAAGAATGTATGAAGATTTTTGAAGGTAGTAACGAAATTTGATAGGACTAGTTCAATAAACTCTACCACTATGTCAAAAGCTACACGGTAGATCATATTACATGACTAATCATTGTCTGATGAGTATGATTATTGGTTGAATGGCTGCGTATTCAATGTATCTACGTACGTATCTTGAAGTGACGTGAGTTCGAATCCAACCACCTACATTGAACTTGAGCTTTCGGCGAAGGAAAACATCGTGAGGAAATCGTAGCATGGCGGTAGAGCATTTTCTGATGCCCGCCTGGATAGCTACCACCCTCAAGTTGAAGATCTGCTGCCAAATACCGATAGGTGTATTCCGGAAGGTGCAGTTGAGAGTCAGTTTCTCCAAAGGTTTAGCGTGTCTACTAACTTGGGCCGTATCGTCGCTTAAGATGAGGTGAGATTATAGCCATAACGCTAAGCCTTAACAATAATAAATTTGTAGTTTTTTCTGCTTTTTCAACACTATAAAATCCGTTAATCTCTCTTATCTATACTTTTTTTTTCGAAATCTATAGATTAGATGTACTTTTTTATTGATATAGAAACTAATTTATTTTCAGTCCGCAAACTAATACACGTATTACTCTCCACAAATAAAAACATAAAAATTTGAATCAGGGATAACTAATATTATGGACCAACTTGGTACGTTTTATTCTAAATAACGAATGGAATAGCTGTTTAAATTTTGTATTTAATGAATTACTTTACTGATTTTAATGCAATGTGACAAAAAAAATGAATGTGTGATGTAGATATATATAAAACAACTAAACTCCAACATTAATTGACCAACTACCCTAGAAATTTGGCACTTATATAGTGGTGCTGTGATCGAGTTACCAACTACCAAAAAGGGAAAGCAAATATCTGCCGAGTCAGTCTGTATTACAATAATATAAAGTGGAATAGTTTGTTTGTTTGAACGCACTAATCTTGGGAATTATCAGTCGGATGTTGAAAATTCTTTTTGTATTTGATAGATCAATAATTGCAGAAAGCTTTAGGCAACATCACGCTACCATTAATAGGAGCAAAGCTGTATTGACAATAGATACGAAAACGTTCAACAATATTAAATATTTTTTAGTTCCACGAGAAAGAAGTCGCGGGCACAACTACTACAAAATAAATACTTTTACTATACTGAAATAAAAAAATACCTTACGGCAAGTGATGTAAAGTATGCAGTTGAAATCGTAATTCTTAATGGTAATAATCCTGTTTTGCGTATTCTCATAAAAGTCCGCTAATTAGTTCACAGATTTACATAGTAATATAATTAAAATGTAGATTAGATACGAGAACTAGATTATGCATTTTATTAATTTGTCTAGCAAATAAGTGTAATAAAATATTTAATATCATAATTATATAAAGCTGTTAATGTAGTAATGTAATTGTAATAAAATGTAATGTAGTAAGCAATTAAAATAAGCATATATATATTGTACATTTTTCTGTACTTATAATGTTACTGGCCCAATAGTAATTGCGCCAGTGTAATAACACCGTCTGAACGCATCACAAACTGCTGATAGCCCCTTATCTCATCTACTACTACGTCAACAAATCCTTCGTCCTTGTCTATCACGCGGCGCGGACGTTTACCCGTCTCACCTGCACTTCTCTACCTTTCACTCATTCAGTGCGCATTGTATATAACGCCGTCCCGCTCTCGCTAATGAATTAAATCAACAGCCTCGCCTGCTCCCACTCGATAGACGATCAGCGTTCCATATTTGAATTTTATTTTGAAAATAGTATATTTCAGTTCCATTTTTAAAAATCAATTTTTTTTTACAGATTATGCATTGCACCGTCGTTCTTATAGCCTTCATGATTTAACTGAGACCTTGGATTAGAATGTATGTTGCGACCATAGTTTTTATACCAACCAAGTTTATATAGAAATAAATAAAAAGAGAGAGCAATATTTTCTTTGTTAGTGGTATGAAGCTTGTAATATATTATTGTGAGCGTATTTTTATCTCTGTAAACAATCTAAGAGTGATTCGATCTATCTCACCTTGAATTCCAACGCGTACTTAAGTAAGAAAAAGTGCTTATAACACCTAACTCTAAAATCTACACTTATAAATCACTTAGTGAGGACTTTGCCAGATTTTGACGAGCTCGATAATACAAAATTGAGCATGGAGTGAGAAAATATCGTATAATATTATGTACCTAGCCAAATGTATACATATTGTGATTTTTGAATTTATAAGAGGATTGCAGTTGATGTCGATGTATAGTCGACTTTTTAAAATGTATTACTGACTGTTTCCTTGTCCGATATAAATATACCTTTTACTCTATATAATTATTTATATTTTAAATGCAATGGCTCCACGAACAAAGTCGCAGGCAGAGCTGGTAGTAAGATAATTATCTTAGAAATATAAAGGGACGATAGCTCACTGATAGCATTTACAGCCGCGGCGTCAAAGGACACGAGTTCGAATCCCTGCAATGACCTTGACATTTCGGTGAAGAAAGACATCGTGACGAAACTATAGCATGTTGGTAGGGCTTTTTCTAATGTCCGCCTAGCTAGTTACTAACCTAAGTTGAAAATCTGCCGTCAATTACCTATAGGTGTGTTCCAGCAAAAACCCTTGAGAGCCAGTCCCTCTACAGATTTAGCGTGTCCACCAACTTGGTTTTTATCGTCACTTAAGGTCAGGTTAGATTATGGCCATATCGTTAAACGAAACTATAAAAAAACTTATGAACTACCAGTTAATTGTCAATAATTATTTTTGCTTTTGATAGAGCAAACTTTGAGGGAGGCTTTCGGATATTTAACATCAATTAACACCAATAGGACCAAAGCTGTATTGAAGTAAGTTACAAAAACGGCATTAAACTTTTGACGCTTAAACACACTACACTTACGGGACTATGATTAAACAAAAACGTTCGTAGTTTCTAACTATTTAGTTTTAGATTCCATTTTCTCTTTGCCATTTTTTTTTTGTTTACTTTTGCATGCCCAGCTATCGGACGGATGACGGCTAGTTATAAATAAATCTAAATTGATGTTAAAAATTATTTCCTGTGCACGCTTTATCACTAATTCAACCTCTTAAGGGTAGAAATTCCTTCCTAAATAACGTCAAATATTTTTAACATCTATTTCAAATTTAAATCCTTACAGTACTTTGGGATAAACTATAGTCAAGCAGGACATTATACCTCATTGTATATGGATAGATTATATTTATGTAGATATTTTCTAAATTAAAACTTCAAACCTAAATTACCTAACTAAGGCTACAAAAAATCTCAAATACTTAGGGCTCTTACACTGAAAAGTAACAGAGGCCAATAAAACAAAAAGGTATTATCTATATAAATCATCGCCAAAGTCACCGGCTGCGTCATTGGACCGTCAAGTCAAACGTCCGAGATAGTCAACACGGGACATCAGCTTTCACTGCCTTTCACCGCACAATGGAAACCGTTTGATAGGTCTTCACTTGGACGAGTTACTTGTACAACGCATGTCTGTCAATTAGCCCATGCTAAGAATAAACGTCAACCGAATTGAAGAATAAATTTCACATAATCGAAAGGTACTCAGGAACTACAAAATTCAGCAGGAAGAAAACTGGATCATTTCTCGTTATTTACTATTCGAAGTAGTAAAGAAAAAGAACCGACTTTTTCTGATACAATAACCTTAACCCTGAGGTACTCATCGATCTATAAATAATATGAGACGGTAAAAAAAACCTTTTGTTTTCTGCAAATATTGTTTGTACCTGTTGTATTTATCATTTACTAGGAAAGCATGCGCCCCGAGGCCAAACGTAAAAGCACTTGACGGTCCCGAAAACTCGTATATATCAATTGTAACCCGGCAGATGTGATTGACCTTACATAATAACCGGTTTCTAATATTAATCATTCTGACATAATCTAATCGTGCGATAGGTGTGTGTATCCGAAGTTGCCGCGTCTCGGGCCCGAGCGCCGGCGGAACCGGCCGACGCTTGCCGAGCGCGTGACAGCTCGTCACTCGTCCGTCACAACGCGGCACACTTCTCCTATGTATTGGATTACATAGGTGCAGTGTATACGCTCTGTCGCGGCGACGTTGGCGTTCTCTTTTTAAAATAACAACTTTGGAACCGTTTTACACCATATAGTCTATGTATATAGGGTTGTTTACTATAGGTGATTTTTATCGATTATGTTTTTCGGTTATTGTTAAAGCGACATTTACGCGTTATCGGTTTTATAGGCGCGGTGCAGGTTTTCCAGGTCAGATGTACGTAGATTTTCACTAGGCGTTAGACGTTTTCCACACGTGCCGGCCGTGTTTACTTACGGCCAAGCTCTCGGTACACATCGGAGCTAGCTAAGTGCGGAGTCATTGACACGCCGGTGTGACACACATTCTTCGGCTGACGGAACGCCAGCACGTCCGCGGTTTCTTGCCGATTCTTTTTTTTTTTCTTTCTTGCTGTTCGCACTAATTTATTGTTTTACAACTGTTTTTTTTATCAGTGTTTGTATTAATGTATCGTTGCGGTGAGTGTGGCGTCGCGTAGTGCCGTTCGCTCTCTTATCGGTATATCTTTGTGATAACGATGTAACTCAAGGCAGCGTTTTCGCAACTCGCGAATTGTGGGATTTCCGTATTGTATATTGTACGACTGCTATTGTTTTCTTTTTGTAAATTATTTTTGGTTTCGGTGCCATCGTATTTTAAACTTGTATACGTATTTTTTGTTTTACCTCTACAATTGTATTGTTATATCGTAATATTAGTAACTTAAATTAAATAAGTTTCCTAAATGCATATTGTTATTTAACAAACTTAAATATATTTATTAAAAGAGTGCGTCGTATTTGTTTATTGATCGATTGAGTTATGTATATCTGTCTGATCCTTCAGATTAACGTGTGTATTTACTTTACCACGTCACTAGTGACGTCCGCTCGCGCGGCAAGTTCAATTCACCGATTGATCATTCCGAGTCCGGGACGAATAAATTGTGTAGAAATTTTCACGGACGCCCATTTATTATTAGACAGTAATGTTTGAATTGTGTACGAGAGTCACCTACATATCCACGTCGAACGGTATGTATATAATGTGAATCTTGCACTATGTAGTCCGCCTGTATTACGGATATAAACCATATCATGCGCTGCTTGTGTGCGCGTCGCCTAGCGTAATGTGCTGAGAAGCAGTAAAAAGTATGGCGCGAACGTACAGTGCGGCAACGTCGCGAGTATTCCGTAGCCTTGCCGCGTCGAAAACAATAGTCTCTTATTATGTGGATACGTATATATTATATTTTTTGAATAAATTTAAATTTTTATCATCGTCTTATGTTAATTGATATGCGAATTTAACTCGATTCTGTCATGGGAGTTATTTATGTCGCATTTCAATGTCATATTAATTTTAGGATTAATTTGATTAAGTTTTTTAATTGTTTTAAATAATTAGAGTTTTTGTTATGAAGGTACGTTGATTAGATTGTTATTTTAATAGTGAAATAAATGGTTATTCCAGTCGTGACAATAGATTTCGATAGGCATTCCTGTGTGATGAAAAATCAATATGTCGGTGAAAAAACAAAGTATGACCAAAATAGCCGCTTCGGGTTTATATAAAAAAAAAATGTAACCCATGTTGACCTTTCCAAGCGCGGCTCGTACTAGCACGGCCAGCTGACGCGACGCTGCCAGGTCGACGGCATTGGATCGCTGTCTTACGCCTTATCGCCTCTAACTCGATCGCGTTAGACTTAAAATCGTATATCAATGTCAAGTATATAAAGAACATACGACGTTCTCCAAAGAATACGATGGCACTTCCCGCGCGAAAAATTCGAAATGGTTTTATCAGTCCCCGTTCGTGACGCGATCGCGACGCGTTCGATTGATTTCTACTGTCGTAATAAATTTCGCTTCGAATATTATCACTCAAATAAATCAAACCGAATTTTCAGTATTATTACCACATTATTAGTACTAAGTGAGAAAAACTTACGTCCAGAAACCAAAGTGACCAAAGTGTTTTTTTTTTAATCATAATTTATAAAAGTAAAAACTGTGTAGTGTAATATAAAAAAAGTATTTATTATTAATTTTTTTTTATTTATTTAAAAAATATACATTAAATAAAAACAATCAAGTGCCAACGCTAACAAAGTATTAGGAGAGCAAAGCGCGCGAAGAGATTCGTGAAAAAGTATCTTCGGCGTTTTCGCGTTATCGGCATAAAATAGTAAATTTGTTTAATTGTTTAAATTGAAATACAAGTGCCAACGCCAGCAAAGTACCAGGAGAGCATAGCGCGCAAAGAGATCCGTGAAAGAGTACAAGCGTTTTCAACACAATAGTAGTACATACGCGGAGTTAGATGGAGCGGTGACAAAGTGGCCTACATGCCGGTGGCGCTGGGCTCGCTCGGCGGCGAGGGCGAGTACCGCGACTACGGCCATCATCTCTCGCCGCACCACCCGTCCCACGCGCCCCACTTACAGTACCATGAGTACGCGCCGCCACCGCCGCCGCCGATCTACCACCCCATGCCGGATCCTTACTTCAGGTATACTTCACCTTCGATACCGATCCGGTATTCTATAACCGGATATCCGTAGTTTTAACGCCACATAAAAAATACTGGTCCAACACCGCACAAGAGAAAAACTTCTTAAAATTAAGATAAGATAAGATTGACGCGGATACACTAAACTTTCTATATAAATATTATAAAGCGAAAAAAATTGTTTGTTTGTTTGAACACGCTAATCTTAGAAACTACAAGTCAGATTTCAAAAAATTTTTTTGTATATGATAAAGCGCTTATTAAGGGAGGCTTTAAGCTATTTAACATCACGCTACCACCAATAAGAGTAAAGCTGTATTATAAAAAGTTACAAAAAGGGTCATAAAAATATTGAATAATGTTTAGTTTCACGCGAACGAAGTCACGAGTCCAGATAATAAGTAACGAAATAAACTTTAAACTTTTGGTGTAAAATTCATATTAAAACAGATATCATAAATACTTCTTAATATTAGGGTAACTGCCTTACATAAGCATTTCTCGAATGTTAAATAAGTATAGCCATAGGTAACAAATCGCCAGACTAAACTGTCTGGGGATCGAACTTACACGTGCTAGCGAGGTGACCACCTAAATGTAACCCATCTATTAATACCAATATAACCTACATGTTATCTATGGTATAACTAAACTTTATCAATTAATATATATACTGAAATAATCTAAAAATTAGATTTATTGCGTACCCAAAAGGGTGCGAAATCGTCCAGTATTCATGTTTTTTACACGCTTTATATTAACTTCACTTGTATGTTTGTTTGTATGTTTGTGACCGAGTCCTTTGGATTTGATTTTGACCGCCTTCAAACGGTCAGATTTCATTTAAATTTCGTAGACTTATCGAGGACCGATGTCTATACACTAATTTGATAAGATTATTCCATTATTTATTTGCGGAATAAGATTTGTTAGTTTATATAAATTTCATCTATAATCAATAAGACAGAAATTGATGTTAATTTCAAATCATTATCTATAACCGATATATCTAATATTAACAAATTATCGAATACCAAAGAGAAATTTAATTTAACAAAATAAGCACGAATTTAAATTTACAATTTTGGAGGAAGGAGCCTTGTTCGCTATTGTAATAAATGATGATTGAGCAATCCATTAATTTTGCTCTTATAAAAATAAAAGTAAAAAAAAAACGAATAAAACACGCTTTTATAAATAAACCAAACTAAAAAAAAATGAAATATGAATTAAGAATATTATATTTTCTCGTAACAGATGTAAATTAATAATAGTGTAAATAGGATAAAATTGAGTTTTATTTAAACATAAGGTGCTTTTTAATAATCCTTCTACTCATATCTGTCAATAAAATATTTATTGACATACATATGTTGACACCATGCACCCCACTTTTTTTAATAAATTCAATTTTTTTTCCTATTTGGACTATTATAAATTTATATTTATAAAAAAAAATACACTATTCTTAATTCAAATTTATTTTCTATTTTATAGTTTGGTTTTATATAAAGGCGTTTTTTTATTTATTTAAACTATTATTTACTTTAAATGTAGTAATACTGTTCATGGTATTTTGTAAAACACTAGCTGTCCCGGCAGACGTTGTTCAGCCCCTTTCAATAGTTAATAACTTGACACGAAGCCACCTATCATATCCTATCATAGCCATGTACCATCATCCCGATAAAATAAATACATTACATGAATTTGATTATCAGTCAATTTGTCAACTTGCATGATCGCTAACAGACGTACAAAATTATTTTATATCTGTTAAGCGGAAAAGTTTGTTTGTTTGAACGCTCCAATCTAAAAAACTATAAGTCTGATTCCAAATTTTTTGTGTTCGATAGAGCAATAATTGAGGACTGATTTCGGCTATTTAACATCACGGTATCACCAATACGAGCAAAGTAGTATCGAAAAAGCTTATAAAACATACAAAAATGATTATATACAATTTTTGTTCCACACGAGCGAAGTCGTGGACACAACCTAATATTTATATAAATATATAAAACTAACAGTTAAGAGATTATAAGATATAAAATTTAAACCAAATCGTTAAGCTGTTTGCACGCTGGAACCGAACGGGATTCTATACTCTTCGTTCTTGTGGTCTATAGACCGTAAATTATTTTTTTTACTATATTTTACGTGCGGCTTCGTTCGCGTCCATGTCGTTTACGTCAAACACAGCTGATGACGCAATAAAAACAAATCTTACAAAGAGTATCCCTCTCTTTGCCCCACTCCCAATAAAGTTTTCGTGAAAAAAATTAGCTCATCACCTTCTCCAGGCTCCCGTCAATCTCTACCAAAATTCATCGTCAACGATTCAGCGGTTTAGGCGTGAACAAACAAACAAACTCACTTTCCGATTTATTGAAGCGATGATAGCTCAGTGGTAGTGTGCACGACTTCGCGTCAAGGGACGTGGGTTCGAATCCTAGCACCTACAATGAGCTTGAGCTTTCGGTGAAGGAAAACATCGTGAGGAAACCATAGCATGGTGGTAGGGCTTTTTCTAATGCCCGCCTGGGTAGCTACCACCTCAAGTTGTAAACCTGTCGCCAAATACCGAAAGGTGTGTTCCGGCAGCAGCACTTGAGAGCCAGTTCCTCCACAGGTTTAGCGTGTCTACCAACTTGGGCCGTATCGTCACTTTAAGATCAGGTGAGATTATGGCCATAACGTTAAACCTTAAGTATTAAAAAAAAAAATATTAGGAAGGATTGTTTATGAGGTAGGGCTTGTTCTAATGTCCGCTTGGATAGCTACCAGGCTCAAGTGGAAAGTATGCTGTCAAATACCAATAGGTGTGTTCCGGCAGTTGCACTTGAGAGCCAGTCCTACTAATAAAGGCCGGAAAAACACCTGCGAGGTCCCTGGTGTGTGGGTGTCCATGGGTGGCGGTGACCACTCACTATCAGGTGACATGCTTGCTCGTTTGCCAGCTATTCCATAAAAAATACCTGGTGTCAAATAACAATGTGACCTAAAATGTTGAACACTCGTACGTTTAGTGGAGGAACTGCCCCTCGAGTGCAACTACCGGAACACACCTATAGGTATTTGAAAACAGATTTTTAACTTGAGGATAGTAGCCAAACCAGTCGGACATAACACCTTACCACCACGCTATGGTGTTATCACAATGTTTTCTTCACCGGACTCTCGGGTTCATTGCTGGGGTTGGAACTAACGTCTTTCAACGCGATGTCCGTATTTACCACTGAATCAACCGTGCTTTATTGAGTACTAGATTTTACGTGCGGCTTCTCTCGCGTTATTATTGATTTTGTCAAAGAAATCGGATGATGCAATAAAAACTTTCTTACAAAGTTTATCACTTTCTCTTTTTACCCGTGTTCTTATAAGTAATTTTCGAGAAAAAGTAGCCTATCTCAGTCTCCAGGATCCCATCTATATCTGTACCAAAATTTATCACAATCGATTGATCGGTTTAGGCGTGAAAGCGAAACAAAAAAACAAACTCACTTTCGCATTTGTAATATTAGTATGACGTATGATGATTCGAAGCGATGATAGCTCATACAACTGGTGCACGGTCTGCATGGTGGTAGGGCTTTTTCTAATGTCCGCCTGGCTAGCTACCACCCTCAAGTTGAAAATCTGCCGCCAAATACCAATAGGTGTGTAAGATCAGATGAGATAATGGTCTTAACGCTATACCTATAAACTATAAATAGTGTACATAATTAAATTATAATTACTCTTACCATGTGTACTCTACTGCAAGCAATAATATATCACTGCATATTAGAAACAAAGTTACTCTACCACCTCTATCTGTCTGTCTGAACGTGATAAACTCAATAACTACTGCATTGGCTTTCTAACTACGTAATTTATTATTATTAATTAATTATTTATCAGATCACAAAGATCCATTGAGTAAAACAAAATATAAGAATTAAATTAATAAAATAATTACTTAAAACAGTACAAAAATTGATTATAATACATTAAATACAATATATTACAGTTTCCATGATACAAGCTAAATCAAAAATAAAACAACCCGACACTATAATATGACGACTGATAGTCAATACTTCATAAAAGGGATGTCATATAAGCCTAAGAGCTTTTGTAAAATTGCATTAGGATTACTACGAAGTCTGTATAGAGGTAATTTTTCAATTTTGCATAGGCGAAGCGATAATAAGAAAGTTTGGAAATATCAAAAGTGCACGCCTTATAATATCTTTTTTTTATTTATTAACAATTAAACCACATCGAATCAGACCGTGAAAAGTAACAGGGTTCTATTCCTAGTTATACTGAAGAGTAAAAAAAAGACTCGATTAGTAAAGTATTTCGGTGGTTATCGTGATAACACACAGGATCCGCACATACAGACACACGGACGTCCAAGACAGAACTTTTTTAAACAGTTTTTTAACTAGTTTAACTAACAAAAATGGCATCAAAAATTCATTCATGAGTGTTAATAATAGTGTTTTTTGTTGATATGTGTGTATATGTATTATTTTACAAGTGCATTATAAGATAAATAGAGACATTTTAAGTTTGAAAGATCAGTTGTTTTGCGTGAAGCTTCGCTTATAAGGCGTACAAAATGGCTAAATATTTGTTTCGAAATGCCAAATTCGTATTATGTATATTGGTGTACTTAATTTGTTAACTTATTGCTGTTTTATAGGCGATTTTTATTATCGGTTTGCTTTTGTGAAAAACGTTTAACACGACACATTACAAGACTTTTAGCAAATGAATATCTGCACAGATATATGTAGAAAAGATGTTTGTGGACATCGAAAACAATTCCAATTAAAAAAGAAATTGCCATTTCATTTTTGGAAGCTTCGTATGTTTGTCTGTGCACGTATCACGTAAAAAGTACCGCATTTACACAACCAAGTACATAATTTTTATACGTAAAAAATGTATACAACTTGAAGGTTTACTTAGTTTTTGTTTCATCGCAATCGGTTCACTATACTGAGAGATATTATATAATATAAATGTAAAATGTTCTCGCGCACGCAATTCAGTTACTTTGACAATTGAACTTCCTATTCAATAGATGGCGTTGTGCATATAACGTAGTCGTGTAACGCGAATATTGACTCTTATCGCGTTGTGCATATAACGTAGTCGTGTAACGCGAATATTGACTCTTATCGCGTTGTGCATATAACGTAGTCGTGTAACGCGAATATTGACTCTTATCGCGTTGTGCATATAACGTAGTCGTGTAACGCGAATATTGACTCTTATCGCGTTGTGCATATAACGTAGTCGTGTAACGCGAATATTGACTCTTATCGCGTTGTGCATATAACGTAGTCGTGTAACGCGAATATTGACTCTTATCGCGTTGTGCATATAACGTAGTCGTGTAACGCGAATATTGACTCTTATCGCGTTGTGCATATAACGTAGTCGTGTAACGCGAATATTGACTCTTATCGCGTTGTGCATATAACGTAGTCGTGTAACGCGAATATTGACTCTTATCGCGTTGTGCATATAACGTAGTCGTGTAACGCGAATATTGACTCTTATCGCGTTGTGCATATAACGTAGTCGTGTAACGCGAATGTTGACTCTTATCGCGTTGTGCATATAACGTAGTCGTGTAACGCGAATATTGACTCTTATCGCGTTGTGCATATAACGTAGTCGTGTAACGCGAATATTGACTCTTATCGCGTTGTGCATATAACGTAGTCGTGTAACGCGAATATTGACTCTTATCGCGTTGTGCATATAACGTAGTCGTGTAACGCGAATATTGACTCTTATCGCGTTGTGCATATAACGTAGTCGTGTAACGCGAATATTGACTCTTATCGCGTTGTGCATATAACGTAGTCGTGTAACGCGAATATTGACTCTTATCGCGTTGTGCATATAACGTAGTCGTGTAACGCGAATGTTAACTCTTATCCAAGCGACGCGCTTTAGTTTTCGACAACCACGAAATCGTAGGACTGGTTATAAATAATGAAATAAGTTAATCACTCTGTGATACTCGATTAATACTTTAATCTAAATAGGGAAGAACTTTGCACACTATGCATTCACCGTGGTGGGTCCCTGCCCACATTTTGTAAGAACCTGCTGATGCAGCATTAGAGACTCGTTCTAATATAGGCATTACTGCAGTTCTAGACAGGCCAAGATCTCCTGGTATATAATGGTATTTGTAATTTTAAATAATGTTCAATTATAGAAAAACTAGCTTTTATCCGCGGCTTCGATCACGTTAATATTGATTGAAATCGGATGACGTATTAAAAAGCTTCATGCAAAGTTTGAGCCTCTCTTTACCCCACTTCACATTTATTTCCGTCTCCAGGGCCTCATCTATCTCTATACTAAAATTCATAACAATCGTTTGAGCGGTTAAAAACAAACAAACTCACTTTCGCATTTATAAGTACGGATTGCAAATAGAAAGCTACAATTTGCCTTTACCAAAATACTATAAACTCTAAGTTATTTCATAAAACAATTATTATAACAATTATTTACGAAAGTTTCAAATTATCGTCAAGCCATTTTGACACATCTAGTAAATGTTACTGGTAAATTACACTCACGAGACTTACAAATGGTGGGCAAAAACCGGTTTGGGATTTCGATACGCTTCTCGATTTATCTAGAAAAAAAGCAATGGGGACTGCCGTCAGAAGTGAAAACTTAAAACTATAAACTAAAAAGACATATGCTCTTTGTATATATATAATATATACTAATAACGCACGGAAGTATATCTATGTACATATATACACAGTATACATATAGCTCATGAAAAACGTTCGGTGACGATGACTAATGGTTTTTGATCACCCAAAAAGTCCTCAATGCGCCTAAACAAGTTTTCACTTCAAAAATCGACACTTTTCGGTTCCGATTTTTATTAGGGTATGTACATATTTCCCGTTGGAGACTAGATGAAACGGTTGAAGCTATCTTTCGTCAGTGGCAATATTTTTTAAAATTTTATATAAGATTAGTGTCATGGCTACACTCTCATCGGATGTTAAGTGACTATGAACCATCCAAGATGGTTGACACGCTAACCCTAGTGGAGGGACTGGCTTTCAAGCGCTATGCCGGAACACACCTGTAGGCATTTGACTACAAATTTGAGGGTGATAGCTAGCCAAGCGGGTATTACAAAAAACCCTACAACCATGTTATGCTTTCCTCACGATGTTATCATTCACCGAAACTTCAAACTCTTTGTAGGTGGATTCGAACACACGTCCATTAACGCGACGTCCGTACACACTAGTAAATGCCACGTATCCCGGATATACTATAAGCCTTTCGAATTCACCTATATAGGTATTCTTCATAGAAACACAATATTTTAAGCAAATTATTCCTCATAATATTATTAACCATATTCGTGTTTATTTAGTTAATTAATGAGTTCTCATATGTTTGTGCATATTAATGTCTCATCAACGTGTCATTTGTATCTTAATATATTTATTTATTAATGTAAAAACAAAAAAAAAATACCGATCTAATCTCGAACGCCTAGGTAACCTATATGTATCTAAGGCATCTAATATACAAGGAATTAGTAATTAATATTATATCGGAACAAACTCTTCACTAACATAATCTTAAGGTAAAAATATTATGTTAAAGTAACAATGTAAAAGCAAAATCTAGGGCCTTTCATTTTATATGTATTTCGGAAAGCCTAAGCGATATCAAAGATCACATAATGATTTCTTATGTTACCACGAATATTATTCGTCGAAATAAAACTAATTTAAACGGATTTTATCGCGGTTGTTCGTTATTTGTTTGGAAGCCACAAATCCTTGCAAAAGAACACCGATTCGTACCTAGGATGATTCGCGAAGCTATTTAAATTAAAAAACAACCAAATTTCAATAGAGAAGATGATTGGAAGCTAGCACAAGCCTGGGATATGATTATACATTTAATTAAAGCGGAACCCAAAAGACCAATTGCCAGACCTCAAGACACTGTGAGCTGTTTCTGCGTAGATCGGAAAACTATCAATATTAAAAATTAAATTGAAGGTAGACACAGTAACATGAACTTTTCTGGACAACCCACACACACCTCAGTCCGCCCCGTGACCACGAAGGCTGAAAAGCTTACGAAACGTCGGATCAAAATTAATAAATAACCGCGATAAAGTCCGTTTAAATTAGTTTTATTTTAATGAAGATCACATATTTATCTATTTCATCATTGAAGGACTGTCGACAACCGCACAATATCTAATTTCTTAATATACGTTTTGGAGGTGCGTAGCGGTATATAAAGACGGCCACAGTATGCACAACTAACAAAATATTATGGAATCAAGATAAAATAAAAAAATAATATAAATATAATATACAGAAAAACAAACAACATTATAGATACATTATAACTTAAACGAAAAAAAAAAAAAAAAAACGACTAACGGAACGGAATTAGAATAGTTACTGTGACTTAACAAATGCTACATACAGAAACTTGATAGCTAATTCATTCGCAACAACATTTTAAACTTATGTAGTGTATACGAAAAAAATGTCAAGTTCGGGGTTTTTGTTACCCAGTTCATTATACAGTCTCAATATTCGCGGAAAAATACTAAAGTGGCCGAGGTTAGTCCAACATACACGTAAAACAAACAGTGGTCCATCTTACGGCGATGTCTATGCGGCACCTTTGTTTTGGCAAAGTATTTATTGTACTAAAATTGTGATATGAATACCGTTTATTTACCATTTTTGCTTCACTTTGTTTTTGCCAAATACGTAAAAGGGGGTCGGCGTCTGGTAAAAGGAGTGAACGTTCACCATGGAAACTTTACTTGGTATTTCTGATTCAAACCAAGTAAGTCCCGAATATTTACCTCATAACCAGCAGAGACAAATGCGCGAGGAAGTCACATATAAAATATTTTAAAATCGTACGATATAAGAACATATAATAACAACACACTGTCTTTAAAACTATGTTTAAATGCAAGTCGTCTACTAGGAGATCAGCTATTCATTGGAGGTTGTAACTCTTAAACCGGCCTATACAAGCTTCTATGCAGGTGGATATTGACTAATCTAAAAACAAACTAATCAAGTCACTGTGACGGGTTTATTGTCATTACCATGTTGGGGACAATTAACTCGGGTACCTATCGATAGATCACTTTTTTATGTTTTTTACATATATTTACATACTTCCTCTAGCAAAATGTGTCGGGTAGGTCATTAACGAAGCTTGTGGGAATCATCTGGTGACACCACAGTTACTACGCATGGCGATTCTTTCCGAAAAATATCGACTCTAATTGAAATCAAATGAATCAATCAATTTTTAGTTCGTGTTCCCTTTCGTGCTTATAATCTTTTATTATAAAACCAATAATAGAAAACAAAATGCAAACCATAATAATCGTTACCGATAGTTAAATGAATATTCGATATTTTATCATTCTTATTCTAATTAAAGTTTCCATATATTCTTTGTTTGGGTTCAAAGATTCAAATAATTGTAAATAATATCTTATAAAAATAGATAAGAAGCGAAACTTGATTTTTAAGTGTGTAATTTCGAGTCACTGTATCAATTCAGAGCTGTGAATCGATTTATAGGTTAATCGATCTCTAATTGTTATTCCTTACAGTTTCTCTCAATCCCCCATATTGCAAGAGACCAGAGACACCTTTACACTTCTATTTGATTCAGTACTTCTAGTCAATTGAAATGTACGTCTTCGCGATCTAGTTTCGCATTGTCTCCTACCAACCCTAAATCATTGACCAACTGATGGCGTGGTGACGCGTCGCCACACTATGTAAAGTATATATAAAATGCATAGTATATGTAAAGAAGTGACTAATGGGAAAAATCAAGTTGTCTTTGTGTATTAAATTAATAGAAGTATTTATTAAATAAATAATAATCATCTTTATCTTTAAAAATATATCAGTTACTTTTAAAAATTTTGATAATGCCGTAATATATGAATATACATACCAGGACAACATAATACATAAGTGATACTCACTGTATCTCTTAGGTTCATTTTCTGAACAGAATGCGAGTGTTAACGTCGCATCGTTCTCGAAGAACTCCGTCGCGAACGAGTCCCACCATAAGATAATCTAATCCTGGAATTGAGACCAAATCGATATTCATTAATCTGTACACACACTTATCAAGTAAATAGTTGTGCCCAAAAGGAACTTTGGATACTTCCTTGATTGATTGACTACCTATTTGCAATGGATTGATGGTGGATGAGGGAAGTCGATTGGTGTCTATCGTTGAACTGTTTTGTTATCGTTGTCGTGTCGTTGTTAGGATCACTAAATTTGTAAGATCAGACCTGTGGGTTAGTCAGGATCGTGAATCTTTTTTCATTTACCGGCATCAGCCCAAGCCGAGGTTCGGCCGTTTTCGAACCCTCGCGCCCGCTGCCTCGGGGCTGGGTGCCTTTAGCGCTCGCCCCAAAAAGTTCGGTAAAGCTGCCAAAGCCCTTAAGCTAATAGCGTATGTCACTTCGAAAAAAAAAAAGTTATGGTGCCTATTGTCTTTACGCCAACGTGATGACATTTTTGAATTGAACACCTTTCATAAGGAATAATTTCAAAAATTTGTACAAAAATCATTGCATCTGCACTATGTCCCGCGGTGGATCACTTGTTTGTCATTGATTTATTTTGTTTTTATATTCCAGGCGGCACGCGCCATATTTCGGTCAACCGGACTACAGAGTTTACGAACTCAATAAACGGTTGCAACAGAGGACAGAGGTGAGTGATTATAATTAGTTTTGAAGCGATGACAGCTCAGTTCGTTGTGTGTACGGAGGGCGTCCGGTGCGTTAAAATATGCTGATGAAACCAAAATCATTGGTCGTAGAGCTTCCTCGAATGCCCGCTGGCTGGCTATCATCCTCTTTTATTAACGTGGTGTTTAAAATCCCCGTTCTGGAGAAAGGCCAGGTCAAAAGTACCCATAACCGAAGAGCATGTATTAAGGTGATTATGAAAGTAGAAGAAGCGAAAGATGTAGGTCAGGATCGTAGCAAGTGGAAGGATGTGGTCTCTGCCTACCCTTATGGAAGAGAGGCGTGATACTATGTATGTAAGATCCCATTATTAATGGACTTCCTCATCGCAACGCCCAGACGCCCACCCGGGCTCAGGTCAAGGCGAGAGGGGTGTGTGGTGACTCATCGGGTGCTAATCACCCAACACTAACCACCATCACGCACCACCCAGACACTTCAAACTTCCGTGTTGCCAGAGATCAGGGGCAGCTTTCGCACTTCTTCTAGTCTCGGCTAGCTACTACCCTCAAGTTGAAAATCTGCCGAAAAAATACCTATAGGTGTGTCCAGGCAGCTGCATTTGATAGCCAGCGCCTCCCATAGGTTTAGCGTGGCCACCCTCTTAGGCCACATCGTCATTTAACATCAGGTGAGATTGAGGCCGACCTGTAAACTATATAAAAATATGAATTTCGAAAGGTATAAAGCAATCTAGTATTTTCCTTATGGTCCGAATTCAATGTAAACAAACTATATATTACTATGTGTCTGCCTGTGACTTCGTTCGGAGACCTCAGAATTTTTTTTTTTTTTCAATGTAAATCCTTACTATATATACTACTGATACCTACTATATAATATACATCCCTACTAATATTATAAATGTGAGTGTAGTAAGTTTTATTTGTTACGCTTTCACGCGAAAACTAAAATAAAATAGATAAAAAAATTGCACAGTGTGCGAATCCGCGGGTGAAAGCTAGTAAATTTATATTTTTTTTTCCCATTTATACATTTTCTCCTATTGGTGGCAGCGTGATGTTAACTAGCCTTCCTCAATGACTGATGTATCGATTGCAAAAAGAGATTTAGAAATCCGACTGTTTGTCCGTAAGGTTAGCGCGTTCAGACAAACAAACTTTATGCTTAATAATATTAATATAGATAACATTTAACACGTACGATATCTGAAGAATATTTATATTATTTGTTATGAGTGTAAATTTATTGACGAAGGTTTTAAGCTATTTAGCATCACGCTACCACCAATAAACGGTCAAAAATTGTTAAATCAGTTTCAGTTTCACGCGAATGAATTCGCGGTCACAACTATTTACTTGATAAGTGTTTGTACAGATTAATAAATATCGATTTGGTCTCATTTCCAGGACTCGGATAACTTATGGTGGGACGCGTTCGCGACGGAGTTCTTCGAGGACGATGCGACGTTAACACTCGCATTCTGTTTAGAAGATGGACCTAAGAGATACAGTGAGTATCACTTATGTATTATGTTGTCCTGGTATGTATATTCTTATATTAAGGCTTTCTCTAATTTGATTTGATTTTTAATATGATTTTGGTATAGAGATATATCGGGACCTCGTCGAGACAGTGATAGGTTACTCGCAAAATAACTTATTCCAAGTGGGGTAAAGGGAGGCATATACTTTAAATTTTTCTATTACGTTATCCAATTTGTTTTGAGTGTGAAAATTTTGAGTAAATTCATATCTACTAGTATTGACCAACATACTGAAGTAAATAATTTAATAGGATTTTATATACAAAAATATAACGGTATCGACGAACAACCAGAATTGGTTTGAATAATCTATATTAACAAAAAATAATTTTGTAATTGTAATAGTAACAAATATATATATATATATATATATATATATATATATATTATAATATTATGATCGAAAGTCTATTCTTTATATTTATTATATACTCCATATTATGTTTATTGGTTTTTATTAATTATAATTCTAATATCAATTTGAATGTTTCACATCTGTAGGGTGTCCCTTGATGGCTTTTTTTTAAATATTTTTAAATGTTTAGCGTTATGGCCATAATCTCACCTGATGTTAAGTGACGATACGGCCCAGGTTGGTAGACATGCTAAACCTGCGGAGGAACTAGCTCTCAAATGCAACTACCGGAACACACCGTGCTCTGGTTTCCTCGCGATGTTTTCCTTAACCGAAAACTCAATGTAGGTAGTTAGTTTCACACTCACGTCCCATGACGCTAAAAATTATTTATTTTAATAATTAATTTCTACATTAAAGAAGTATTAACGCTTTACGTGCGTAAAAAATACCTTTTTTTTTCAATTTAAAAGGCACAGGTATCGTTAATTCTATATGAAACTCCGTTAATTTTATTAATTCATTTCGATTCCAGCAATAGGAAGGACGTTGATACCACGCTACTTCCGCAGTATATACGAGGGCGGGGTCTCAGAACTGTACTACACGATGCGACAGCCGAAGGAGTCATTTCACAACACAAGCATCACTCTAGACTGTGACCACTGTACGATGGTTACGCATCATGGGAAACCGATGTTCACTAAGGTAACACCTGCTTATCTTTTATGAATGCCTGGTACATTTTTTACTTCTATACAATATAATCTATAAAAAAAAGACACGAGTATTATGGAAAACTCCGCTGGAATGAATGAATTAATTAATAAAAAAAAAACTTATTATATTATTGACTAGCTGTGACCGTGGCTTCGTTCGCTTGATTGTCGAAAATTAAAACGCATCGCTTATAAGTAAGAGTCAGTCAATATTCGTGTTACCTAATAACGTTATATGCACAAGCGCCATCTATCGAAAATGGAGTTCAACTATCAACATTAGTTGTTATACTTTGGCGTTGCAAGTAACTGATTGCGTGGGTGAGAAAACTTTAAATTTATATTATATAATATCTCTTGATAGAGTGAACCGATTGCGATGAAACGAAAGTTAAGTAATACTTCAAGTTGCGTACAATTTTTTACGTATAAAAGTTATATACATCGGTTTTGTAAATTTTACGTATTACGTGCACAGACAAACAGTTAAACAGACAAAATTCCTGAAATGCTGGAGTAATGGTTGGTTATCCTTTAACAACTTGACTTTCTTTTTAAATTTTCAATGTACAAAAAAGACTTTTCTCCAGATTTATTATTTGTATAGATATAAATTAACAATTAATTAATTATCAACAACAATTAGTATGTAGATAACAAATAAATCATGCGTCTGCGAGCAATTAAATGAAACGCAGTGATAACTAATTAATTGTTGAAAATTTCGTAAATAATATATTTTTTCTAATTGTCAAAATAAATATTTTATTGTATATAATTTAATTTATCTAAAAAGTTATCATAATTTTAAAATATGGCGAGTGAAACCCAAAAGTCCTTTTGTATAACTCAAGTAACTTTTGAACAATGAACATATTTTTTGTAAGTGAGAACTTTAGCCGAGTTGAGTTATTTTTGTTGTGGTTCCAACTTGGAGAGGTCACGTTGTAGACAAGCTGGCGTCACGTGCCGAAACACCAAGAAAATAATGCTGAAAATATACATTAGGATTGTAAAGTGGAACAGTTTGTTGGTTTGAACGCGTTAATTTTTATAGCTACCAGTTGGGGTTTAATAGTTAATTTTGTATTTGATACGACAATAATTAAGGAAGGCTTTTAGGCTATTTAAAATCACGCTAACACGGATAGGAGCAAAAGTATATTAAAAAAAGTTACAAAACTGGCAAAAAAATAATAAGTACCATTTTTTGTACCACGCGAACGTAATCACGTAAGCAGCTAGTATATTTTTTTGTTTGTAAAAAGCATGCGTCCGGGTGTAACAAATAAATGTATTTCCTTTCTTTCTTTGCAAATTATACTGAAAAAATTACGGTTTAAACTGAATAGATATCATAAGTGACGAATTTAGGTGTATAGAAAGTACTACAAACTAAGCTGAGTGATTTTCATTTATTCTGATGATTCCAGCCGCATGACATTTGGTCGAAGTCCGGATATTATTGTATTGCCATTGAATCCTAAAACATATACGCATTTTTAAGTCAATCAGTTGTGTCTCAGTCGGAGTAAAGTACCCCGAAAACTCCGTTATATTTATAGACCACTAGATTTTATGTACGGCTTCGCTCCCGTTAATATTGAATTTATCAAACAAATCGTATGACTAATTAAGACATTTCATACGAAGTTTATCCCGCTCCTTACTCCACTTCTATGACGGTTTCCGCGAGAAAAGTAGCCGATCAACGTCTCCAGGGACTCATGTATCTCTACACTAAAATTTATCACAAATGATTCAGCGGTATAGGCGTGAATGCACAACAAACAAACTTACATTCGCATTTACAAGTAACAGGACAATTTTTGTTTTCGACCCGACATCTGCCTGAACGGCTTTGACAGCTTCACTAAACTTTTAGGGTCGATTCGAGGCCCTCCACCTCGATGGACAATAAATGTATATTATTATAGCTTATCCACTCTTCCTTACAAGTACTCGATACATACATAAATGCTCACAAATTTTTATATATTAAGCAAATGTATAACTGAAGGTCTTGGCATCTATGAAATAATTTTAAACTAATATAAGTGTCAACCTTATTGGTGTAGTAATAACCTAAACTTAGTTGGATCTTTATTAAAAAAAAAGTTATGTAATTCCTGTGACGTCATTTGTCAGAACCTCTAAGCCAACGGTGCAGTCATTTAAGATCCTTATTATATAAAATTTGTCTCCTGTGACATATCCTTTTTTCCTCCTGGACTTCCTCATCGTAAAGCCCAAACGCATTACCCAGGCTCAGGTCGAGGCGAGAGGGGTGTGTGGTGACTCATCGGGTGCTAATCACCCAACACTAACCACCATCACGCACCACCCAGATAATTCAAACTTCCGTGCTGCCAGAAACCAAGGACAGCTTTTGAACTTCTTCTAGTCAGCTAGCTACCAGCCTCAAGTTGGAAATGTGCCGCCAAATATCTATAGATGTGTTCGCGCAGTTGCACTTGAGAGCCAGTCCCTCCACTAGGCATAGCGTGTCCACCATCTTGGGCCACATCGTCATTTAACATCAGATGAGATTGTGGCCATAATGCTAAACCTTAAACATAAAAAAAAAACATTGTGTTATGAAAACACAGTGCAAGTGAATATTTTTACATCAATATAGTGAACGAAACACGCAAATATCGTGTTGTACTTGCACGAATGAGCGAGAATGTAATGCTACAAGGTTGGTCTTGGCTTTGCCGAGCGCCGCCCACTTTACCCCCACTCCGCTGCCGGCTGTAACGCGACATGCGATAGTTGGACAAAAATATGAGACGATGTAATATAAATTTTCACACGCTAGGGACAGTACCCACACTTCTTCTACTTGCTATGACATATCTTAGGAATATTGTACGTGTCACAATGCGAAGCGTTTGAGGTAGTGCATTGCTCTCAATATTCCAAAGTGAAGCAATTTTCGAGACTTGAATAATCATTATTTTAAATCTTTCAATGTTTTTAAGGTAATGCAAATGTTTTATTATCCAAAGGAATACTCTCACTATCACATTGGATGATTTTTAAATACATTTTCTAAATAAAAACTTATTGCACAAAATTGTTTCGTAGACGTCCGGATGTCTGTGTATATAGATGTGTGATAATGACGCCCATAAAAATAATCTATTTGGACCATTTCTTTTTTAATAGCTCTAGAATTACTTTCTATTTATTGTGTTTCCTTAAATCTATATCATTCAACTATAATAATTTTATTAGGATTTATTTTCCAAACTATTTCTGTTTCCATTCATATTGACCCGTTAATTATTAAGGAAGGTAGCGTGTATATAGTTTGTGCCGTTCCAGGTGTGTACAGAGGGCAGGCTGATATTGGAGTTCACGTTTGACGACCTGATGCGGATCAAGTCCTGGCATATGTCAGTACGAGCGCACCGGGAACTGATACCGCGACAGGCAGTTCACCCCCCGGACCACGCCTCGCTGGACCAGCTCTCCAAGAACATCACTCGTCAGGGGATTACGAACTCCACTCTTAATTATTTGAGGGTAAGCATCTGAAGCAGTTTTTGTTATACTTAAGGGATTAGCGTTATGGCCATAATCTCACCTGATCTTAAGTGACGATACGGCCCAAGTTGGTAGACACGCTAAACCTGTGGAGGAACTGTCTCTCAAGTGCAGCTGCCGGATCATTTGTGATAAATTTTGGTGTAGAGATACATGAGTCTCTGGAGACGTTGATCGGCTACTTTTTCTCGCGGGAACCGTATTAGAAGTAGACTAAAACGCGGGATAAACTTCGTATGAAATGTATTAATTAGTCATACGATTTGTTTGATAAATTCAATATTAACGCGAGCGAAGCCGCACGTAAGATCTAGTGTTCGATAAATATAACGGAGTTTTCGAGGTAATTTACTGCAACTGAGAGTCTTCTGATTTTTTTTTTTATACTTAAGGTTTAGCGTTATAGCCATAATCTCACCTGATCTTAAGTGACAATATGGACCAAGTTGGTAGACACGCTAAACCTGCGGAGGAACTGGCTCTCAAGTGCAGCTGCCGGAACACACCTATTGGTATTTGGCGGCAGGTTTTCAACTTGAGGGTGGTAGCTAGCCAGGCGGACATTAGAAAAAGCCCTACCACCATGCTATGGTTTCATCACAATGTTTTCCTTCTCGGAAAGCTCAAGCTCATTGTAGGTGCTTGGATTCGAACTCACGTCCCTTGACGCGACGTCGTACACACTACCACTGAGCTATTACCGCTTCAAAAAGTTTTATGGTCTAGGCCTTGGTAGTTAAGAAAAACATCGAGATAAAACCATAGCGTGGTGGTAGGGCTTAGCTATCTTCTGGCTAACTACAACCTTTAAATATGAAGTAATGATAGCTCAGTTGGTAGTGTGTGCGGACTCCGCATCAATGGATGTAAATTCGAATCCACCTACAATAAGCTTGAGCTTTTCGGTGGAGTAAAAAAATCGTGATGAAACCATAGCAAGCTGGTAGGGCTTTATGTAATACCCACTTTGGTAGCTACCGACGTTAAGTTGAAAAAATACCGCCAAATACCTATAGGTATGTTCCGGCACTGGTACTTGAGAGCCAGTTCCTCCACTAGTCTAGTAGCACTAGGCTTGATAAGTCTGTAAAGTGTAAAAGCAATTCAATAAAAAAATGTAATATACCATATTTTATAACATGAAAACATGGTACAATAAAATTTATTATTGATTATTATTTTCTGCTTTTTAGGCTTATGCGAATGAAATTTTGATATAATCTTTTAATATGTGAGTTAGATTTGAGCTATATGTAAGTATATAGCTGATCGAGAAGTTATAAATTGATTATAGAATTTTTATCGGACCAAACAAATCATTTTCTTTCCATTTTCATTCATTGTCGTCCGCTTCCGATCTATAGACTAAATTTCAAGTGTCTAGGTCTTCGGGAAGTTAGTTTAAAATCAATTAGGTAATTCCATCCATACAAACATACAAGAAAGCGAATTAATACAAACATGGTAAAAAATCAGAGGAAAGTACAGGAACATCATACGATTTTTAGTGATTATTTCTGATTTCCATTAGCTATGTCCTACATAACTTATCGGGTTAAACATTAGACAGTGATAGCGATGATAGCTCAATGGTAGTTGTGTGTTTGTATCAAGGGACGTGAGTTCGAATACAACCACCTACAATGAGCTTGAGCTTCCGGTGAAGGAAGACATCATAAGGAAACCATAGCATGGTGGTAGTGCTTTTTGTGATACCCGCCTTGCTTGCTACCACCCTCAAGTTGACAATCTGCCGCCAAATACCAATAGTTCTGTTCCGGCAGTTGCACTTGTGAGCCAGTCCCTTCATAGGTTTATCGTGTGTAACTAACTTGGGCTGTATCGTCACTTTCGATCAGGTGAGATTATGGCCATAACGCTAAGCCCTAATTATAAAATTAAAAAAAATTAACCAGTTTAATAAAAAAAAAATGCCCTGTTGTACAAATTCTAGTTAATAATGATGAAGGGAAAAATTAATAGGAATCCGATTTTTTTTTTTTTATTATGTGGATGAAGAACGTAAGGTATTTTAGTCTAACAAGCAGTTAGTGCTCAGAAGCGGGATTTGTGTCTGATACATGAATAGTATATATGGGAAGTAGGTTAAATAAATTTAATTACTTAATATTATTAGGGCGCAATTTAACTATGCAACATACTTGCAATGCGTCATTGTAAATATTGTCTATCATTTATTTATTATCACTAATCAATATGCCGGTGCCCTTATGACGGAGCGCAGCGCAGAGCGTTTTTCACTGTCAAGGTACTATCGACATTGCTCTTATTGAAATAATATCTAAAATCATTTAACAAAAGAATTAATTCGTAACAGCACACTCCGCTGTATAATAAATATATAAGTTCTTTTACCGGATCTTGCACTATAAGGGGGGTTAATAAATCACTTTTAAAGAACCCTTAATATTTTTTATACTCTAGTATGTAATGTGTGAAATTGTACTAGGTACCAGGATTATATAAAAGCAAAGACGTGCTTCATACGCAAGATTTTAGATTGCCCAGTAATATTGTCTATCATTTATTTATTATCACTAATCAATATGCCGGTGCCCATATGACTGAGCGCAGCGCAGAGCATTTTTCACTGACAAGGTACTATCGACATTGCTCTTATTGAAATAATATCTAAAATCATTTAACAAAAGAATTAATTCGTAACAGCACACTCCGCTGTATAATAAATATATAAGTACTTTTACCGGATCTTGCACTATAAGGGGGGTTAATAAATCACTTTTAAAGAACCCTTAATATTTTTTATACTCTAGTATGTAATGTGTGAAATTGTACTAGGTACCAGGATTATATAAAAGCAAAGACGTGTTTCATACGCAAGATTTTAGATTGCCCAGTTTTATATATGCACTACAGACTAGATAAAAGTCAATTTCGATTCCATGATTTTGAACTTTAGAAATTTATGTTTTTGTGTTTCCAGTTATGCGTGATACTGGAACCGATGCAGGAACTAATGTCCCGGCACAAGGCGTACGCGCTCTCGCCTCGAGACTGTCTCAAAACTACGCTCTTCCAAAAGTGGCAGCGGATGGTCGCGCCTCCTGGTAAGTTCTGTTATCCTGGTACTTTGACCTGCATTCATACTGTAATAAACCGTCACAGTGACTCGGTTATTACATAGAATATATAATATACACAATATATAGGTTCTCTTATGTTGGTATATCACTGACGGTGACCGTCAATTACCGTTAATTCTGACTACCCATTTTAAACTATTCTTCTTCTATACTTATATTATAAAGAAGAAAGATTTAATTGTTTGTTTGCATTGAATAGGCTCCGAAACTACTGAACGGTTTTGAAAAAAAGAATCACTATTATGAAGCTACTTAATCCCCGGATGACATAGGCAATATTATATTAAAAAAAAAAAATTGGGTCCCCACTAAATCTCCAATAATGTTTACCCAAGTGTAAAAAAAAATTAGTTACATTTTGAAAGTTGATCTAAATGTCGACAAAAGTCAGATCATTTTATCAATACTTTTATATTAATCCTTATCTACTAAATAAATCATTTCTTATTCAAGACTGTTTCAATGCCTGTAGATTACTTCTTGAATTATACTATTCGGACATTCCATTCAAAAGATATTACGAATTTAAAAATGTCATCCGAAACAAAATATAAAAAAAATAAATAATAATAGATACAATTATTTGTAATAATTAATATAAATTGGATATTTCCAGAATCGCAACGGCCTGCGAGTAAGCGACGTAAACGTAAAGGTAGCGCGGGGGCGAACGCGGCTCCCCCCGCGCCCGCCAAGAAACGTTCGCCTGGACCCAACTTCAGTCTCGCCTCGCAGGTATGCCGCCCTGGTACTTCGACACTATGCACCATACAAGCTATTATATAATCCCTGTTTTCCACCACTAAATTAAATTTAGAAAATTCTAAAATAAGTCAAATGAAACAATTAGGGATGTCGATTCATACGAAAAAAAAAACGATTTACATATAAATTTCCAAAAGATCGATTTATCAAAAATTGTTTTATTTACGATTTTTGTGTTTTAAATATATAAAATACCATAAAACAAAAAGTACATCATAATAATCGATTTTTTATCATTCTTATATTAAATTAAGTTTTGTTGTTTACAAGTACAACAAAGTATCGAGGCTACAAAGGCTACATATAAATGTAAATGTAATGTGAAATAATTCACAAATTTATTATTGGTTACAATTTACATAAAACCGTTTTGTAATTATTTAATATACGTTCAAATATTTGTAAGTGTATTATCAAAATAGATATGAATTGAACCTCGAATTTTAAGGGAGAAATATCGATAGTAGTTGTGAATTTATTTAAAAAATCGATTCTTTGATTAGTCGATCTCAGACTGTCTTTTCGAAGTATATTGAATGAGACCTAGCAGAATGGCTCGTTCAGGTAAAGTCGACTAAGGAAGCGAGGTAGATACATTCATCGCGTTACAGCTATACTCTCTCGGCGAACGTTTCGTGAGAGTCCATGACGCATCAGTCGCATTCAGTATCGGCATAAACATCGTCTGCCGTGATAATACGTTTTATTTAATACGTTACAATTGTATTTGGTATAATAATACACACAGGTGAATACACCTCGGTTTGATGAAGTTATAACTTCTGTCGTATGATTTTAAACCACAATTAACGAACACAAAGTAAAAACCAATCTTTGAATAATTATTTGTGGATCACACAGAAATAGTAAATGTAACATGGGAGACTCGAACCCACTTCACTTTGACGCGGCGTTCGTAGAGAGGTATTTGGCTAAGTCTACTGTTACAATAAAAGCAACTGTCTTAATGGTGTCGTGTAGTGACACTTAAGAGAATATTTTTACGGCCTGTAGAAGTGAATAACATTTTTTCACCAACGTTAAAAAAAAATAATGGTGTTTTATAACATATATTTTCCATATAATATAATAAGTTTAGTTGAATTTCAACCACTGAGCTAACAAAAATCGCTTGATTTCAAACATTCACGATATCATTTACTTTTTAAATGGATACATCAGAGTCGGGTTTTCCTAGGTTAACTAGACTTTAACCTAGGACTTCAAGATCAAGAGGGTCTACATTTAAGGTCTTTTTCTTTTTTTATTCTTGGCAACTTAGTCTTCTGGACAGACTATTACTGGCATTTTCGAGTGATAAGAAATGGACATTTTGGGCAGGTGAAACTATCTTCAACAAAATGGCGACCCTCTTGTTGAAGCTTTCTCGAGAGTGTTTATGGCAACTAATATATCATGTTTCGAATAATGATTTATAATTCACTTCGCTTATGCTCTTCAGCTACACTACATCACATAAAATGTCGCCTGTATTATACAACGCAGGGCTAAATAACTATCTATATGAATATAAATAAAAATCCCAACATGGCAGACCAAGATCCCGGCAAAATCTCCCACATTCAAGGTCGTTAGCAAAATTAAAATCACAGCATTTTAATAACAGCGAACATTAAAACACTGGATAGAAAATAACGATAAATTCTATACATATAAAAATATAATAAAATGTATTGGTTAAGATTAATGTCAACGTAATAGGCTAAATCCGGCCTTGAATTCAATATAGCGTGCCCAAATACCCTTTTGGCTTTATTATAGTGTTTTAAATCTTATTATTTATGGACTTCGACTCATCGGGTAGTAATCACCCGATACTAAAACGCACCAAGCTGACACTTTTAACTTCCGGGTTGCTACGATTCTTCTAGTCTGCGGGACTAGCCCTTAAATGCATAGTTTTTGATAGATGAAATGCTCTCCCAATTAAATATTAACCTTAGTAATAAAATAGATATTTTTGGTTCTATGTCTTATTACCTTAGTCCATTCTAATGAATATAAAGATGCAAAAAAGAAAAAAAAACTGATACTGATTTCTTTTTTGTATTTATTGTATTATAGGTGTATATATACGTGTGTATATACCAATAATATATTTTTCAAGTGAAAAGTTATATAGCGCGGTTTGGATAAGGTGTAAATTCATGTAATTCGTCATCGACATGGTCACGTGACGTGTTAACGTACACACTATATCTGTTCCTATTAGTATAACTTATTTCACTGTAAACAGTTTTGTTTTACAAGTTGTAATTGAGGATCAAGCAATTAATTTGGATATCCAAAAATAGAAACATTTTATTTATAGTTTTAAGTTTTCACTGCTGTCGGCTGTTCTCGTGACTGCTTTGAAATATTTGTTTTATCATACATAATTTATTTTCTAAACGGGTCGATTATTGTATGACCAAGACAATTAGGAAATTGAATAAGGTGACCCTGGCTAATAAAATGTTCTTATTCCAGGATGTGATGGTAGTGGGGGAGCCGTCATTGATGGGCGGTGAGTTCGGTGATGAAGACGAGCGGCTGATCACCAGGCTCGAGAACACTCAGTACGAGGGCGACGGGGTCGAGTGGAGCGCGCCCCCGCCCGCCTCGCCCGCCAAGACCCCGCCCGGCAACCACTGACGCCTCCGCGCGCCTCTGCCGCCCTAGTACCTCCCGCCGTGACTACACCGCGCACCCCTATCATTTATATTAATTATTTAATTATTTTTCGTTCCTAAAACTACCCCATTACGCTCATTATAAATATAGATTACGTTTATTGAACTGTTTTCCGGGTCATCCATTAATTACGTCACACGTGAACAAATGGAGGTGGGGTCGTCTAAGCGTAGTATCCTTAATTTCAAAATCTATTATTATGTATTTAATCAGTAAACACGAAATGTGAACTAATTTGCTGATTTTTTTTATTGTATAATATGTGACTCACACTAGGACTGGGTAAAAATCATGAAATTCATGTAACTTCCATCGTTCATGAAATTCATGTAACCTGAACATACATCGTTCATTGCAATTCTTGTCAAAATAGGGCTAATCCATAAATTACGTCACACGTTAAGGTAGTCGTACATAAGTATCCTAATTTTATGACGTCACAAATCTACTACATTCAATCAGTAAAAAACGAAATGTGAACTACTAATTTGCTGTTTTCAATCAAAAATTCCTTAATGTAAAATTGCAAAGATGTGTGACGTCACCCTAACGGCATAAAAATAATGAAATTCGCGTGACGTAATTTGTGGAACAAACCGTATCGGATGGATCGAATCGAACGGTTGTCGATTGTGTGTACCACGATCACTGAATAACATTTTTAGCTACCATCATACACAAACTGATAAACATGACGTCATGATTTTATTAGCTTCATAGTAAAAACCTTGTCTCTCGAAGGTATTTACCATTAGAGATAAAATTATTTTAATGTCCGCTGTAATATTAGAAATATTGATTGACATATTTCTTTTACATTTTTTTCTTATAAATAGGAGAAAGACCAAATGAAATACATTATATTTTTAGTGTTAGTTAGATAATTCGATATTCGCAAAACATTGAATTTCATTTGGCACGCTCTGAGTGACGTCAAAGTTAGATTACGAGAGATACAGATAGGTTATACTAACAATTTATAGAATGAATATGAATCTATGTATATGGCAATACCTAAACTAATTCGATACGATATACCTACCACCCGACAGACGCTAAAATATATTTAATTTACAGTGAAACACTGAATTAGGGTGTACGAAAGGACCCTCCACGAACACTCTCACTTCTCGAGTTTAAGAGATTCCATACATCTTAATTATTAAAATAAAAAAAATATATGATTGGTTAACTAGCCAAAATCCTACCTTGTTTGTTAGTTTTTAAATAAACTATTAAGGAAGACGCAATGACTCATTATTTAAAGGAATAGATAGAATATATGTACAAGAAGCGACTTCACAAAATCCAAACCGTAAGGGAATGAAAAGAGCTGGTAAAGATTGTATGTTAAGTAATATTTTTTCTGGTAGTAAACTTTTTCGATGTAAAGATGTCAAAATTATGATTTAAATATATATTTTTTTAGAAAACTGTGCTGCATTCGAGGTTGATAATTCATAGTGGCGTTACATTTTGAAATATCAATTATTTTTGTTTTACAACTCCATATAGCATGATACACGAAAATGTTTAGTTTTTATTTTTGCGTACGAAACGTAACTCACTATGAATTTTCTACTGGAGGAAACCTGAGACAAAAAAGCCCGGCGCACCCTGGACAGTCGATATATCCATATGACAGATTGACCAATCCTTTCACTATGGTTGAAAAGTACCGGATATTAAAAAAAAATGTATAGAAAAAGTATACTGTTAATAAAAAAATAACAGCACTATTTAAGTTTAATATTATATAAATAAGTTTTCTAGGTTTTAAAAGATGATGTAATAGCATTAATCGTAAAGAGTTTTTATAATGAGCGGAATGCGGAGTGTTAAACGGGTGCGTAGTGTAATTAAGGTGGTGTACGAGGCCGCGCGCGAAGACGGGACAAGGCGCCTCCGCTCTATGCCGCCCTGGTACATTGTAATTTTGACTTTTGAAGAAACGCGGGCACACGAGATTTTACGGTCAACAGAAAAATAAAATATAAATAATAATAAATAAAATAAAAATAATATAGGCCTTTACGGATAAATTATTACTTGGTTTTTTATTTATAACACCCTTACCCCTTAACAATAATTTAAGCCAGTGGTTTCCGAAGTTGACTGGACTGCGACTCACCCAACAAAAACTTTGAAATTCCGGCCTCACGTTATGGTTTTAGTGAAAAAAAAAACTTATGCAATTTTTACTCAGCGCGTTCCTATAGTCCTATTATATATTGCCTATATTAAACAAACCAGTGGGTCCCGACCCATCATTTGAGAAATGCTGGTTTAGGCTACCATCGATCGTGTTAAAAGATAGCATTTTATATAGTGACTGTCAAGGTTTTGAAGTTCAGAGTTACATCTATACCACTGGGAACCTTTTGTTTCATGATATAAAAGCATTCTTATATGTTAATCTATGTCAAAGCTTAAGGATATATATACACTGGAATACATAAAAAAAATTTTTTTTTTACCAATACTTCCATAAACATATACACTCCAACAATTTGCTACACATATTTGTTATACATACTTTTATGTAATTTAGAAAATCTTTTCTCTGGGTAAAAAAACGCGACAAAATCTAAAATTATATTTTTTTAAATATCAGTCTATCTACTAATCTAGCTAGCTATCACCCTGAAGTTGAAAATCTACCGACAAATACCAATAGATGTGTTCCGACAGTTGCGCTTGACAGCTAGTTCCTCTACAGGTTTAGCGTGTCTATCAACTTGGGCCGTATCGTCACTTAAGATCAGGTGAAATTATGGCCATAACGCTAAACCTTAACTATATAAAAAAAAGTAATCTTGAAGTAAATTTTTGGAAAGCATTAAATAAACCAAACTTATTCCTTATATAATAAACGTGCCATATTAAATGTCCGCCTACGTACCTACCACCCTCAAGTTGAAAATGTACCGCCAAATACCAATAGGTGTACTCCGACAGTTGCACTTGAGAGCCAGTCCTTCCCATAAAAGCTGGCAATCCCTCTGGTGTTGTGAAAGTCCATGAGCGGCGGTGATTACTTACCATCAGGTAATCAGCATGCTCGTTTACACCCTATGTCATAAAAAAAAATTAGTGCGGATTTTTGTTTATTGTGTTTTACACTATACGTATTAATAATTAACTGTATCTAACATCGTCAATTGAAATTGTTTTAGATATTTTTACGTAATTTTATATATCTGACTACCAATGTAGTACCAGACAAACTTTAACACAAATTGTAGCAAGTATTATAAACGTAGGAGTTTCAATAGCTGCAATATGTATACATTAAAAAAAATAAAAAAAAATATGATTTTTTAAACCTGTTCAAAATGTAGAAAGTATTGTACGTTGTATATTTAGAAAAATACAAATAAATTTAATACTGCCTTTTTTCAAAAAACACATAATGAATATGGTTTAAAATATCTACAATAAATCCAACTATTCAAATAACAAAAACTAACTTTTCAGTACGATCTCTGGCAATACAAATTTTAACTTATTGACACAAGATCTTTGACATTACATATTGCATTGTTGTTTATTACGTACCTGTTTTATATTTTTGTTACTATTTCTTTCGTAATTGCGTTCCGGTTTTTATTTCTTCAATTGTGAAATACAATTAGTTCGTAGTTCGATTGGTTGCGTTTGTATAATATTTTTACTATACGGAGTTCGTTAAAAGTAGGCAGTTATAACGTGAATAATAAAAAAGTGTTACCTACCATCCAGTAATCATAGAAATAACCTATGGATTCGTATTGCCGGTTTTTTAATTACCAGTAGACTCGATATTTTGAAATATAATAGCAGTACATACACTCATCACAGGTAAGGTAATATAACTTTTTCTCTTTCGAAAAGTTTTAGCAGTTCTTAGGTTTAATTCCAATTATACGCGTTTGTTTAACACATACCGTATATACGCGTTTATTTAACTTATACGGTATATACGCGTTTGTTTAACAAGTAAAGTCGATATGTGTTTGTTGAACACATAGGGTATATATACGTTTGTTTAACATATACGGTATATATTTTGCAATAGCTTTCTAGGCTTATAAATGTTTTAGTCAATGCTCTGCTCTTTATTATCTTAGCATCATTTTATTTTATTTTTATATTATATATTCAAAAACATTGTAAGTTAAAAATTTTTAATCATTTGTATTTATTGTAATTGTAACCTCCTAAATACTACATTTGTAAATTTAAAACCATATATTAATAGTCACTATTTTAATATATCAGTGGTGAATTATGGGCAATGACTCATATTTTTGTGTTAAGATATCATAAATACTTTTTAATTAAGAATTAGAAAACTCGCTATTGTATAAAACACATTTGTTACTTACAATTTTTTCCTGAAAAGGCTCAGTATGAGATGGGACTTGTGAAAACCTGTTTTTGATAATATTCACTAAAAACCCCACATGGTGGCCTTAACTATATGCACCAATGACTGTGAAAATCAGATTTCAACTAGAAAATAAAATGTAGAAGTTACATAACATACAGCATTCCTATTTATATATTGTGTTTGAACTCAAAAATTTTGTTGCTAATTGGATTGAAAATTCCTGATACTTATCTACTGTAATCTCCCAATGTTATTGTATCACTAAGCATTGCCTAGGATGTTCTGGAAGCACTGAAAAACATTCTCAGTCTGAGGCAAGTAGGATCGCCATGAGGTATTTTATTGGATATATCTAATATACCTAATAGTGTGAGAGAGTTGTAAATGGACTAGGAAATAGTAAAAGAGGCACTAGTCAAGTTATTACATAATTTGTTACAGTTATGAACTTTTTCATATACATTAAACATTAATTATTGATACAGTTTATAAAAAGAAAAAAAGTGGGTTCAAATAATTGGACGATGGATAGCAATGAACAGTTTGTGCCTTACGAAGAAACATCAGTTACTCTAGAGTCAAAGATAAAGTGGGAACTGGATATGGCTGTACCATCTATGTTAGAAGTCAAAGAAGAGTTTATAGAAGAAGAATCTGCTTGGGATGATTACAAGGTAAATATGTTTATCTTAACTAATGCTCATCCTGTGGTCATAATTTGACTAAAATATTGTAAATTTTAAGTAATTATCATAAAGGTAGAAAATAAAAACTACCATTTCCATTTTTTTTATTGATTACGTTATAACTTCTCCATGGATTCCAAACTTAAAAAATAATGTTTTCTACCTTTGTATTTAAAGAAAACTGTGTGTAAATTTGTATATAAGAAAGGGGGCGTTCATAAAATATGTCATGCAGAATTTTAACCTTCCTCCCTCTTCATCCCATTGTCTGTGACATTAATATCCATATTACACAAATAAAAGACCCCCCAACATTCAATATTTTAATATATTTATCCTATAATTAAAATATTTATTGCTTGCAATAATAAATAGTGCATCAGTTTATAAAATTGCTTATTGATCTGCGATTGTCACATTTTCTTACACCCCTGGTCCGACATGTTACAGTAAGCGTAACTGCCTCCCCCATAAGTTCAAACATTTTTTTTTTAATGGCTCCTAAAAGAAGTTGTGCATCTTGAGTGTAACAAAAGAAATAAATATCATTCCTCATCATAATATAATTAAAAAATATATACAGTCATATGTACCTATATCTTTATATATAAAAATTTCATGTCACATTGTTTGTCCACAATGAACTACTAAACCTATTTGATCAACTTTTGCATACTGTGCTGTTTGTTCCAAGTTAAGAGATAGGATACTTTTTATCTCAATAAGTGATTATAATGCGATAGATGACACTATAGTTAATGTGATTGACTACTCTAAAAGGCAGAACAAACTGCCAGGTATAACTGAATAACTGAATAGTATAAGTATATTTTTTTACTTCTATCTCCATAAGAAATTTTTAACTTAAATTATATTTAAATATATATATATAATTGAGGCATACACACAATACACAGTTTTGGATAACAATTTAATAGTTTCTGAGAATTTTAATCTTGTTATTTTATTTGTTAAAGAAAGAAAATAGATATTGTTAGATTTTTGTAAAAAAATATTTAGAGTTTAAATCAGTAGGTATAGAGAAATGAATGAGTCTCAAAAAAGTAGTTGTAGCTCAGTTGGTATTGCGTACAGACACCGCATAAATGGATGTGAGTTCATACCACCTGCAGTGAGCTTAAGTTTTCATCAAAGGAAAAACATAGCATGGTGGTACCTCTTTTTTAATGCTCGTCTGGCTAGCTACCACTCTCAAGTTTAAATCTACTATCAAATACCTATAGGTGTGTTCAGGCAGTTGCACTTGAAAGTCTGTCGCTCCACTAGGCTTAGCATATCCACCATCTTAGGCCACATCATCACTTAACTTCAGATAAGATTGTGATCATAATGTTAAGCCTATATAAAAAACAAATAGTTTATAGGTGGCAAATTTATACCTAAGTATAAATACTTGTTATTCTATAGAAAGAACTGATCAAAATTTCAGTACATCCCTAAAGTCTCTGAATCAGTAGAGTATAAATCAGACTATGACAGTGAAAAAGATGTGTTGCAACAGCTAAAGAAGGAATTCTACGAGGAATGTCAAAGATCAACCTGCAGTTCCACAGATCGGATAACTTTTGAAGTGAGTACCTATCATATAAATTACAAGCTGTATCTGTGACGTTATTCATGTAGATCTATATTGTTTAACAATTTTTGCCCATTTTTTGCACAATTTTATTCAATGCAGCTTTGCGTCTATTGGTGGTAGTGTGATGTTGAATATTCTAAAGCTTTTTTCTTTTTTTTTATTTCGTGGGGAAATGCATTTAGGCATCCCTTCCCACCCTCGGGGGATTCGAAAGGTTATGTGGGACTCGCCTGACGCTAGTCGCCATGAAAACCCACTAAAACCCCGCGGCCACACCTTACTGGGGCGACGCGGGTTCGTGAATATTCTGAAGCCTGCCTCAATTATTGCTCTACCAAATAAAAAACAAAAAGAAAACCGATAGATATTTTCTAAGATTATTCCGTTCAAACAAACAAACTTTTTGGCTTTATAGATATACATACACATACATACATACTACCACGCCTCTCTCCCATAAGGGTAGGCAGAGACCACATCTTCCCACTTGCTACGATCCTGACATACATGTTTCGCTTCTTCTATTTTCATAAGCACCTTCATACATGCTCTTCGGTTACGGGTACTTTTGACCTGGCCTTTCTCCAGAACATACATATAACATTAATATAGATCAAGCGGAAAAGTTTGTTTGTTCCAGTATGTTAATCTTAGGTACTATCGGTCGGACTTTAAAAATTCTTTTTGGGTTTGATATCACAGTTATAGAATAATACTTTAGGCTATTTAACATCACGCTACCACCAATATGAGTAAAGCTGAATTAAAAAAAGTTACAAAAAAGGGCAAAAATTATTGAGTATTATTTAGTTCCACACCAAGTTGCAGGCCAAGTATGTTTGATAAGCGTTTGCACAGATTAATAAATATAGATTTAGTGTCAATAACAGGAATTTCGTGTGGAACTATTTAATAATTTTTGCCTGCTTTTGTATTTTTAATATTTTGCTCCTGTTGGTGATAGCGTGAAGTTAAATATCCTAAAGCCTTCCTCAATGATTTCTGATTCTGATTTATGATGATGAATGAGCGCGTGCAATACAATCAGATAAACTATTTCGCTTTATAATATTAAATATAGATTTTCACTAACATATTCTATGATGGAGTGATGTCCACTTTGAAAAAGACATCATGATTTGTTTGGTTTTTGAAACCTGTAGAAAATTATTAATGTTCCATATATTCAATAAGCAGAAATACATTAATTAATTAAAGAACTGCTGTTATCAATTTTTTTATATACTTTATAGTTAGAGTCTTATGGCCACTATCTCACCCGATATTAAGTTATGATGTGGCCCAGGATGGTGAACACGTTTAGCACAGTGGAGCTACTTGCTCTCAAGTGCAACTGCCGGAGCTCACATATAGATATTTCGCGGCAGATTTTCTACTTGCTGGTGGTAGCTAGCCAGATAGGCATTAGTAAAAACTCGACCACCCTCTCCTTACTTCTCTCTATTTAGGAAAATGAAAGAGGTGAAGTACCTCCACCATTCTGGAAATGACACATCCATACACTACTGTAATTGCTTACCATCAAGTGGACCATATGCTTGTGGCATCTCAATTGAAAAAAAAAAACTTGAAACTTTTTTCAGGAGGATGGAATATTACATTTTGTTGACAACAACCAGCAAGGCTTGCATAATAATAACAATGCGGGGGATGATTTTTTTCTGAATGTAAGGATAAAGGATAAGGATGTAAAGTACCGGGTTACTATAAAAACAGAGAGGTTAGAAGAATGCGATGTTCCAGATACAGGTTCAGAAGACTCCTGTGTACATTATGATACCCTGGTAACGCTCAAGGAAGTTCAATGCAAATGGTGCAATAGAATATTTAATAATAGGTAATTTTTATCATTTTAAAGGAAAATTTTTACATATTTATCTAGGGACAATTCAAAAATGACCCATCACATACGAATTTTACGATTTTTGGACCGATTTTTGGACTCCCTTCCCCACCTACTTTTGTCATAGAAGGTCACATTTGTGAGGAGACCCTTTCCTTTCCAGTGTGACGTCATATATGTTGCAAATTTTACATCAAGAAATTATCAAATTAAAAGTTCACATTTCGTGTTTTGATCCAATCCAATCCAATGATCCACTCATCACCAATAGAACATATAAAGAACATAGAACCGCTTCAACTGCGTAGAGATATAGCCTTGCTTAGCGTGTTGTATCGGCTCTATCATATATAGCGTATGCTCTGAGGAATTGTTTCACCATATCCCCCGCAGATCCACCCCTGCTGGGCTACGGAGCCATAGCTTTACCACTTTACCATAACCTCCATCCCGACTCGAACCGAAATGTTAGAAAAATCTTTTCTTCATCGCACTTTTAGCACTACAATAGGTAATAACTCACGGGAGTTTTTGGCGGAATCTTTATCTGTCACGTTGTGAATATTATTTTTATTCATATACTTAGTTATTTAGCGCTGTATTGTGTAATATAGATGACAATTTACGTGATGTAGTCCAGCTGAAGAGCATAAGTGCAGTGAATTAGGAATAATCATTCGGAACATGATATATATACTAGTTGATACAAAAACTCGCAAAAGAGCTTCAACAAGAGAGCTATCTTGTTGAAGATAGTTTCGTCTGTCCAAAATGTCCAAATCTTATCACTCTAAAATGGCAGTAATAGTCTCTAAAGTGGACTGAGTTGCCAGGAATAAAAAAAGAGTCAGGTCAAGTAGAATTTCGAATGGGTTAACATATGCACACACAATGTCGTTATTGGTGGCATTTTTCAAGCGACAACAACTACCATATTCGTCATGTGGATGGCTGAAAGCATATTTTGAGCATTGGACATAAACATTGAAATAAACAATTATTGCTATTTTGGAACCATAGAGAATTTAACCTTATAGTATAATTATGTAGTATTTTTTTTGGTATAGTTTTTCTTTTCAATTGAGAAAGGAAAAGGCAAAGGTATCTAGACCATGCAGCCATGTTAGATGTTGCTTTAAATGCAGGCGATAGTGTCTTCAACAATAGGCTGATTCACTTGTTGAAACTCTCTTGGGAATTTTACTGGCAACTAATATATCATGTTCCGAATGATTATTCACAATTCACTTCACCTATACTCTTTAGCTACACTACACTATGTGATGTCAACTTAATTTACACAATGTGGGTTAAACAACTAAGTATATGAATAGAAATAAAAATCACAACATGATAGATCAAGATCCCTCCAAAAAGTCCCTATTTAATACGCTTCGTTCGAAACAAATTCCGTCAAAATTTTAGAAGTATTAGTGGACAAAATATGGGGCATGATGTGTAGAGAGAAAGCGAGAATTTATAATTGGTGCGAAAGAGATAGATCTTAAAACTTAAAAATAGAAAACCAATAGGGTTGATCTCTGCCCATGAAATATTTTAGCAATATTTATTTCTATAAATTAGATAAACATTAGTAAAATGTAACATTATCATTATTTTATATTCATGTTACCTATTGCCCTTACTGCATATTTTCATTGAACAATAAGCCATATTAAATAGTCTAACACACTCATCACAGGTCAAGACTGGTTGGAACTAAATGAAAATTATATACCACGCCCCTATATAAGATCAATTACACTGCTCCTTTGCTGACAAATGTACTGCGTTTCTCATTTATAGGATATACTAGCTGTGCCCGTGACTTCGTTCGCGTGGCACTAAAAATTAAGTATTAAATATTTTTTTGGGCCAATATTTTTTTTTTTAAAGTTTACTAAATTACTCCTTAGCTATCTATCAGCGAAAGTCCCGTCAATATCAGTCCAGCCGTTTCCGAGATTTTTTATTTCGTTTTTTTTTTAATTGTAGTGCCGTATATACTTTCATATGCATTTAGTAAAAAAGACTTAAATTTTATGTATTTTTATAAATCAGTGTTTCTCAAACTTTTTGGTTTACCACCCACTTTAGGGCAAATTGAATGCCCAACACCCCCAGAAATAGTTTATGTAATTTTTATTTACTAAACCTTTTGTAAATAAATCCAGCGCCTAACGATTTTTATAGCCTTCCCCAATATCACTTGAAGTATGAACAGCCCACAGTGGTAGGCGGTACCGCCAAATTTGAGAACCAATGGTAGAGATGATGGATATTTATAACAAAATATAAAATAATGTTTTTATTTTCTTCTGTTTCAGTTTCGACTTATTAAAACATAACCTTAGACACTTGAAATTAAACATGATCAACATTTATTCAAACATGAACCATGAAAATAATAAATCAAAAGGAAAAGTTAGAAATATAAAACCATATCACTGCAAACAATGCAATAGATATATGCAAACTTGCCACAAGAAGTGGCATATAGACACTGTGCACGGTAGAACTGAAGAATCCCTTTGCGGTTGCTGCGGTAAGCGATTCAAATGTTTAAAATACCTCCAAAACCATATGTCCGTGCATAAAAAGAAAACTGCTGATGACAGAGTTGTGTGCAAACACTGTAACAAGGTTTTCAAACATAGAAATAACCTGTATTGCCATATCAAAAATTGCCATAGACAACTGGATGTCAAATGTGACCAGTGCGGCAGAGTCTTTAATTGTAGGAACTATTTAATGTCCCATATTAATAAGATCCATCGACCTACTGGGAATGTGGTTAAGTGTTGGTGCGGTAGAGAGTTTCTCAATAAAAGACGTCTGGCTTATCATAAGAGAACGAAACATCATTCAAAGCATCGTTTGCAGTGAAGAAAAAAATTTACAAACTCCATATATCGAAGCGATGATGGCCAATTGACATAGTCAACGGAATGTTAATTGTGAACAGTGCGGCAAAGTCTCTAATTGTAGGAACTACTTAATGTCCCATATTAATAAGATCCCTTGTTCTTCTGGGAAAGTGAGTAAGTGTTGGTGAGACAACAAGTTCCGTAACAAGACACGTTTGGATTATCACAAGAGAACGGAGTATCATATGCGGTGTAGAAAAAAATATACAAGTATATGCATATATCGAACAAATGATGACCAATTGCCAAAAATGGCCATAGCCACGAGGAGGTTAAAACTTTAATTAGTATGGATTGTTGTGGTGTTTTTTTTTTTTTTTTCTATGATTGGTTTTATATTGGAAAATAAACATGAACAGTGGATCGCAAAAAATCGGTTTTTATTTGTGTGGGAACCGATTCATTTGATCTCAATTCGAATCGATTCAAGAATCGATGTTTTTCAGAAAGAATCGCCAACCCTAATAAGCACTAAAAGGAGGGAGGGGAGGGGAGCTTATTTTTGATTTCAGGAGAGCTGGTGGGGTGAGGTCGATATGACAGACAATAGTAAAGCTTGGTTTTAACTATTAAGTGTAAAAATTTGGTATTAAGTAAAAAAAAGTCATTGTAAATGTAATCTAAGAAATAAAACATCATATTTTCATATTGGTCTTTTTTTACTATTAACTAATAATGTATGTGATCCTCTCCCTTTTATAATACTATGTTCATAAATTTTAGGTCTTTATAAATAAAGTCTCGTATGGCCGTAACTCTGTTTATTGAAGATCATGAATACAATACATATTTAGTATTTACTTGAGAAACATATGTATACATTAGCTGACCTGGCAGACAGACCTTATTCTGCCTTTTCGAGTAGACAATCACAACAACTACAGCGACATCTATTGCGTTGTGATCATTTATCGAGATAAAAAGTATCCTATCGCTCAAGTTGGATCAAACTGCACACAGTGTGCGAATTTTTATTAAAATGGGTTCAGTAGTATAGGAGTTTATTGCGGAGAAACATCGTGACGCGCTAATCTTAGGAAATACAAGTCGTATTTCACAAATTATTTTTGTATTTCATAGAGGATAATTTTTGAGGAAGGCTTTAGGATATTTATCTTCACGCTACCGCCAATAGGAGCTAAGTGTCAGTAGCAATACATTGTCGATGGTCTACTTTATATACTTATGTATTGTCTATGGGACACACGTCTACTTCTTTTTTTATTCTTGACAACTCAGTCCTTTTTAGAGACTATTACTGCCATTTTCAAGTTATAAGGTTTGGACATTTTGGGCAGATGAAACTATCTTCAACAAGATGGCGACTCTCTTGTTGAAGCTCTCTTGGGAGTTTTTGTGGCAATTAATATATCATGTTCCGAATGATTATATATAATTCACTTCACTTATGCTCTTCAGCTACACCACATCATGTAAAATGTCGTCTATATTACACAATACAGGGCTAAATAACTAGTTAAAATTCACAACATGGCAGATCAAGATCCCACCGAAAATTTCACGTATTCTTTTTGTGATTAAAGTGATTCAAGATAGTCGTGAATTTTATTACAAATAATTACTAACCCATCACACAAAGCTGTATCAAAAACAACATCGGGCATAAATGTATTAATTTTTTAGTTCCACACGAACGAAGTCGCGGTTACAGCTATGTTATATTCAGGTTATGTAATGAGGAAAGTATAAATCAAATAAAAGATTGTGTATATTAATGACAACATATTTAATATTATAAATATACATATGTAATAGTAAATATTTATTACACAAAATAAATTCACAGTTCTTATTCTATTAGACACAGCTTCCACATTGTGATAAATTGATCAATATTTTATTTCTCTAGGAAGGCCCTAAGGTTTCGTACCATTTACCGTTCGAACCGCTCAAAACATATTATGCTGTTTTGAAAGTAAACCTTCGTTTCGTTTCCAGTCTTTTATTTTATACCTTTGAGACCGTTATAAAAACATTGTACAGTAATTATTTTTTATTTTATTATTATTTATTTCCCGAAACTTATAGCTTAACTGAAAGTCTTAAAATCAAAAGATCTTTTTGAATGTTGTGCAGTTTACTTCACTAATGTCTAATTTATTTCAATAAATATGTAACATAAAACTGAAGTCGAATTTTGTATTTAACTTTTACTTTGCAAATCGTACATTGCTCGTAGAACCGATGCCCGATGTGGTCAACGGGTTCTCGAATGGCTACCACGTACCGGAAGACGTAGCGTGGGCAGGCCCCCCAGAAGGTGGACCGACGACCTAGTGAAGGTCGCTGGAATTCGCTAGATGCTGGTGGCGTAAGACCGGTCATCGTGGAGATCTTTGGGGTAGATCTATGTCCAGCAGTGGACGTCTTTCAGTTGAACGGATGGATGGATGGATTTGCAACTCGTAATTAAATTCTTTGTATCTCGAAGTTCTTGTTACGTCGAAACTTATTAACTTGAAATTTTTAGCATTGAAATTCCATATAGAGATTCCGATATTATTATCTTTTATATTTTCACATCCATTTAGTGTTATCATTTAGAATTTATATTCAAGGGTGAGTTCGTCCATAGCCGGTTAGACTAACACTGACTCATCCCTGGCTAGTCAGAGTAACACTGCCTCGTCCCTGAACGGTCTGACTAACACTGCCTCGTCCCTGAACGGTCTGACTAACATTGCCTCGTCCCTGAACGGTCTGACTAACATTGCCTCGTCCCTGAACGGTCTGACTAACATTGCCTCGTCCCTGATCGGACCATAATATTTTCATGAAACTACATACTATATATAACAGGAAGATCGCACGTCTAGCTGTGTACCGTTGGTCGTCACATACGTACATGTATATTGAAGCTGGAAAGCATATATATCGTATCGCGAAAAATTGAATTTTACAGGTCAGATATGAATAATTAGACCAAATTGACCAAAATGAGACCATGAGACCATTAGACACGATTGTTTTTTTTTGCTTAAAATGATGTATACATAAAGATGTAGTAATAGGAGGTTAGTTGATAACACCGATTAATATAAAGTGCGTTGCGAGTGCGGCTTTGGGTTCAGTCAAAGCGAAGCACTCGAGGCCAGATATCGTACGTAGCTGAAACGTTACCGAAGAGACGTAAGATTTATATTTTCTATTATTAACTTAGACTGGTTTAGTATTTATACTGTAAATCATTATCGGGAATGATTTATACTGGGCATAGGGAAACACGATCGGTGAAGGTCAGTGTTTATGTACGTCGAAAAGAGGCCTCCTTAAATCTACATCTGAGTCGCAAGTCTCGGACACTATCTCGCGTTATCCTTTCTCTGCCACAATGATTATGTTTCACGTAGTACCCGTTACCTCCACGATGTATCCGTAATTTTCTAAGAAGTTCGTGTCACATCATGACATTATCGATACGATTACTACATATATACACTACCTGACCTGCCAGACCTTGTTCTGCATTTTCGAGTAATCAATCGCATCGACTACAGCGACATCTATCGCGTTGTGATCACTTACCGGGATAAAAGGTATCCTATCGCTCAAGTCGGATCAAACTGCACACAGTGTGCGAATTTTGATTAAAATGGGTTCAGTAGTATAGGAGTTTATCGCGGAGAAGCAACGTGACGCGCTAATCTTAGGAATTACAAGTTGTATTTCACAAATAATTCTTGTATTTGATAGAGCAACCTTTGAAGAAAGCTTTAGGATATTTAACTTCACGCTATCGCCAATAAGAGCAAAGTGTCAGTAGCATTACATTGTCAATGGTCTACTTTATATACTTATGTATTGTCTATGGGACACACGTCTACTTCTTTTTTTATTCTTGACAACTCAGTCCTCTTTAGAGACTATTACTGCCATTTTCAAGTTACAAGGATAGTTGTGAATTTTATTACAAATAATTACTAACCCATCACATAAAGCTGTATTAAAAACAGAAAATCGGGCAAAAATGTTTTATATATTTTTTATTGTAGGAATTACCACACAGATATATATTATTTATGTATTTGATAGAGCAATATTTGAGGTAATTGTGAATTTTATTACAAATCATTACTAACCCATCACAACCTAACACATCACACAAAGCTGTGAAAGCGGTGGATCCGTGGTGTGCTAAAAAGTTCGTATCCCATCCTGACAATATTATTGATCCGATTAACATTTTCAAGTTCTACTTAGCCTATTTAGCCTTGGTATTATATATATACAACATTGAAGCGATGATAGCTCAGTGGTAGTGTGTACGCGTCAAGGGACGTGAGTTCGAATCCAAGCACCTACAATGAGCTTGAGCTTCCATCTTGAAACCATAGCATGGTGGTGTAGGGTTTTTTCTAATGCCCGCCTGGCTAGCTACCACCCTCAAGTTATAAACCTGCCACCAAATACCAATAGGTGTGTTCCGGCAGCAGCACTTGAGAGCCAGTTCCTCCACAGGTCTAGCGTGTCTACCAACTTGGGCCGTATCGTCACTTAAGATCAGGTTATATTATAGCCAAAACGCTTCATCGCTTATCCTCAAAAGGTTCGAACACACGTCCGCCATAATCGTTTCAGGCTATAACTTATTTTTCACTCTATCCACGACGATACCGGCCCTAAGCTTCTTAACCACATCGATGTGGACGCGTTTCGTATGATCGTGCAAATGAAACGGCGTCCGGAACTCCTTCTCGCACCACGAACACGGGAACGTCCTCCCGTAGTCGTGGTGCATTCTCTTGTCGTGCGATATCATGTATTGCTTACATTTGAAAACGGCATCGCATTTGTTGCATTCAAATCTCACGTTATTATGAACCGTCTTGATATGCGTGTGCAGGTTGTATTTGTGTTTAAAGAGCACATCGCAGTGTTCACATTTGAGATTGTTCGAACGCATTTCGGGTAAATGTATCGACTGCATGTGAGTGTTGATGTAACGTATACATCTGAAGTGTTTACCGCAGATATCGCAGTAGTATTTCCTTTGACTGTGAACGGTTCGCATGTGGCTCATTTTGAACGAGTGCAGTTTGAACGTTTTGTCGCAAACGTCGCACTCGTATAACGGCCGTTTGGATTCGCGATCCGCCGGTGTTGTTATGACGCGGGTAGAATTTAGTTTTTTATGCGTTTCATGTTGCGTCCGTTGATTTTTTTTTACGTTTATGTCCAGTTTTAAGTGTTCGATGTTATGCCTTAATAAAAGGAAACTGAAAATATTACAAGGTCCGTAATCAACTACCGCCGAGGATTCAAGTTATATTTTGTGTCGCATTATGACTTTTTTAAAGGGATTTAAGGGACGTATGTCAATACTAAATCCCGTGATAAAAGCACGTTAGAACCTTTTAAACTAACGTAATTTTGAAACGGAATATTGATGTTTATTTTACAGAAAAAAAACGCCATGTTTTGATCACGAGATTTAGTGTTGAGATGTTTTTTAAAGTTAAACTTATGAGCGGGAATTTGTTACGGATGGGCTTTGAAATTCTGATCCGCAACCATTTTATGTAACGCTTGTATGTGTAAAGTCGGCTTGAGGCGACTAAGGGAGAGGGAGATAGATATAGTCATGTTTCAATTTTGACATGTGATCTTAAGCACACACCGTTTTTTTACTTTATAGTTTTTAGCGTTAAAGGACGATGTGGCTCAAGATGGTGGACACGCTCTATTAGAGGGACTGGCTCTCAAGTGCAACTGCCGGAGCGCAAGTATAAGTATTTGGCGGTAGATATTTCAACTTGAGGGTGGTAGCTAACCAGACGGGCATTGGTGAAAGCCCTACCACCATGTTTCATGGTTTCATCACGATATTTTCCTTCACCAAAAGCTCAGGTTCATTGCAAGGATTCGAACATTCATCGACGCAGAGTCTGTACACAGTACCAATAGAACCATCATCGCTTACTTCTAATGGGAAGGTGCAGGATCCAACAGCTTTGTTTTAGGGATTAGGGGGTAGACGAGCAAGCGTGTCACCTGATGATAAGTGATCACCGCCACTCATGGACACCCACAACACCAGAGGATTCGCAGGTGCTTTGGCCTTTGTAGGAGGGACTGGCTCTCAAGTGCAACTAACGGCACATACCTAATGGTATTTGGTGGCAGATTTTCAACTTGAGGGTGGTAGCCAGCCAGGCGATGATATGGTAATGTTTGTATTTATTCTACAAAAGACAAGTTGGCTAAGGAAGTTGCTGAGTACTCACCTATTCTTGAACGAGCGACCGCACCATTTACACTGAACCTTGTTCGGTTTTACAAGAACGTCATAGAGCACGGTGGTATTTTCATCATCATCATCATCATCATCTGATCTCTTTGTTTTCACTTTAACGGAATATATATTGGGTATTATCCGATCTTCAATTTTCTCTGTTTTTATATTAATTTTATACATATTGTTTTTTGTATCATTCACCATTTCATTTGAGGGCAATTTGTCATCCGTGTTATTGTTATTGATTTGTGTTTGTCCTTTGCCTATGTTTTCGTATATTATGTTTTCCTAAAAAAGTAGGGTAGTTTTGTTCAACAAAGATTTATTCAGTTCGATAGCATAACTATATTATACTCGATGCAATTGTTTTTGATGTAAAACATCTGTTGGCATGGCGATACAGGTCGTGGCGACGCATCGCCACGCTATATGTTTTATTTTTTTCATTATGCCATATTTATAGCATTGTAAGCTATGTTTTATGCATATTACCTGTACAAAATAATATCTATGTTTCTCATCTACCAGGTATCCAACGACGACTGTTTTTTTAATGATTTCTTTCCTTACGTATATACATTTTCAAATATATACGTTTTTGGAGTTTACGTCATAAGAAACGACTTTCATATTTAGCTCGCTGTATAAAACTTTATGTGTAAAATCGAATGTTAACTAAAAGTGAGGCATTACGTTCCTTTGCGCAACGTTCATTGACATTTCACTTCGAGATTATGTATGCGTGTATATACAAAGTATACTTATTGTATGTTATATCTTTTACTGGAATGATATAAACAACGTGAATAAATATTTGTGTATATATTTTAAGATTCTTTCATTTTGAAGCGATGTTAGCTGAGAGGTAGTGTCTACAACTACGCGTCAAGGGACGAGAGTTCGAATCCACTCCACTTACAATGAGCTTGAGCTTTCGGTGAAGGAAAACGTCGTGAGGAAATGATAGCATGGTGGTAGGGCTTTTCCTAAAGCCCACCTCGCTGGTTAGCCACCTTTTTTTATTAACATTGATTCAATAGCCCATACTTTACGGATTTTCTCTTAGTAACACGCAAACACATTACCCGGGCTTAGGACAAAGGTCAGGTGGTCATGTGACAAGACTCGTCCCCAACCCCCACCCACTAGAACGCATCACGGTGACACTATAAACTCCCATATTGCCAGAGTCCAGGGACAGCTCTCGCATTTCTTCTAGGGCTCGCTACAAGCCTCAAGTTGAAAATCTGCCGCCAAATACCTATAAGTGTGCTCCGGCAGCTGCATTTGAGAGCCAGTCCCTACACTGGGCTTAGCGTGTTCACCATCTTGGGTCACATTGTCACTTAACACCAAGTATTATTGTGGCCATGACGCTAAACCTCTAAAGTATAAACAAAATCCAGATATCCTGTTTGCGAATCAGATGTAATATGATGCGACTACAATAAGTATGCTGTTCTTGGTCTCTGGTAACAGACAACGGGGTTCCTGTGTTGTTAATGGTGTTTTTATTAGATATTTGAATGTGCTTGTCATCCCAGAGTCTTACACGACTCTCTCGGCTAGCTTATAGTCATATATATATCAATCAATCACGTTCCCTTAGTCGACTCAAGCCGACTTTAGCCGAATGAGCGTCACACAGCCGAGCGTGACGGCTCAGTCGCATTCGAAACCTACAAAATAACGCTCAGCGTGCCTGAAGAATTTTTACACGAGCTAGAAGTGAATCCTTCAAAAATTTGCTTAGCAGTTGTTGTAGTGAGTGTAGAAAGTTACTTAAAATTGTTCACTTACTTTTAAAAATATTTCACTTTCCAAACTGAAACCGGATTCGTAACCTTCGACGTCGGACAATTCCACTTTCATCTCTGTAAACATATCGCAGGCATTGTCATGGTAATTGATATATTCCGGTGACCGCAACTGCTCAGGAGACATCTGTACATATAATCTGTTTTAATATTACAAAGCAGAGATGTTTGTTTGTTTGCCCTAATATTTTTTTACATTTTTGCATAATGGTAGGGCTTTTTCTGATACCAGCCTGGCTAGCTACCAAAGTCAAAATCTGCCGCCAAATACCATAAGACGTGTTCACGCAGTGGCACTTATACCCTCGTATAAAGGCCGCCAACGCACCTGTGATACCCCTGATGTTGTTGGTGTCCATGGGCGGCGGTGATCACTTACCACCAGAAGACACGACAATTCGTTTGCTCCTATTCCATAAAAAACAACTTAAAACTATAGTAGATTTCACGTGCGGTTTCGTTCGCGTTAATCTTGATTTTGTCAAACAAATCGGAAGACGAAACAAAAAGTTTCATACAAAGTTTCTTTCTCACTTTACCCCACTTCCGACAGGGTGTTTTTGAGAAAAAGTTCTCCAGTGCTTTAGAATCCCATCTATCGCTATACAAAAGTTTATAATAATCGATTCAGTGGTTTAGGGGATGTTCAAGTATTGCGTAACGTAATTTAGAGGGATCTTGTAAAACGTTACGATGCGTTACAAGGGCTGGAGGGCGGGGTTCGACCAACGCGTTACGTAATAGTGTTTTCGTTTATTTAAATAAAAAACTAACCCGTTAAAATTTCCCAAGTTCGCATGTTTATGTTATACGCAGAATCCCACGACTATTTCTAACCGCATTTACAGAGGTTAAAATAAACAAGTTATATTTATTTTAAGAGTTTATTAGTAAAAAAACAATTAATACATAATAATGTCATAATTAAGGAGTAAAGTAAGGATGAAGAGGGGTGGAAAAATTTGCAAAAATTACGGTACTATAGGCGTGAAAGACTAATAAACAAACTCACTTTGGCATTTATAATATTAGTAAGGATTCGACGGAGCAATGATTGAGAAAGGCTTTAGGTTACTTAACATCACGCTACCACAGATAGGAGTAAAGTCGTATTGAATTTTTTTATAAAAATGAACAAAAATTATTAAGTAATTTTTCGTTCCGAGGGAACGAAATCGCAGGCGCAGCTAGTAATTACATTTTTTTCAGTAATTTCAATAAATTGACAGATTTAGTTGTGATTTTGGAATAAAAATGTCGGAAAATATCGAGACTGACGTACGTTAGTGAAGAATGTTAACGTACCGTGCCATGGTACCACACCGTTTCACGTTGAGAACTTCGTGACGTGATGTAGAAAGGCCTCAAGAGGTAATGTGATGTAATAGGTATGGAATACCATCTGAGTTACCCAAGCTAACCTAACATGCACACGGTGCACCCTGTTGAGTAACCGACGAGACTCTGGCTAACGGTTAACCATGTAATCCTTAATCCGTTACAGCTTGTGGTAAAATTATTAGGGACCATCCCTAGGTTTAGAATACCACAAAATAAAGGTTCAGAAGCAGCCCTTTCTTGTCAAGGTCTACTGACCACATACCTACCATATGTGTACCATACCATACCATACATACCATACCCTGGTCTACCATACATGGCTGTAATACCTCTGTGTGTAGTAGCTCTCTATAGACGACAGTAACCATTTACCATCAGATGAGCAGTCTCCCTTTTTGCTGTCCATTACTATAAAAAAAAACAGGACTACTATACCATATCCTCATTCCATATATCATCTTCTATGAACTCTGTTTTCACTTCAGTCACTACTGGTGATGATATTTCTACGTTCCACAGTGACTGCTGTTGTATTGGAACTCCTGTACTCCATGTTTCACTGCCAGATACAAGATATTCCCTCGTATTCATTTTACTGTTATAGCAAATTGGATTTTTTATTTCCGTTAATTAAATTTTGTCCAATTTCATTTATTAAACAATAAGGTGACATCTGAAATGAAAGATTTTAAACTTTGATTATATATGTATTATTTTAAACACTATATATTACCATTTAGTAGATAAGAATTGTTGATTTTGTTGTGATTTGTACATATGTTTTGGTTACATAGTCAAGCAAGTTTGGTTACACAGCAAATTATATTTATAGAATTTTTTCAGTAAATCATAGCTTAGTGACAAGTCAAATAAATAATGTGAACGGTAGGTCAGATGAATCTATGTGATCTACAAAAGCCTCTATAATGTTTTAGAGAAAAGTTTATAGCCAGTCATCTCTTGCAAATTCAAATGCTGAGCAATAAATAATGGTAGTGTAAGAAGTTTACACATGGTAGAGTTGAGAATGTTAAGATGGATTTATTAGGTAACCAGAATAGACAAGGCAAGGTATGAATATATTCAAAGGGAACTTTGACAGAAGCTAAATAATATATATCATTGTGGTATGGTTCATTTAACTAAACAAATGTGAAGTATGAAGGTACAAAGTACAAAAGGAGTGGAAGAGTATGTAAATGTTATAACACCCTCTGTACATCTTAAAAAGACACCCTTTCTAGTTTTAAGGCTAATGTTAGGGGACTGTTAATTGACTACAAGTTATAAATTACCCCCATAATTTTTCACTCATTAATAATTTATCGTTTTTTTTTTCGCTATCTTCTATGATCACATTTGTTTTTATTATTCTTTTAGTTGACAAATCAATTGTATTTTGTTTTTATTTTTTGCTGTCTACCAATTTCCATATCATGGTTGCCTGAAGATGTCCAGTGTATTTTTTTTTTCAGAATGACCTCGACTATTATTTCTTAATGTTGTTATGCACGACCACGAACACGGTGGTCCTTTTGTAGAAAAATAAAGTATGGATGGACTGTTTGCATAATATATGTATACAATACAGGCAGGCAGACAGACAGCTGATAGCGGAGAGTAGAAAAGTAGAAATAGTAGTGCCTGCCTTACTTAGGTGTAGTAACAAATAGGAAGAATAAATTTACGACAAGATTCTCCTTCGCAGTGCGACGTTTACAAACTGATGTATATTTTTTAACAATATATACTTTGCTTTATTTCTATGACATTTTTAATTAACACATAACATACCTAAATATATGGTGACACATATTTTAGTATTACTAAGCTTATTCGACAAGGGTAATTTTCAATATTTTAGCACGTAAACAAAACAGAAACAGCCACAAGTATTGACAGATTATGTACAAATTGTACAACAGTACAACTAGTGTTGCTAAAAATTGATTAAGTCTTGATCACTCTGCACAATACCAGCGATTAATAATCATTTTATTCGATTTCTCTATTAATAAAAACCTTAGCATTTTCGTAATTTTTACGATAACTTGCACGACTACCACTGATGAAAGTCTTAAGATAAAGTAATAAGTAGACAATAATATATAAAATTTCAAATATAATATGCTGTTAACAATTTGAATATTACAGGTAATTTACATGTCTGTCAATCTTTTTGTTTTAATTAACTAAACTACCAATTTGTTTAGCTTTAAGAGCATCTTGCTTAGTTAATTTAAAGTCTTTAGCTACACTTGGGGATCTCATTAAACAGCATTGCTTTTAAATTAACATCTGCTCAATATGTTTGAATCCACGATCAGCCAAACCCAACTTCCAGGACTCAGTTATTGTGGAAAGCCACAGGTTTCTAGAAGTCATGTGTCACTAATCTGAACTCCATATCCTGGCGATATATAGTTCACTAATCCATTGGGGGTACTTGATATTAAATACTTAATAGTATTTTCGTTTTTGTAACCAGACCATGTTAAAGCTTGGTTTAATAATTTTGCTGGTTTTTCTATTTTAACTTCAAAACAGTCTATAATGCGGCTAACTTTATTTTAGCGATTTATAAATGCTATTGGTAGATATCTTGTTTTTGTCTGGTTGCTTGCAGTAATATAATACATAACATCAACGGTGTAATATTCAGTATAAAAAATTACAAGAAAAATGCCACTTTATTCTCTAGGAGTTTCCGCAGACCAGTAATTTGTTGATTCGGTAATTTGCAAGTATCAAAGCAGAGTCCCTCAACATCGACTTCATAGTAATTCAACTTCAATGTGACTCCCAGAAGACTCTTCCCAATCTCCGAGAATACACCAGCAATATTAGCTAATAACAGTGTAGACCCATAATGATACTCCAGGAATCACGCAGACCTGACTAGAATATGATAACTTTTAAATATCTGGATATCAATATATTCTGAAAAGGAGATTGCGATTTTACAAGCCTGGCTTTCTAAATAGCTTCCACTCAACGCAGGTGCTAAGTCATACAGTTAGCGATCTTAGTTGTGGAACTAAGTACATCATACAAGTGACGCCTAAGCGATACCTCGCTCTTAAGACTTTCGCCGATACTGCTAATGACCACATCGAGTCTTGTTTGCAGCAGTGAAGTTATGGAGAACAAATGCATATAAAGTCAATTGAAGTCTCTTATCTATAGATATGTCGTTACACCAATCTGCTATGCTGCAATCAATCTCTCGTAGTACTTTGAAAACTCGGTACGAATACTCTTTTATTACAATTAAAGATGGTAGATGAAATCGTATTTCATTTATATACGTGATGTGATATATGTGTCTCCCCAATGTGTAGATACTCGGCATCTCTATTCTGGGGTGCGATATAATAAAAAAAATACATTTGTTTTGATTGCGGTTCTACAAAAAGTTGTTTTATATTTGTCTTTAAATTTTCAATGAAATACAAACATGGTTAATTGTTCCATACGTAATTGTAGCAACAGAGGAAGCCAAGTGCGATTTTTTTCATTTCCAAAAGACAGATTAATAGCAAATGAATGGCTTCAGTATTGTAGACCGCGAACAAATTGGAGAAATGGTATGTGCATCCCGATTTTCTGTAATAATATCTTAAAACATGTTTGTTATGATAGGAAGTAATAAACAGGTATGGTGTCCATAAACATTATACCCCTGTAAGCAAACTTTACAATATTAGACATAGAAAAAATACATCAGTGACGCGTAATATAAATAACACCTGAAACTCTAAACACTATTCCGTCTTACAAAAAGGTTGGTCCAAATAGGTCGGTGAATATGTATAAAGAGATTATCAAATATAGCTCCTATACTGTTATAACCCAACCTCTTTTTTTGTTAACATGGTGGAAAAAGGCTTTTTCCTGGTATATGCAACAAGGAGTATTATGTATTTCGCAAAAGCATACCGATAACAAAATTCTCAAAAATCGGTAACAAATTAAGAGTACTAAAACTAATATATAATATGAAATAATTAATCCAAAACAAATATTTTTGCAAAATCATAACTAATATTAAAAATTTGAAAGTGAATTTGTTTGTCAATTACTCTTTCTCACCGAAAACGTTGAATCGATTATAATGAATTTTGGTGTAGAGATAGAAGGGAACCTGGAGTTAGTGATCTGTTCTTTTTTCTCAACGAACTTAATTGGCAGTGGGTTTTAAGATAGGAATAAACATTGTATGAAACTTTCTACATCATCCAATTTGTTTGACAAATCATTATTGATGTGAAGCTGCAGGTAAAAAGCTAGTAAGTAATAAAAAGACCGGCAGGCTGAGCAAGGGATGTCAAGGGATTTATCTCTTGAGAAATATTGTCAAAAACACATTAAAAAAACACTACAATATCCTATACTCATTACTAGAGATCAAGATCTTTATGTGCACTTCCGAGTATCTGGTGGCTGAATGAAACTGAATCCTCAAGCCTTTCTATCACTTCAAATGATACTACATTTCTCACTTCTGCCTGCCATTTCTCCCGAGATACAAAATCCATTAGTTTCATTAAAATTATTGCCCAAAATAGAAAGTACAAGTTTATTCTATATTTTAAAACAACTTATACTGTAGTTTGCAATGATAGCTCAGTTGGTAGAGTCTACAGTAACTGTGTGGATGTGAGTTTAAATCACTCTGATTAGCTTGAGATTTTAGTAAAGAAAAATATAGTGATGAAACAGTAGCATGATGGTAGGGCTTTTTCTAAGCTCGTCTGGCTAGTTACCACCACTTGGGCGACATCATCACTTAACATTATGTGAGATTGTAGCCATAACGCTTAACCAGTAAAGTAAAAAAAAAAACCATTTTTAATTCCAGGTACAGTATGCTCAGCTCATTTTCTTTCAACTGACTATCAAAGGACCCCACAACACACTTTAAACAATGAATCACCGAGCAAATTTAGGATTTTAAAACTGGATGCAGTACCGTCTTTGCATCTTGATGGATCTGAGCCACCATCTTCTATAGGCCCAGTACGAATATTAGATAGAAGGTACGAATATTAGATAGAAGGTACGAATATTAGATAGAAGGTACGAATATTAGATAGAAGGTACAAATATTAGATAGAAGGTACGAATATAAATTATATAAACAGGAACAAATCAGAAGTTTCAATTCGGAGGGAGGTTATAGATTGAAGTTTACTGAAGATAGCTCACAAATGATAGAATTGACAGGTGTCAAGCCCCTTATAATACTTTTTTAAAATATTCTCTATATGTTGAGTGTAAAGGCCACAATCTCACCTTAGGTTAAGTGATGATGTGGCCCAAGAGAGTGGACACACTAATCATAGTAGAAGGACTGGCTCTCAAGTGCAACTGCTGAGTTCAGCTTTAGCATTTGGTGGCAGATTTTCAACTCAAGGGTTGAACCAAGTTAGCCAGGCAGGTGGTTAAAAAAGCCCTACAACGATATACCTCCTAGATCAGTGCCTCTCTGTAATTGAACATTACAGTATTTCTGAATGTGAAAATGATGACAATTAAGAAGTATAACAAAACTCCAGATTGACCTAATGTATTTAAAATATGTTTACAGTTACTAAAGAATTGTATGGGTATTGTACTGAAAGCTTGAGCTCATTGTAGGTGGATTTGAACTCCCTTCAAAAAACATTATGAATGTTGGAATATCAGAACACAACAATTATTAATGTTCATTTATTTCAGTAATAGAAGGACAGCAGCATGCCCTCTGCCTGCCATATTTTCTTCAAATTCTGATCTTCCAGTAAATAACCATGATACATCAAGGACAATGAGATCAAATCCAAAACGGACTTGCTCTGTACATACACAGACAGCGGAAATAACTAGGTAATGTTTTTTCTTAACTTCATATATCTCAGCATATGTTTTTGCTTGTGTAAATATTTTACTTATTAACGAGCTTGAGCTTTCGGTGAAAGAAAATATCATGGTTAAACCATAGCACGGTTGCGGGCTTTTTCTAATGCTCGCCTGGCTAGCTACCATCCTGAAAATCCTACGTCAAATACCTAGGTAAAAAAAACTATCCAGTTTCACCAGGCAGTTGCACTTGAGAACCAGTCTCTCCACAGGTTTAGTGTGTTCACCAGCTTGGGCCCCATTGTCACCTCTCAATCAGCTATATACTTAAGTGCATGCGCCCTATGTTTTTCGTTTCTAATTTTAAATTATATACTGTTTAGTCGGTTATAAAACAGGTACACAAATTTTATAAAAGTGAAACTTTTTTTACGTAGCCTCAAATTTTTCGTCCACGTATCGCATGTTGCATTACAGGCTGCGGAGTAGGGATAAAGTGGGTGACGCTCGGTAGAGCAGCCAAGACCAATATGGCTGTACCCATGGCTCACATCAGCTGAAAAAAATCAGAAAAAAGTTTCACTTGCATCATGGTTTAATAAAATCACACTTTTTTTTTTTAATTTAGTTATTATTTTATATATACTCATACCAAAAATGTTTGTTTTCCAGGTCATACATTGAAGCGATACCTACTTCAGAATACCAAGATCTAATTACCATTAGGAATAATTTCGATTTGCTGAATAAGAAACTGCAGAGGATCTTCACACCGGGACAGATGCGGTGTCTGCTGATGCCGGACTATGGCCGGGCGCAGTGGAACACCCAGGACATGGCCGTAGCACTCACTCTATGGAATATGAGCCGAAAGACCTACGAATATTTGAGGACAACATTGCATGTCCCTCTGCCAGGGTACTCGACCATAAGCAAATGGATGAAGATGCACAGGGAAGAGGCCAGAATGAGGGAGGCCGTCGAGGAGGGAGTAAATGAAATCTAAAGCTTATTCGACACCAGTCAAAATAAATTATGTGAGATTGACCATTTCATTGTTGTCGAACTAATATATTTTGTGCCTAGGCAAGTTGTTTTCCAGCTATCTGTAACCTGTGTTTTGAGTTTGATCTATCGCTAAAAGAATACACGTTGAGGAAACCCTAGCATAGTGATAGGGGTTTTTCTAATGTCCGCATGGCTAGCTACCACCCTCAAGTTTAAAAACTGCCGCAGGATACCTATAGGTGTGTTCTGGTGGTTGAGCTTCAGACCTCCACTAGGCTTAGTGTGTGCGCTTTCTTGCGCTACAAAGTAATAATATAACCTGGGATGAAGATTCTTTGTGAAAAATATTGATCCTTGGATCGATTCGATTGGAATTCAAATGAAGCGATTCACAAAAAAAGGGAAATCATAAAGATCTATTCATCAAAAATATTTTTTTTCTTTGATTCCCTTTTCGTACTTATATTTTCGATATTAAGCTAACCAGAGAAAACTAAAGAATAGCTATAATAACGATAAGATTATATAAGATTATATAATCCGATAAGAACAGTAATCGATGCTATAATTAAAATCGATATTTTATCATTCTTATACTAATTAAAGTTTTATATATGTATTTGAGTAAAACGTTCAGATAAATATAAATAAAGTCATATGAATATAGATAATAATTTAAACTCGATTTTTAAGGGTGAAACTTAAATGCACCATTCGATTCAGACTTAAAATATCGATATTATTACTTCAAAAATACGATTCTTTGACTAATCGATCTCGGAGCGGCGACCTATAAATAAAACTTAATGTATGGGTTTGACACATGTCAAAAGTATTGTCAAAATGGTTTTTGACATATGTCATCCCACGCTTTTTTTATGTTAGCGATTGTTGGAAAACAACTTTGGACTGCAAAGTTAGTCTTAACGGTTTACGTGGTCGCCTCATTGACGCATGGTGCGGGTTCGATCCTCCCCACACGGGACTAATATATATTTTCACGTTTCATTTCTATGGCGTGTGAACTGCATACATGTTTTAATTTGAACTCCAGCTGGTAGTTTCTGGTATCAACCCGTTGAAACGATACAAACTCTTCAGATTTATTATATCAGTGTAGGTGTGGTTAGTGTACTAGTCATATTAGTGAAAAAGTCAGGACTTTAAACTACACTGCCGATATTGGTTTGACACATCATATATGGACATCAGGCATTAATGTATAGTACTAATATTAGTTTCTTGAATTTACAAGACAGAACACATAATTAAATGTTTTTTGTGCAATTTGGATTGGGAGTCGGGGGGGGGGGGGGGTCATGGCCCCATAATATTCTCTCGAGTTCGTGCCTGATATACGTGTTAATATATATCGCATTTTGACAACGTCTACATGATCTATGGATATCAGGCATGAAAATTATGTGAAAGTATCTTGAATATACAATAAAGAACACACTATAAGACATAATAAATAAATTCGACTTTCTGCGATGTTTGTACAATTTGTTTTGGAGGGGGGGGGGGTCATGGCTCCCGTAACATTCTCTTGGGTGCGTGCCTGATGTACATGTTGGTATATATAGTCTAAGGAATATTAGTAATAAGTTAGGATATATGCATAGTGTTAATTGATAAGTTATTATTGTATGGAAGGCGTCCGGGGAAGGATGATTGAATACAGAGTGGCGAATAGCCTGTTGTAGGGTAGATGGAATTTAAAACAATGACATTTGACTGGAACATACTCTATATTATTACATATTTTTGAAATTAAATTTTGTATGGACGGGCATTGAAATTCTGATCTACAACCTTTTGTGTGACGCTCGTTCGGGTGAAGTCGGCTCGAGGCGACTGAGTGATCGAGATAGGCATAGTGATGTTGCAGCGCTGTCTCTAGTGTGTACGGACGCCGCGTCAAGGAACGTGAGTTCGAATCCACCTACAATGGCTCGAGCTTTCGGTGAAGGAAAACATCGTGAGAAAACCATAGCATGGTGGGAGGGTTTTTTCTAATGCCCGCCTGGTTAGCTACCACCCTCAAGTTGAAAATTTGCAAGTACCTATAGGAGTGTTCTGGTAGTTGCCTAGTTGAGTGCCAGTCCCTCCACCAGGGTTAGCGTTTCCACCACCTTCGGATACACCTTAACCAAGTGAGATTGCGGTCACAACGTTAAACCTGTGAACTATAGTAAAACAAACAAAAATCGTCGGTTAAGGATTAATATGTAAAAACGTAACAAACAGACAAACATATTTGCATATAAATGAGAAAATTTGAATGCATTTCTCATTGTTTCAAATTCCATATGCCGTTTACTGTAATTAAGACAAATAAAGATTAAGTAAATTATTAATACGTGTGATTTATTTGCCCCATTCTTCTTATACTTTTATATATACATATATGTATTTATATATAATATTAGTAAGGATTTTTAACGAATACGCTTTGCGTAATATGATAGTTTGCTTGATTCATTGAGAATGCCATATATCTGTTCTGGCTGACAAAATATTTTTAATTCGATATTTAGAACGAAGATTGGACAGAATGTCGACAAAAGAGTGTTTCTTGTCAATAATAAAATATTTTAAGGATAATTCTGAACCGACCTCGAATTAAATAAGAATGCTAAAAAGACTATGTTGAACATATCCCCTTTGGTGGTTGAATATTTAAATGGAATCATCCTTGAGTAATGCCGAGTCACACAATAAAATAATAATTACAATCCATCCACAAATTAAGTTACCGACTATAGTACCTCCTCCTTTTTTAAGTCTGTTAAAAATCAGGAGGTACGTGATAAAGGATGTGTGACAAAAAAAAAAAACCAGACCTAGAATACTATACCGAACTGCAATCTACATTATTATTATCAGTAAGAATGGCGATTTTCTCTGAAAAAGATCGATTGAAATCGATGTCCAATAAATCGATTGACAAAAAAATAAAATATATTCATAAGATCAAATCATCAAAAATCGTTTTTGATTCACTTTTTGTGCTTATTTTTACATTTCTATATCAATCATAAAAAAAAGTATACCATAATAATCGATTATATACAATCTTTGAAAAATTATAATTTCTTGATATATTTGGGTAAAACAAATAATCGGAAATCAGGTTTTATGTAAATAGATAAGAATCGAACCTCGATTTACTATGACGAAAAATCGATGGACAGATTAAAAAAATCGATTGTTTTCCCTAAATAATCGATTTCTAGAATAATCATTCTCGGATCATCATCCCTAATGATTACTATGTATATCACGGATGTAGAGTACGCTGCTGCCCCCCGGCAACAGCACAAGCCAAGGATAAGCTATTAAATGGCTCCCTTGTACGTATTGCCTGACGGGCTAAGTGGCACGAGGACTCGCCCACAAAGTTAGGTGAAGCTGTGAAGACCTGTCAAGCTAACAGCACTTGTCCTTTCGAAGAAAAGAGTACATCATGGTGATGTAAATATCGGAATGTATAAACAAAGACTCTTGGTTGAGCCCACAATCCTACTTCTACTGGAAGATTTAAATATGATAGCGATGTTTGGTAGGCATCAGTGCTGCATAATTATTTTAGCTTGTGCTCCATGATTATGGTGTCGTGCGGTAAGAAGGACATACCCTATACCGGACGAGCGCCTTGCCAGAGAAGACCTTACACTCTCCAACTTAGGGGCCGTTCAAGTATTACGTAACCGATTTGGGAATGGGGGCCTCTTGTAAAACGTTACGATGCGTTACAAGGACGGGAGGGAGGTGCGAACGGCGCGTTACGTATCATAGTGATTTTTTTTTATAAATATCAAACCAGCCTATTCAAATTTTTCAAGTTCGCATATTTACGTTTTACGGAGAATCCATCGAATATTTCTAATCGTTTTTTTTACGTGGGGAAATGTAACCCAAACGACAAGGCAAATAAGTTATCTATGTTAAGAGTTTCATAGTGAAAAGAGAAAAAACATAATTATGAGTTTAAGTTAAAATGCTCACTGGCGTGTTACGTAACGTTTGAGGAGGGGTACGGGGGTACAGAAAAATGGTACGGTGCTTTACATTGAGGAAGGGACATAAAAAAACTTTAAAAGTTACGTTACGTAATATTTGTACGGCCCCTTAGCAGGATAAAATATTTTTTTATATATTAATGTAAAGAAGCATTCGGGAATACATATTTGTTTTTATTCTATTGTATATTTTATTTCATAACATTTTAGTGATTTCCTTTGAGTCTAAATATAAATGAAAATTGTTCACGCGACAATTTTTTTGTAAACTATAATAGGAAAGTAATTTTCTATCGACGTTGTGTCATCTTCGACACACGAGTGGAGTTTACTCCTTAAGAACTATTATTCTGTATTTTTTATATATAATGAAGGTCTATCATTATGGCTATAATCTCATCTGATCTTAAGTGACGATACGGCTCAAGTTGATAGACACGCTAAACCTTCTGAGGAACTGGCTCTCAAGTGCAACTGCCGGAATGAGGGTGGTAGCTAGTCAGGCGGGCATCAGAAAAAGCACTACCACCATGCTATGGTTTTCTCACGATGTTTTCCTTCACTGAAAACTCGGGCTCATTGTAGGTGGTTAGATTCGAAATCACGTCCCTTGACGCAAAGTCGTACACACTACCAATAAGTTATCATCGCTTTTTGTACAAAGAGGGTAAATGAAAGCGTAAAAAAAAATCAAAGCATATATAAATATTTATTCACACTATTTACATCATTCCTCAACATAATCTAAGTATACTTTGTACATACACACATACATAATCTCGAAACGAAAGAACGTTACGTTCGATTTTACTCATAAATTTTCATACCACGGGCTAAATATGAAAATACAATAGAACCTCGATAAATCAAACCTCAAAAAATCTACAAACCTCTATAATTAAAAAAAAATACCTGCTTCCTTCCGCTCAGAGCGCAAAACCTCTATTAATTAAAATATGCACCCTCTGTAACTTAAATTATTAATTTCAGTATTAGCCCTCAGTTACTCAAAGGAATGTTTCGACGACCTCTATAACAAAAACTGTCTGCCAACGAGTCAGTATGTACAAAAGAAAAAGTTTCTCGAAATTTATTGCTTGCAAGTGATTACAGGTTGAATTGTTAACACAAACAATAGGTATACAATCACCTATTGTTTATTTAAAATTACTAAAAGCTGTATTCATATCAATATGATATCAATCACTCTCTAACATAAACCCTTGATGAATTCAAAATTCTATAACTCAAAATATTTGGATTTTGAAGCGATAATAGCTCAGAGGTAGTGTGTACGACATCGCATCAATGGACGTGAGTTCGGATCCACTTACAATGAGCTTGATTTTTAGGTGAAGGAAAATATCGTGAGGAAACCATAGCATGCTGATAGGGCTTTTTCTAATGCCCGCCTGGTTAGCAACCACCCTCAAGTTGAAAATCTGCCGCCAAATACCAATAGGTGTTCCGGCAGTTGCGCTTAAGAGCCAGTCCCTCCACAGGTTTAGCGTATCTACCAGCTTGGGCCGTATCGTCACTTAAGATCAGTTGAGGTTGTGGCCATAACGCTAAAACGAAACTGAATATATATGTACAGGGATGTAGTTATAGAGTGGAGTCTTATGGCAGAATATAGTTATAGGAGGGTAGTTTATAACGCCAATTAGTATAAAGCCGGCAAGCGCGGCTTTGGGTTCAGTCTAAGCTTCGTGCTTGAAGCGTAGTCATCGTACGTGGCTGGAACATTACCGAAAGGACGTAAGAGTTTAATTCTCTATGATTGACACTGTTTTGATGTTTATGCTGTAAATCATTATCGCCAATGATTTATACTGGGCAGAGAGGAACACGAGCGTTGAAGGTGAGTGTTGACAATTATCGAAAAGAGGCCACCTTAAACCTACATCTGAGTCGCAAGTTTCGGACACTGTCTCGTGATATCCTCTCTCTGCCACAACAATCAGGTTTCACAATGTACCCGGCACCCGTACGGTGAATCCGTGGTTTGTTAAGTAGTTCGTATCTCATCCTGACATTATTATCTATCCCATTTATAGAACTGCTTGGCCACCTCGGATTGAGAACCCTTTGTTTAGCACTAAGACAATCTGATTCATATTCCAATAACACGGTATAATTATAGGCAAAACAGCTTCATTATTCGAGCGTGCAAGTGTTTCAACATAATTTCTACGACCGTGGATATCGACATTTTCAATACCACGGTTCGGACTTACGAGAGACTGCTTACTGGTGGATACTTTTCCTCATTGTAATATTAATCTACGCACTATTTGACTTTCTATTTATCTTTATTAATATTTAGTGAAAACTTGTAAATAGCCTTTCGTACTTTTTGTTTTAATTTAAGTTCTCAATGTTAGCTGTTAGTTTTCCTTGTAATAAATAAATAAATTAAATAAGATATATACAAATATATATTTTGTTTCCCTTCTTTTTAAAACTTAATGAGGAGGTTCTACAGTAGTTTCTTATGAAGTAAACTGCGAGCTGTTCTAATGCTTTATTTTTTCGTTACATAGTAGGTAAATGCGAGGTCTCAATAATTGCTGCATTTTGTATGATTATAGTTTCTGCATCTGAACTTAACCGCGATGGTGTCTTAGTTACGGTTGCCAGATACTTTGTAGTTCCCGCTTCTTGCGTAAGTAAAATTTCAGAGAAGCCGGAGTTGAACTGTGCGTCGATTTTTCTCTTTTTTCTCAATCTATATCGTCGCTGACGTTCTGCATTCGATTTCCTGACTGCCATGTTTTTACTATTTTCAATTCGTTTCGCTTGCCTTGATAGGCGTTGCTTCAACATTTTGTTCTGATGTCTTTTTTTTCGTATTTCCTCTTCAACCTCTGACAATATTTTTTGTTTTTGTCGTAGTCTGTACTCTCGCTGTCGTTCCGCCGAGGTTTTTGGTTTTTTTGAAGCCGGTGAAAGCAGCGGACTGGTTTTAGAACTGCGAATAAACAAATTGGAGCATATTAATTGGAGTTTACTCCATATGAAAGGATTTTTATATTTAGCCGGCGGTATGAAAATTTTATGAGTAAATTCGAGCGTTACCTAAAAGTGAGGCGTTACGTTGCTATGCGTAATGCATTGAAATTATTTGTTTATATTGGCTAATCTCTGAAAGTACGAGTCCGTTTTTTATAATTATATAAATATTGCTTATAAGCAATACTTTCACCAAAATATCAAATATTTGACTTCATTAATTATAAAGTATTTTTTAAATTAAGGCATTAATCCTGTTCCTAATCATAATGATAATAATAATAATAATACTTAATTATAATTTAAAAACATTAACTATACCCTTACAAATAAAGCGCAATTACGTGCTTTTCAGATCTGCTACTTCGTTATTTTCATCATTATTTGAAACAGTTTTTTATATCTGTCAATATTTTGTTCAATCAGTTAATAAATCTGTTTATTGTACGCGAATATAACGGTCACGACATGTAAATAAATAAACGACACTCTAAAATCAAAACACAAATTGGCGGTTAGGTTTGTGTTGTATCATATATACATCTATACATGCATCAAGTGTTGCCGGTTTACCCTAATAATTTGGTAAATCCAAAAGTTCACGCGTCAACGTAATTATAATTTAATGACATAGATTTAAGCGTTCAAAGCGTTAAAATTGTCCCATGAATGTATTTACTTTATTAAGTTAAAATATGACATTTTTTGAGCGTAATCGTTACACATCCATACACAAAGACATCTGGACGTCCACGAAATAATTTAAATACCTACGTTGCGCTTAGGAACGTAACGCCTCACTTTTAGTTAACGATCGATTTTACTTATAGAATTTTGATACCGCTAGGTAAATATAAAAATCGTTTCTTATGTAATAAGCTCCAAGAAACAATGTTACGTAACGCGTAGTTAGAAAATCCGTCCCGCGGTTGTAACGCGTCGTAACGTTTCACCAGATTACGTCACCCTAAATTACGTTACTTAATACTTGAAGTATCTCTAAAGGTATATTCTCAATTAATTATTATGCGGAATTCATGGAGATTTGAAAAATTTGTTGGATCGAGAAATTTGTTATATTAAGTTTTTTTTTTATTACACGAATCATCTTTCTGACCTGATCAGAAAATTTTTCAAGCGTTCAGATTTTAATAGGTTTCATTTACAATTTACAATTTTCTTAGTCGAGTGGTGTCTGCTTTCGTTAAGCGTGTCTGGGTTATGGCTTTGCTGAAACTATGTAATAATTTAATTTAAAAAAAAAGCTGTCATCAGGACTGCCGACAGAAGTGAAAAATTTAAACTAAAAGAGAGATATTTTCTTTGTATATACAGTCTGAGTGTTTAATGGCAGAATATAGTTATAGGAGGGTAGTTTATAACGCGGCTTTGGGTACAGTCTAAGCTTGGCGCTTGTGGCGTGTTCGTCGTACGTAGCTGAAACATAACCGGGACCTATGTTTTATTTTCTTTTTTTTATAGTTAAGGTTTAGCGTAATAGCCATAATCTCACCTGATCTTAAGTGACGATACGGCCCATGTTAGTAGACACGCTAAACCTGTGAAGGAACTGGCTCTCAAGTGCCACTGCCGGAACACACCTATTGGTATTTGGCGGCAGATTTTCAACTTGAGGCTGGTAGCTAGCCAGGCGAGCATCAGAAAAAGCCCTACCACCATGCTATGGTTTCCTCACGATGTTTTTCTTCACCGAAAGCTCAAGCTCATTGTAGATGGTTGGATTCGAACTCACGTCCCTTGACGCGAAGTCGTACACACTACTACTGAGCTATCATCGCTTCAAATATATTCCTCTATTATTGACAACGTTTTGATGTATATGCTATAAATCGTTATCGGGAATGATTTGTACTGTGCTGGAGCTAGCCTAATAAAGGGCGCGCCTTGAACCCACCTCCCTCTAGGGTTACGGCGCCGGAAGAGCGCGAGTATATCGGTTGATTTGGCATCCACCCTCAAGTTGAAAATCTGCTGGCAAATATCTATAGGTGTGTTCCGGTAGTTGCACTTTGGAGCCAGCCCCTCTAATTTGCTTAACGTGTCCACCATCTTGGGCCACATCGTCACTTAACATCAGGTAAGGTTGTGGCCACAACGCAAAACGTTAGCTATAAAAAACGCTTTTGATCTCCGTCTATTTAAATTAATCTCAAGAGTAATATACTCAGCATTTATCGTAAAAATACGATGCAACAGACGGATTTTTTTATTTAAATTACTTGCCCGCTCTTTATAAACCATTTGCCGTCCACCACGAAAAGTAATATATACATGAGTCCACAGAGTTGAAATATAGGTCGTAAAGTTACAGGAAACATGATTGAAGTTCACACTAACGAAGTCGCGTGCACAGATAGTGTAATATACAATATAAATAATATATATAACATAATAACAATACAATAATCTCCTTTTTGCCCTGTTTCCAAGTTAGGGCTCGTTGAAGTATTAGATAACGCAATTTCTAAAGATTTCCGACTCTCACTCCCCCCGTGTAACGCGCCGTAACATTTGTCTGAGCACCCCCCCCCCCCCCCCTGCCCTCTCCTCAATCGACACGTAACTACCCAGAGAACACTTTTACCTAAAAGTCATAATCATGTTTTACCTTTTCCTACTTATAAATTCTTAAAATATAATAACTTATTTATCATAACGATTAAAAATGGCCTAGATATTCTCCGTAAACTTGAACGAAAAAAGTAGCAAACTTAGGAAATTTTCAATTCCCAGTTTTTTATTTAAATTAAAAAAGTGTGTAGTTGTCAACTCCGAGGCTCGACTGGAGTTTGCTCTTTAAGAACCATTATTGTTTAGATTATGTAAAAAGAGGGTAAATTAAAGAATATAAAATAATGAAAGCATATATAAATATTTATTCACATTATATACATCATTCCAATGAAATGTATAACATAAACTAAGTATACTTTGTATATACACACATACACAATCTCGAAGTGAAAGGTCAAAGAACGATGCGCAAAGGAACGTAACGTCTCACTTTTAGTTAACGCCTCGATTTTACTCCTCATAAATTTTTACACAGCGAACCTAAATATGAAAATAGTTTCTTATAAAGTAAACTGCGAGCTGTTCTAATGCTTTAATTTTTCGTAACACGGTAAATGCGAGGTGTCAATAATTGCTGCATGTTGTATTAATTCCTGCATCTGGACTTAACCGCGATGGTGTCGTAGTTACGGGTGCTAGATACTTTGTAGTTCCCGCTTCTTGCGTTAGTAAAATTTCAGCGAAGCCAGAGTTTAACTGTGCCTTGATTTTTTCTTCTTTCCCTACCTGTATCGTTGTTGAAGTTTCTTGGCATTCGGTATCTTGGCTGGCTTATTTTTATTATTTTCAGTTCGTTTTGCTTGCCTAGATAATCGCCGATTCATTATTTTTTGTGTTCATAAATTTCTCGTTTTTCCCTTTTTTATCGAGGTCTTTAATCACGCTGTCGTCCCGCCAAAGTTTTTGGTTTTATAGAAGTCGGTGATAGCAGCGAGCTGGTTTTAGAACTGCGAATAAACAAATTCGAGCTTATTAATTGGAGTTTACCCCATATCAAACGATTTTCATATTAAGCTCGCTATAGATATGAAAATTTTATGAATAAAATCGAGCGTTAACTAAAAATGAGGCGTTACAATAACTTAACGTAACACTTCAACTGCCCTTTATTTCTGGTCTTGTATCTCTTCATTCACTCCTTACCCTCTATATGCAACTGTTCTTTGACCTTTCTCTTCCTATCCATCCGTCAACATTCAAATCCATTACTTTTCTCGCCACATACGTTTCCTCTTATCTCACGACATATCCAAACCAAGACAAACGATTCCCTTTCAAGCTTCCTCTAACACACTCATTCATGACTTTGTCCACTCATGTAACACCACACATCTATCTCAACATTCTCATTAATGCTGCAAGCAATCGACACCCATCAGTCTTCTTACTAGATCAGCACTCCGATATATACAATATGACAGACCTTATAATGGACTTATAGATATATTCTGCCCTTAACTCTAACAACTCAAATAACAAGTCAACTTTGGGATTTAATGTGACCTAATGATCTTACATTTCGTGTTCCCGTCGATAAAATAACGAGATTGAACGCACCGTCTCCACCAATCGTACGTGTCCGCGCACACGCCCGCGCAACCGCCGTCCTCGCCACCGAGGCCGAGCGGTTAATTTCGCTCCCGCACACCCGCCGCGGCCTCCCTCTGGAGACGCTTGAGCCTAGGTTCGATCCTCCGGATAGGAGCCCTCAAGTGACTCTGCTCGCGCGATACAGTGACACTCTACATCACTGAAAGTACATCATCACACCGCATACCATCCATGCACACCTACACGTTAAGTACACGGTTCTGTAAGGGACTACCCCCACGATCCTTGATTGTTTTTCCGGCAGCAGCCCAAGATAAGGTTCGGCCATTCTGGCACTCTTGCGCTCGCTGCCTCGGAGCTGAGTGCCCTCAGCACTCGCCCCAAAAAGTTCGGTGAAGCTGTCAAAGCCCTTACGCCTAACAGCGTATGTCAATTAAAAAAAAAAAATACATTTCGTGTATGCGTATCGCTATGTAACTAAACGTTTTCATAAATAAGAAACAGCGATGGGATTAAAACAGTACTAGGGAGCTAACGAGTGCAAGAATTGCAGCGAAGTCTCACAGGGAGCCATTTCAGCTTATTGCAAAATTTTAAGATTCAATCAAACTTACGTAAACTAAACATAAACCTAATACAACATGTTGAACTTCGGTAAGATATATTCTTAAATTATTTTCTTTTTGATGTTGGTAATAAGGGTTTTGCAAGAAAAAGTAGTCAGTATCACCGTATCTTTGTGTCTATGCTTAATTTGAATTCTTCCGGCTGTGAATAGACTCGGTGTTTATTATACCAGCTTTTGAATTCGAAGTCTTTACCGCATTTTTTGCATTGATCACCAATTTAGTTTTGTATTTGTTGCATGCCCGTTTTACTGTTTTTTTTTTGTTTCTTTTTATATATTTTAATGATGTCGGGCGTGTTAACGTACGATCTCATATGTTCGATGTTGTGCTTCAACAGATTGAAACTAGAAAGCATGCGAATTTTCATTATTGACTTTAGAAAGTTTTTCTTAGAAGGCTCTACACTATGCCTCGGCTTTAGGTGAAAGAAAAAATCGTAGGTACTATCTTGAAGTTCATCTGTGACCTTGTACCTAAAGTTGCGTTTCATTAGTTGTACTTGAGAGTTAGAACCTCTACGTATAACATATTACCATCTTTGGCCACATCTCCCTTTAACATCAGGTGAGATTGCGGCCATACGTTAATGTTTGATAGAAGAAAAATAACTTTCTCAGATGTACATTTTGTTACAGATGTTAGTCAAACTCCCCCTGGGCCTTGTGACAATTAGTTGCAATGTAATTAGAGGTATTCATAGTGGCAGCCGAAAGCTATTTACTTTTTAAAGAATATATACTGTTAGTCTTATGAACTTTGACAGCTTCACCGAGCTTTGGAGCGAGGACTGAGGCACTCGGCCTGAAGAAACCAGCACAATAGAGCGTTCAAGTAGCCGCAAGACGCGACAAGAAACAGCTGTCCTAACTAATTCTAAGAAGGAACCTAACTGAGCAGAAACCTACCCTACTATAACGTGGGTTGAGAGCGCGGCCTGACTCCCACACTAAATGATTGTGCCGACTGCCTCAGGGCAGAATGACTGAACTGTCCCTGTCCTGGACTAACGCAAAAACTAATGAGAGATCGTCCCTTTCAAGTTGGTCTGTAAACGTCTTAGCAGTCAGACTAATACTCGATAGCTTTAAAATGAGCCACAAGAAATGGACCACTGTACTCAATTTACCACCGTGTGTTTGTAAGTCATGAATCAGTTGAACGTATTTATTAGTTCTACCGCCGCACAGATTCTTAGTCTCGTAAGATGTAAAATAGAAGGTTGTATCTTTACTTACCTGTTTGAATGTTCTTCTATGGTCATAACCACAATCACTTCCGAGGTTAATTGTTGATGGGACCCAAGATGGTGGGCATAAGCCTAGTGGAGGGGCTGGCTCTGAAGTGCATTTTCATTGGTCGATAATTGAGTTGTTATACTAAATGAGAGGAGTTTCCGCATACGACTTAATGGTTTATTGGTCTATTACTCGTCTATGGTGTCTACTCAGCCCCACTATTTCAAAAGATATGCGCGCTGAAGAATATCTACCAAACTGCCAGCGGGTTCTATCAACTGATTAAAACCCTTATCGCATGCGGTGCCTACGGCATGCGTGAACAGAAATCTCCCGCACCTCGAATGCGGACTGCACCCACCAATGAAAATGAGTCCATAGATAGAAGGGCATTAAAAAAGCCCTACCACCATCCTGTTTCCTTTCAAGTAAAGCTGAAGCTCATTGGAGGAATGATTACTCACGTCCAGTGACACGGCGTCCGTACATTCTATCACTGCTTCAAATTTCTTAGCTTTTTTTTTTCAGATTCACACTTAGTTGGTTGGTGCCTGCAGCAGCCACTGCTGTCGTTTAACCATTTTTAGGTTACGATTTTGCTAATACTACGAAATAATTAAAATAAAAAAAAATACATAATAATAAATCGTTTAATTTAAGAGAGAATCACGTACATGCCAAGTTTTGTAATATATATAGACATATTTAAATCATAATTATAGATGGATCAAGACACTAATTATATAGGTGATAGTTTAGTTTATAATTCGGGAAATTTATTGAATTTGCTGCTTGATCCAAATTTAGAACTAAAAAAAAAAGGTGTGGTGTCATGGGACACCAGATAGGAACGAACTTCCTTATTATAAAAATATATATTTCAAATTCTATTCAAGGCATAAAGAAAATAATTATTCGGGTATACATTTTTTATTATGAATTTTTATCGATTTAAATGAAAAAAAAACTACTTTACAAAATTATCTTAACACTTTTATTTTACGATGATTTATAAAAATATATAATAATAACAGTGATCACGTAGACTATACATTAGACACTGTATAGCCATCATACATAAAAATCTTACGATAAAGATTAGTGACTTTTTTACCGGCTAGAGTACCCCTCCGCAACGTCCCATAACGAACTTCGTTCCAAAAATTCAGATAGTGTATTTGTAAACCATATTTAACTTTCTCTTTTTGGTAAGAATATAATACACACTTTTCGTATTGATACCATCTTTGAACAATTTACATGAGAATATTTGTGCTATGTAAACGTGTTGAATTTTAACAATGAACAGGTGAATTAATCTCAAATTCGAAGTACAAACAGCCGTTTACTTGAAAACAGAAGCGGGTGCATCTGTACTTATGTGAAAAGTTATATTTATTACATGTATTATAATTATTATTTCAATTTTATAAACTATGACAATCAATATTGTATATTAAATAACGGCAGTGAAACCATTAACGGCATAATCTTCGATAATAATTCTGTTCAGGAGGTGAATCTGGCACTATACAGGAGTAATTTACCTTCCATTATGTAGAGGTCGAAAGTGCATCATTTCAGAATGAATCTGCATTGAAATTTTTTTTGGGAAAATTCTGGATTTCGGTAATAAAACATACATTTTATTGACTATTGTTGGGCGACTATTTGGTCTAATTCGATAATGCACTGAAAATGACCAGCTAGTCCTAACACGAAGGACAATTAATATTGATATCTGGGATACAGGCTCGGCTTAGATCAGGCGCTAGGATACAAAAATGTATAGTGATACTATGTCTTAATATAATTTTTATGTACTGTAGTGTAAATAAATTCTTGTCAATAAAGTTATTATTATTATAATTTCAGTTGTATGCAAAAATCCTGCAATATTTAAACATAAAAAATCAAAAATTCAATGCATTTTAATTCCGAAATAGCGCACTTTCGACCCCTACGTGATGGGAATTAAATTACTCCCACAATTAGTCCCACATTCACCCGAAATACGAGCAACCACAGACCAGCCTCTATAAAATAATAATACATCCGCGCACGCAATTTAACTTCAATTTACCATGCTACAGCACTTTTGCAACATTGAAAATTCCCCAGGAAGTTTTAAAACTATATAAGAGAAACGTTTAAATTTTGATTTAGGTCCATTTGTCTTATCACGCCTTAAGCACCTCTCATTACCGTCTGGCCCATCTCTATTAATACCGGAGATTACACCTTCATTATTAAGAGAAACGTCGCTCTTATCGTTCAATTTTTCCAATCTCCACTAAAGTTATTATGGTCTGATACAGCTCCATTCATATCAGGCTTACAAGTTTTGAAGTTTCGCTACGGAATGGAGTGTTTAACTTCTGATTTTGTCCAATTTGTCTTATCGCGATGAAAGTGTCGCTAGATCCAAATCTATTAACACTGGGTATAAAGATGATTTACTATAAAATCAAGTGCTTAACTTCTGATCCTGACCAGTTTGATCCTATTGCGACTAAAGATTCACTCGTAGGAAAATACTTCACTTTATCAACTGAGCCAAGTCTGTTAATACTGGCTATAATCAAGTTCTAACATAATGTAACCATTTTACTTATCGTTTGGTCAAGGTTCATTTCAATCACCCTTGAAACCGTTTCACTATGAAGAGGGACAGGTCACTTATTGTATTTCACAATCCAGTTTTCGCCTAAATATTAATTATGAATCTTATGATCCAAAACATTTTGCCCAACCATGCGCAAATAAACCCTTTTATCTTCAGTCATCCAGAACAATTTGGCCTAACAGGAGAAGTGTGAAAGCTGATCTTGATTTCTAACGATATGTATCTGTTTGGGGTCGCGGTGGTATATTTTTAGTATTTGACGGTATCGCAGTAGCAGAGTCCGAAAGTGGTCATAAAAAAGCGCCGATTTGCCAATCCCAGCCTAATTATCATCTAAATTATGACAATTCGCTCGCCCTCGAAGAAGTTCTATTTTAAAGTGCAATTAGTATTCCACACACATACAAGAAATAGAGTTTTTCGATACTTAATTGGGTCAAAACTATTGAACTTATCGATTCTGGACCTATGACATTGGAAGCGGTGTTTTCTGTAAATTATTCTACAACACTTAGTTTATGGAATCCATTTTCCCTTTGTCATTGCTTTTATCGATTTACTTTGGTCTGCATTATTTGCTGACAATCAAAACAAAGGACGCTTAGTTGTACTAATAATATAAACTTGAGGTAAGTTAGAATCAATCATTAAAGTATATTCTTAGTTATATATTAGGAGGAAAGAACAGGATAACTGAAAAAATTAGAATAAGCTTTCGTGTATGTCAAAGAAAACTCAGACTTATCGGAGTATAAACATTCTCAGACATATTATGGCGTTCCCTCTTATGTTTTTTTAAATAGACTTGCGAGCGGAATTCCTTCCCGCACCAACATTCGTACATCTTTCCGTACTCGACTGTTTTCTTGTACATCTCAGTTACATGGACCATTTTCATATGATTCTCGACGTAGCCAAAGCACCTGAATTTCTTCCCGCAGAGGCCGCATTTGTATTTCTTCTGACTGTGAACAGTCTCGAGGTGTTTGTGCCAGCTCCTATATCTATAGTCTTTATTACACTTTTTGCAATGATACACCAATTTAGTTTTATGCACTCCCCCTTTATTGTATGGACGTTTTACTGATCTATGTTTCTCTCTATACTTTTTAATAACGTCCGGCGTGTTGATGTCCAGCCTCAAATGTTCGATGTTGTGCTTCAATAGATTGAAACTAGAAAGAGAATAGCATGTATTAGCATGCTAATTACCATTCTTTATTTAGATTATCGATTATCGATATCGATCGATTATCGATAGATATTATATTAGAACGCTCTAAGCTATTATCATCAGTAAAAGCATCAGCCTTTGACGAATTTAAAGATTATGGTGAAGTCGTAGTTTTTACTGTAAATCTTGGCCAAGTACCCACGGGTGCATTCCGGTAGCCGCACTTACAAGATATATCGTATTGTCATATAACATCAAATGAGACTGTATTCTAAGCTCGTAGCCACTGTAAAAGAAAAATAGCTATCTCTGGTTACGAGCAACAATATAGATATCTTTAGTCAAAATAAATAATTTCTAATGACGTTCATAATAATTGAAATTAAACATTAACATGTCGCGCCTTAAACATGAGGGATTTTTTAAAGCATCACAAATAAAAGACGTGACTTTACAACTACTCTTTTAAATTTTGTTTTGTCTTTGTAAGGATAGCGTAACCTAAAAACGACGTAACTACCGTCTCTAAGTTGTCATGCGATAATTTCTGAAGGAAATAGAAAAATCTTATCATAGGCGATATATTTTAAAGTTGGTTCTAATAGGTATATATTTGAACACGACGTGAATCGATTTTAAATTACGATGTGATCCAAGATCGTGGATAAGCTAAGTCTACTGGGGGAACTGGCTCTCAAGTGCAATTACCAGATCGCACCTATGTACATCTGTCATTCGATACAATGTTTTGTTCATGAAATTTATAATTTTTAAAAGAGGGCTTTGAAATACAATTCCGCAACCTTTTTGTGTGACGCTTGTCATGGTAAAGTCGTCTTGAGGCGACTAAGGGAGTGAGAGAGATGCACTGATGTTTCACTTCTTTCGCGTAGTTTAAATACATGTCTTTTTTGAAAGTGAAAATTTCTTTAGTATCGTTGTGATTTGAAACACGATGAAACGATAAAGCGATAGTAAAAAGAGACAACCAGAAGCTATTACGTGCGAGAGAATGCGATAGAAGGCGGTATACAGTGTTACTTACAGGGTCCGAGCGTTGTACGTATGTTAATGTTAGGCTATAACGGGCGATAGAATAAGATAGAAGTATATATAGGATTTAACGTAAGAGAGAATGGGATAGAATGCACAATGCAGTGTTTTTTACAGGGTCTGAGCGTTGTACGTGTGTTAATGTTAGGCTATAACGGGCAAGAGAATATGATAGTAGTATTTATAGGATTTAACGCGCGAGAGAATAAGATAGAAGTATATATAGGATTTAACGTGCGAGAGAATGGGATAGACGTATCTATAGGATTTAACATGTTATAGAATGGGATATAAGGCACTATGCAGTGTTTCTTACACGGTCCGAGCGTTGTACGTGTGTTAATCTATATATGCGTTCCTGTGTATTACGAAGCAAAAATTAGAAGATTTTGCTATTGTCTCGCCTGTGAACTACACACATATTTTTTTTCTTTACGTTAGTAATTATTGAATGGCAAGGTAGCTAGGAGCAAAGATATCTATCAGAGATCGTTACTATCATGGCAAAGTGGAGTCTCCCTACACCAGCTAACACTAGCTGTCCCCAAAACGTGGCAGACCAAGATAGAGTGGCTTTGCAAGTATGTGTATTTCAGTCGGACGTGTTCTATTCCCTTTCATATTCTTAGTACCAAAAATATAAGGTGTCATCCATTAATCATGTGATACTTTGAAGGGATGATGGCTCAGTTGGTAGTGTGTATGGACGCCGCGTCATTAAACATGAGTTCGAATCCATGCAACTAGACTCAGCGCAGTGGTAGGGTTATTTCTATTGGCTACGTGGCTAGTTAGCACCCTCACGTTTTAAATCTGCCGCCAAATACCAATAGGTGTGTTCCGGCAGTTGCACTTGAGAGCCTGTCTCTCCACTAGGCTTAAAGTGTCCAACATCGTGTAACACATTGTTAATTAACATCAGATGAGATTGTGGCCATAAGACCAAACCTATTAAGCATCAAACGTAACTCTTTAACCCCTTCCTGGTGATACGTCGTAAGATTTTCGACTAACGCGAATGTCACGTGTATTTTTTAGTACAAAGTATCTTTAAACTTTTGAATATTATATTATAGACTGATAGTTTTGCAATATGTAAACGCACTATCTGTACTCTGGTCAAAGTGGCAGGGGCATGTGGTGACTCATTGGATGCCGTCAAATACCAACTAAAACAATACAAAAATTTCTAAACTCCATTTCCAGAGATCGGGTTGAGCTTTCACACTTGTGGCCATGTAAGAAACATATTTCTTTATATTATTTACAAACAGAATACACACCTCTTAACTCTTGAATGTAATTAATTTGATTTTGTTAAATGTGCTGTGAATAAATATACAATAAATAAATAAATAAAACAACTTTATATATATATGGGTATATAAATGCTTTTGCTGAATACATTTAATTATTATCCTTATTTGTTATCAGCCGCAAACCAAACGTCAATAATTAATCCAGTTCGTCATGTTTTCACTCAGTTAATTCGTTGTGCTGATGCTAACTTTGGCAAAAAAAACAAAAACATTTAATTGTTAAAACTATATTTATTTTTTCACCGGGTTCGTTATAATTACAAGAAAAGTTATTTCATATACAGAAAACTATTCGTTTGAATACTGAATAACTGTTAATTATGTGGGGCTTAAATTAGATTTTAATAGCAACCTCTTTTCGAACATTTCCTCTGAAAGTATATTTGGATGTAGTGGATCGGCCATTGTCGTGTGCGGGAAAAGTCTTTCAACATGGCCCGAGGACGGTAGAGGGGTGTTATATTTCTTGAAAATGCTTTTAATTTCAGGATATCTATCCAGCATAGACACATCTCTATCCTGATCCGCTAGGTACTGAGAAATAATGACATCGGCCTTAGCCCGTTGGACTTCGAATATAAGTTCTGATGAGTCCATCTCAAAGGCACCTGTATCGCATTCGAAATAACTGTCTTCGTATGTCTTATCCGGTGTGATTTGAAACGTTTCAGGCGCTTTGCGGATCTCCCTGACAACGGCCTGTTTAAAAATTGATTTGATTCGACAATGGTGCTCTACATTGACACTAACAACCCATTTATTCTTAAATCTGGGATAAGACATCGCAGCAACTGCTGCATTTTCACTCATCTCTGAAGAGATTTCAAAGAACTCCTTAAATCTTAGTTGCACGCTCTCCAAATATACCGCTACTAAATCTTTGCAAAAAACAAACGACTCTCTATTGAGTTTTTGCAATTTCTTCCGCAGAGACAACAAACACGGTAGCAGAATACCTTGGTACATATCTTGTTCGCTTTGTAATATGTTCAAGGCTTCTGCTATTGGCTTTGAACAGTGTACGTATTCATTTATGTATTGAAAATCATCGGCCTGCAATACGTCTGTAATTCCCAAAGCCGCGTGAAACTGTTCACTCATATTTTGGACCGACGCGATTCTCTTTAAGCCATCATAAATACCGTTCCATGTATCGATTCCTGGTTTGGAAAGACTATTACCAACAATGCAATGTATCATTTCAGCTGATTCAGAGCAGTTAGCGTAGTTCCATAAATTGTTGCACTTTCTAATTACTTGTTTATGAATGTTGGCAAGTATCGTGTCATTATTACGCAAGACATTATTGGCAACTATAGTCGCACACAGATTGAGTTTGTAAGCGGAACATATAAGATGTGCAGGTATCTTTAGTTCTGTTGATTGTAGCACTATATTCTCAGCAGATACTATAGAATCAGTTTTATTTTCAACAGTCTGTGGTTTAGAATTATCCTTGGAATTAACGACTTCATTTGGAGGTTTACCACATTCTAAGTTATCGTCAACCGCATTAGTACGATTTATACAAAGTCTCACATCTACGTCAGATTCTGTAAACGCATTTACAAAATGACTACCATTAGCAGAGACCGCGGTTAAAACTTTTTCAGGGTCGAGGCCAAATTCATCATGTATTTCTTTAAGCAAAACCGCTATTCGGTCGTAATTATGCGCGCCTAAGAATCTTCGGCAAGCCAAAGTTTTAGATTTCCTTTTCAGCTTCGAATCTAACCAGTGTACCGTGACACCCAAAAAACTACCAGTTTTCCCCGACCAGATATCAGCAGTTGTGCAAACTTCGTCCACAGCCTGCAATTCGTTTTTAATATTTGCCATTTCCTTAACAAAATAATTATCTATCAAACGTCCTAAGTTTATCTTGTTGACAAGGCTCAATCCCTTTGCGTTAATATTAAGGCCTTCAAATATTTTCTTAAAATACGGATCTTCTATCGCTTGCAAAGGGATCATGGAATTAACGAAAAACTTGAAAATATTTTTAGTAAACTCTCCCTGTAAAACTCGTTGCTCGTTAGTCCTACAAATACTATTTGTAGGTTTAACTCTTTTTAACCGTAACCGGTTGGTGTTTCGCAAAGTTAGTTTGCATTTATTAACATTTCTCAAGTGATTCTTATACTCCCTGTACATGCCTTCACCGTGTCTTCGTTTGAGGTGACTAACGAAGTTCGATGTCGACATGTTGAAACCGGAAATCTTAACGTTTTTCGGTCGGCAAGACACACAATATGCGACTCTTTTGGTAGTCGTCGACTCCTTTGCGGAGTATACGAAAAACTTGCCATCAAGAATGCACGGTAATCTCTCGTTTGCTTGATTGGTCTGCACGGTTTCCAATTCGGGATTGCTAGACAAAAATGAAAATGTACTTGACGCGTTTTCACAATACACACAAAAGAATGTTGGATCTTTAAAGATACAAAAAAAAAAATATGCATTTGTTGTGGTGACGTGATCTAAAATTAAGTTCCTCCCTTTGAACTTGATTGACTTGGATAAAACCAAGCCGGATTTTTTTTATTAATACGCAAAGAGAAAATTTTGTAGCAAATTTTTTAGCATAATCAGCTCACAAAATAAGCGCCATTTAACTCGTGTAGATTTGTTATATAGTTTTACTTCGTTCCTAATTTAAATGAGATATACGGTTGATTGATAACATCTGTAGTTTTAAATCTTCGTACCAAATATAATTCTTTTACCGGACCAATTATTGTAATCAAATACTAGTTTTATTCTAATCGTTACTAATAGATTGCATTAGCAAATAGAATTTACATTATTTACTAACTGACCTATCAGTTAACTCGAATATCAATAGATGCCGACTCCTACATTTTGATAAGATTAATCAAGGTAAGCATTTTAACCGACTACAAAAAACAAGGTACTATGTTCAGTTGTATTATCTTATGTAAGTTAATTGATAACTATGCCAATTGTGGACCAGTTTTAATGATAAAGTTTTGTTATAAATAAAGTAATAAAGAGATAGGTGTTGAAATAATATATATAAATTTAACTAAAACAATAAAAATAATTAACAACAAATATAATATTTTGTTAGCTCCAATAGGTTTTTGCTATTGGAACACCACAAGGTTTGACTCTTTATCCTTATCTTTCCTTTATTATGTTACTATCATATATCTAAATAGGTACATCATATTTACCAGGATACCATAATTTTAGAGAGATGTAACATCCACGAAGTTTACAGAAATGTATAGTACTTACACACATCAACATTATCTGGGGACATTATATTACACAATGATTTACTTGAAATATAATTTCCCCTTTTTAATCTCTCAAGGTCAAGCAATTATTTCGGCTTAAATTGCTTTCATCCGATCTTTTTTGCAATTTGAGTATTAAATGAGTTGACAATATTCAACAAGAATTTTTGTATGACAGTAGATACTTTAAAAAACACTATTTTATCTATATAGTAGAAAAAATAGTTTTGAAAAAATTATTCGGTGAAGTCGGGTTGTCTGTATGTACGATAACACCCAAAAAACTTCACTTTTTGATTCTATTTTTTTTTCATACGCTTCAGTATCACATTCTGAGTAAATTGAATGTAATTTCATCAAAAATGAACAAATTCATTAGCAGTGAATAGTTTTTTTTTTATATCTATATATATGTTTAGAAAAATAGTTCCACCTTTTTTCATATTTAATGTATGTCATTCAATAATAATTACGTTGTGAGACGTGCACTTTTGGATTTTCCCAACTTTTTTTTTTCTTTTCTCAAATAAAAACGAATAAAGTGAACTTATAAGAAGTTCAACAATAGCTAGTTTATCGAAGTAAATTCTATTTTTATTTATAAATGTCGCATTTGTCTGTGGCACGAGACGAACGTTCGGTGAAGCCGTCAAAGCTCTTAAGGTTAAGAGCATATGTCAGATAGACAAAAAAAACATTACGATGTTAAACTTTTCAAATTTGCTGTTGCCACTTCTGGATAATTCATATAGAAATAACATATTTCTTGTCGTGGTCATATTTTGATTCCCGATTTTTTTTTTAAATGTGGCACTAGTTATGGAGTTAACGGCTGAACCGATAATCATGAAATTTTGCATATACGTTGTCACGGATACACAAAAAGTACACGGGTACCCTTCTACTAAAAAAGTGCAGTTTACAACGGTATATAGCGAAGATAAACCAACATCCGCTTCGTGCAAAAGTATTAAATATGTATTTTCTTTCACACACTAAAATTCCAGTTTTCGTATGCAAATGTTCTGGTTGATGCACAAAGTATAATTTTCAACCGTCCACAGTTCACCATAAATAGCTTAGTCACATATTATTAATCTTTTTATATGAAAATATGTTTGGGAATCTATTCATACTATTCAGAAACCCTAAATACTTTGAAAGTAATTTCATTGAATTAATTTTTTTTATTAACAAAATTCTGATTTTTTTAATATTACTAAATGTTGAATATACCCTGACGATAGAATACATAAGGTGATAAATGTTGATGTGTGTATTTTACCCCAAAACTTACAATGTTATAAAGATGAAAGATGTGTATTTTTATTTCTAACGAATATACTCAAGTACTGTTGGAGCGATTACAAAAAATCTTTCACCATTAGAATGCTACATTAGCCCTGAGTATGTGATATAACATTTTTTTTAATGAAAATTATCAAATAAAATACCTGGTCCACGCGAACGGAATCGCGGGCAAAGCTAATGTTAAATAAAAAATTATGCATAGAGAATGTTTTATTATTAAACTCACCTATTTTCGAATACTTTAGAACAAAGCTTGCACGAAACGTTCCCAGCGGTTACCAGGGTATCATAATGCACGCAAGTGTTTTCATTTCGGTTCTCTGACCTCTCAGTTTTTCTTTTGCCCTGGTACTTTCGATCTCCCGGTTTCACCCTCACACTCAACAACGATTCCTCATTGTACTCGCACGGTACTTCCTTATCCACCACTGAAGGCCCTAACAATCTTTTGCCCTTGAATAAAGAAGATATTTTTGAAGTGAAAACTTTTTTTTTTATACCTAAGGTTTAGCGTTATGGCCATAATCTCACCTGATCTTAAAGTGACAATACGGCCCAAGTTGGTAGACACGCTATACCTGTGGAGGAACTGGCTCTCAAGTGCTGCTGCCGGAACACACCTATTGGTATTTGGCGGCAGGTTTACAACTTGAGGGTGGTAGCCACCCAGGCGGGCATTAGAAAAAGCCCTACCACCATGCAAAACTTCTGTAGGAAGTTCTGTATAGGGAGAGTAAATTCATGAATGAACGAATGAATTCTTTATTGCACTTCAAATATGTACACTGGTGAGTTTAATGTGCCATAAGGTATTTTCTTCCAACTAACCGGCAGTAATATAGTAGGAAATAATTACTACCATTGGAGGTAGTGCAAATAAAATAATTAGTGAAATAAGAGCGTAATAATAAATATACTAACCTAATATATAAATAAATCATGACGAAAATAGCATATTAAATAAATGTAGTCAAAATAAATAAACTAAATATACATACTTATATACATATACACGCAGCGAATTGTGATTTAAAAAAAAAAACATGGTCACGTGACGTGTTACAAGCTATCTCTGTTCCTATTAGTGTAGAACGTAAGGATGCTAGAATGACCGAACCTCGGCTTGGACTGCTGCCGGAAAACGGACAAAGTTTCACGACCCTAACTTACCAACAGGCCCTACTAAGTTTAATGGCCCTAACAATGAAATGGGAGTAAAGGTCAATGTAGACACCTTAGCTGGTCTACTGCTGGACGATGACCACCGACCAGCCTTCTTGCAATTCACAGTTATAATTACAAGGAGTGCTGGAACCAGAAACAAATAATTCGGTGGTCCAGAAATACAGAAAGGGTGATAAATTTGGTATCTTAGTTTTTAGTATTTTAATTAGTATTTTATTTACAATTGGATAAATTCGATTTAGAATTCTACAACCAATGAAATTAAATTAAATCAATTATTACATTTACACATAAGTTTTAACCAAATATAATTTACACTTAGGGATAAAGTTTATATAACAAATGTATTATTAGAATAAGAAATTGTTTTAATATAAGAAATGAAATAAGAGTAAAGGAATGCGGAAAATGCACACAATGAAAAAATTATTATAAAAAGTCCCTGATTATGTTAGGGGTAGTGCCGGAGGTTAAAAAAAAAAAACAATGAAATGGGGTAAGCCACGCAAGGGCCGTGGGGGTAGTCCCTTACAGAACCGTGTACTTAACGTGAGGGGAGTGCAGGAATGGTATGCGGTGTGATGATTACTTAGTTATGTACAGCGTCACTGTGTCGCGCGAGCAGAGTCACTTGAGAGCTCCATATCCGGAGGATGAAATTAGACTCGAGTGTCTGTGGAGGGAGGCAGTTAGGCAGTTGCGAATGATATATAAAACCTTCTATGGGGAGGCTTGGATAGGGAGTAAATTCATGTAAGTCGTCATCGACATGGAAACGTGACGTGTCAACGTACAACACGCTATGTCTGTTCCTATCAGTATTTACTTATTGCTCTGTAAACTGTCTCGATTTACAAGTTTTAAATTAAGATCTAATAATTAATTTGCATATGCAAAGATAACAACTGGTTATTTATAGTTTTAAGTTTTCACTTCTGTCGGGAATCCTCATGACTGCTTTGAATTTTTTTATTAATCCAGTAGTTAACGTTTAAGGCGTATCTAAAGAGAACAATTAAAAATGTATTTGAAGTGAAAACTTCTATAACATCGTTGTGATTTAAAAACTCGATGAAACGTAAAAGCGACAGTAAAAAGAGAGAACCGTATACATCTATAGGATATAACGTGCGAGTGAATGAGATAGAAGGCGTTATACAGTGTTTGTTACAGGTGCCGAGCGTTGTATGTGTTTGTGTGTGAGTGTGTGCGCGCCTGCGTATTACAAAGCGAATTTTTGAAGGATTCACTTTTTCATATTACAAAAGTATACATCCTTAATAATATTATAAATGCGAAAGAGAATTTGTTTCTTTCTTACGCTTTTACGCCTAAACCGCTAAATCGATTATAATGAATTTTGGGAAATAGACAGATGGGAAACGTAGAATGTTTTTCGCGAAAGCGTTATTAAAGAGAAGTATAAAGTTTGTTTGTAAACTTTTATTGCATCATCCAAATTGTTTGACGAAATCAATATTAAAGCGAGCGAAGCCGCGCGTATAATCAAGTTCATAGTACTTGGTCAAAACAAGTGGCACGCTAATGCGTACATAGTAATATTTTTTTTTACAGTTAATAGGTTTAGCGTAATGTTTGCTATCTCACCTGATGTCAGCTAACGATGTAGTATACAGTGGACACACTAATCTTAGTGGATGAACTGGTTCTCAAATACCACTGCCCCAACACACCTATAGGTATTTAGTAACAGATTATCAACTTGAGGGTGGTAGCTAGCTAGATGGGAATCAGCAAAAACCCTACCAAAATTCTATGAGTTTCATCATGATGTTTTCCTTCACCGAAAACTCAAGCTCATTGAAGGGATCGAACTCAGGTCCTATGATGCAGGCTCCGAACACACTACCAACTGAGCTATCGTCGCTTCGAAATACAAAAATCTTATACTTACTTGATAATCGAGTTTATTTTTTATACTGTAACTTGCTCGGGGGCTCACCTCCTCGGAGACTTCTTTCTTTAGTTGCTTCAAAACTTGGGACTTATCGTCATAAGAATTATCATTTTCATTTAAATTCCAAGTGTTAGTTGGAATCTGGAATAATGATAGTATTTTTTTTAGTGAAACATCTCATTGGAGGGTTTCGAAATTCTGATCCACAACCTTTTGTGTGACGATCGTTCGGGCAATGTCGGCTCGAGGCGACTAAGGGAGCGAGAGGGATATAGTGATGCTTCACTTCTGTCGTGGGGTCGTAGACATAGGCCCGTAATAGTTAATTATCTACTGGAAAAGTGATTACAATACACCTGAGCCGTTCTAAACATAAAATGTATCGGATGACACCTGTCAAAATGACTTTGACGTATGTCATCTAAAGAATTTTCTTTTTTTTTTCTTTACGTTGTTTTATAGTTAAGGTTTAGCGTTATGGCCATAATCTCACCTGATCTTAATAGACGATACGGCCCAAGTAGGTAGCCACGCTAAACCTGTAGAGGGTCTGGCTCTCAAGTGCAACTGCCGGAATACACCTATTGGTATTTGGCGGTAGATTTTCAACTTGAGGGTGGTAGCAAGCCAGGCGGGCATTAGAAAAGCCCTTCACCATGGTATAGTTCCCTCACGAAGTTTTCCTTCACCGAAAGCTCAAGGACGTTGTGGGTGGATTCGAACTCACGTCCCATGAGGGTTCCTACACACTAACACTGAGCTATAATCGCTTCAAAAATATTTAAAAAAAAATCAGATATAAATAATAATAGTACATGTTTTATTTCTAGTATAGGGCGTCAGTTCAACGTATGCTGTGGTGTCCGAAACATTCAGTGCTGATATTCTTCTGGAACCTAATTCTAGTTGTGGTGATTAAAAAACTTGTTACATTAAACATAATAACATTCTGAATAAGAGCAACATTATTAAAAAGCTTGCCATTTTGAATAAAAAGACATGCTTACTTCAATCTTTATTTCCTTCGGATGACTGAATCTGGATGTGTCGTCTTCTTCCTCAGAGATATCTCTCTTCAGTTGTATCGATATATCAAACATACTGTCATAGGAATTTACATACTCTCGTGTGTCCGTGTGACATTGTGGAAACTGGAATTCAATAAACAGTTTATACATTTTTGAGCAATAAGGAAGCGGAGAAATTTAATTTGTTGTTTCATATAAAAGCTGTTAATATCAGTCATTGTAAATATGAATTATTTGTGTACTATACCCCAGTCCAATCAGATCTGAATAAGTATTTTATACCTTCATTTAGGAATTAAAATCATTATGATTAGATTTTTTACTACCTAATTTTTTTTTTAATTTTCATCCATCCCTTAGTCTTAAAACCTCACTAACTCTTCATTTTCAAAGGAATAAAAAGTCCTGTGATCTTTTTTATGTAATATTATAAGTACTACATATTTTTGTATTACAACTTTTTTGTCTAATTTTTACTGCCTTGGAGTAATCAGCTTAAAAACACTTGACATTTTTTTTTCAACCCATTGCCCTACATTACCCTTGCAAACACAAAACCTTTAATTGCTCTAGGAACAGTTTTTCTCTTAAAGATGTTTTATCTCCCACTTTGGCCCTTTCTATTAACATTATATTTCTCCAAACTCTTGTTACAGATAATAATTCTGTTGTAGAATCTTTGTCAAGTTTTGTTAGGACAAATAAAATTAAACTTTAAGACTTTAGTGTCATTTTGTAGTGTATATTTGTAACCTAACAATAGATTTTTTATGTAGTTTCCATGTATTGTGTGTGTTGTATATTTGTTTGTGAATAGCCTGGTTTGGATATAGTTTAAAGAGAAACAGAATTGATTGATTCAATCTCCATCGCTACGGTTCTACCTACGTGACATTGGCAAAATTGTGTGCGCACACATGTGGGCATTAAATAAATTTCCTTCAAAAGATGCGTGAAAAGGTATCTAAGCAGGCCAGCATGACAGCGGTGACTGATTGTGAATTTTGGTTCATTGTCAGTCACCGCTGCTCTGGATCATACTGGACTTAACACCAGGTGCAGTACAGTCACAATGCTGCACAACATAAAAAAAAAAGAATTAGAACAAGACACAAAAACCTTTACACATTATTTCTGTATCATTAAAACTACAATATATCAAAAATGCTAAGTTGAGTGCCAAATTTTAACTTCAGATCTTATTTGACTGGACTAATAGGTATATAGTGACTTTGTTTGGGTGAAACAAAAATTATTTAACAATTTCTGTTTTTTTTTGTAACTTTTTTAAATAAGGCTTTGCTACTATTGGTGGTTGCATGATATTAAATAGTCTTCAACATTCCTCAATGATTGCTCCATATCAAACACAAAATATTTTTTTAACTTCAACTGGTAGTTCCTAAGATTAACGAGTGTAGAGGAACAATTAATTAATATAAATAAGTTTTAAGATTTGGATTGCTGAAGAGTATTTAAAATATTTCAATGAATGTAAATTTATTTTAGATATGTAATAGTTTTGGATGATTTTTGCTATGGATATTACTCAATATATTGTATTTACACTTGAAGAGATGATAGCTCAGTGGCAATGTGTACGACTTCGCGTCAAAGGACGGGAGTTCCAATACAAGTACCTACAATTAGCTTAAGCTTTCGGTAAAGGAAAACGTCATGAAGAAACCATAGCATGGTGGTAGGGCTTTTTCTAATGCCCGCCTGGCTAGCTACCACCCTCAAGTTGTAAACCTGCTGCCAAATACCAATAGGTGTGTTCCGGCAGCAGCACTTGAGAGCCAGCTCCTCCACAGGTTTAGCGTGTCTACCAACTTGGGCCGTATTGTCACTTAAGATTAGGTGAGATTATGGCCATAACATAAAACATTAACTATAAAAAAAAATATGAGTGTGAATGTAAATTTGTTTGTTACGCTTTCACACGAAAACTACTTAACCACTCATCATGAAACTTTGTACACATATTCTTGGAGGTATTAGAAATAGATACGCAAAAACCCCTTTTTTATATAAGATAAAAAAACAGTTTGTCCACAAATCTCAAAATTTAGCTACCTTAGCACCATCTAGCATTCCAGATTATCGGTGATACGAAGTTCACCAGGTCAGCTAGTCTTCTATATTTCCACTTGATATTGGTAAAAGTGACTACATAGGCAAAAAAATTAATGTGACAGTATGTATCAAGATATAAGATAATTTTTATCTTATACACATGTAACAATATTGGTTGTGACACAGTTTTTGATACATCAGCTGATACTGCATATAGTTTTGGTTCCAATAAACTATTATTATTATTTTCTTCTGAAATGTACAAGGATAGGAATCAGGATAGGAACCAAAAGTAAATTTTTTATAGGAAATGACTTATATTGATATAAGTTTTTCTCCGCTCAACACCTGGTTAACTACTTAAATAATAATATATATTGGTTTTTATACTATTCCTGCACGGATTAACTGGCACTGTAGTATAGAGGAAGCTGTTGCCGGTCGCTATGGTGTCTTCTTAATAGGCTTTTGACAGTGCCTCTTACCTGATAATTACAAAAGACCCATGAAGAGACCCACCTAGTAGAAGTAGGAGCATGTACTTAAAAGTACTTTTTTATTATGTTAAAAAAAATAATTATGGTACTGTGGATACATTTTTAACTACTACAAAGTGCAGCATCACGTCTGTCGTGTATACAGGTAATTAATAACTACTGGAATTGTCGTCTGTAGAGTATAGAAAAGTTTAATGAATAATATACCGTTAAATCACTGCACGGCGATTCCTCCTCATCGATCCGCTCTATTTTGATTTTTGTCAACGCTGGTACATCTATTTCCATGTTTAAAGTCGTCTATGGAACTATACAGGTAGCCGTGTATATTCCGTGTGGTAGCTCCTCTATATAGTGATCATAATAACCTACTTTTCTGTTTATTTTCAGGAATTATCTTAGATCTACTTCACTTTGATTGATATTGGAAGAATATTTTTGAAATGTAGGTACAGTAAATTAAACGTTTTAACATATTTACCTATTTGTACACAAATGTAGTTATTTATTATTTACCTATTTTTTTTTACGTCGTCAAATATTGAAGTATAAGCGAATGTCAAATGGATAAAACAGATTATATAAAAAAAAATGTAGTTTTCCATTTCAACCGAAAAAGGAAAATACAAAGGTATCTAGACCATGCAGCCAAATCTAAACTAATGTATCATGTTCCGAATGATTATTCACAATTCACTTCACTTATGCTCTTCAGCTACACTACGTTACAACTAAGTATATGAATAAAAATAAAAATCACAACATGCCAGATCAAGGACCCGCCAAAAACCCCGGATTATAAAATTTTATATGTCATTCAGTGTTGCCAAAAATTAAAACAGTTCTCTAAACACCAGGAAACTGCAACCTATAAAAGACATCTATATCGAATCTAAATTTTCCACTACTTTTTTTTACGAAGGAAATAATGAATGTATTGATGAAACTGTTAGTTGTACATATTATATAACATAATTTACATAAGATTTGAAGAAAGTCGACAATATTAATTATTACTGTCACTCTAGAAAAGTCTTGAGAGAAATTAAATATGTTGGTAATCATGATTTTACTAATTGAGCGAGTATTTTCTGACAGCGCCTGTTGAATATAGCAATCTGTCTCCTTACTCTATGCTACTCGTGGAGATTATTCATACGATATTCTTCATTAGTATTTTACAAAATGCAGTCAACCTTATATTTGCTCGAAATGTACTATAGCTTTTATATTTATTTGTGGAGTCATTATCTTTTCAATAATTACTGAAACTGAATTTAACTAAATGGATCCAAAAACACACCAGCCACGGAAAGGTGGTTTCAAACCACCAAATGTGTTAAAAAATCTATCGAATTCTAAACACCGATGGAATTATAACCGTTTCATAATAATTTTATTTTTATCAAAGCTATTTCACAGATTATAAATAAAATTATTCTACGTTCGCCACATTGAGAACGACTGTACTCATCTTGTGGAACGGCAATAGGCATGTATTGAGCGTTGTAACTGCTAGTAATATAATATAATCCAGTTCATAGAAAATAGAAATTATAAATTTGGGAAAGACTAATCACTGTTTAATTTATTAAATTGTAACTATTCTAATAAATAGATAATTTAATTTTATAATTCAATTATGTTTTTCAGTATTAAATATAGGTTATCGTTAGGTGATCTGGAACTAGGGGTCCCCTATCGATCTCGGGGCCCATAACACTCTCTCGCCAGGTCCTCCTCCCAACAACGATCCGACGTGGACCCTCTAATGTTTTTACCTCTAAGAAGCTGAAGGCTCTTCTCTTGCCTTTATCACCTCCGTGTTTGTACACGGTGGGATGCCAATCAGCATCATGACTGCCGCCGAGGATACCAGACTTCTGTATATAATTTGATAAAGTAACAGGATGCCTGTCATTTAAGCCTAACTTCAAAAGTAACATTATTCAATATAGACCTAGCAAGATAATGATTCTCACAGAACAAAGAGGCAAATTAAAGTTGTATATCATATATAAAATTATCTGGTTCGGTATCACTTAAATCATTAAAAATACAACTGCAAATAAAACCCCAACTCCAATGGTTCAAAATTAATATTCATCCATATTAAACAGCCGTAAATTTTACTGATAGAATTCTATTTATTTCAGTCTACATGCTGGTTTGGATTTTTGTAATACCTACTTAGCTAGCTACCACCCTCAATTTGAAAATTTGCCTCCAAATGTTAAAATAGATGTGTTCCGGCAGTTACATTTGAGTGCCAGGCCTTCCTCTAGGCTATGCGTGTCCACCATCTTGGACCACATCGTAACTTAATATCAGGTGTGACTGAATAGAAACACAGAAAAGAGGTATTACTTTTGTATGTCGACTTTCTTTTGTTACAAAAAAGAATGTTTCAAAAGGATTGTTGTTTTGTTTTTGAATAAAACAAATGCAGTATTATATCGACAGTGAAGTATAGAAAACGGCATTACCACAAGTAAACACCTTCAAAATTTGTTTAGTAAGTTTATGAATTAAATCAAAAACATATTAAGTTACCAACAAAACTTCCCTAAGTAAATTTTACAATACAGTGGAATCTCTATATCTCGTCGTCAAGGCATTTGGGTTTGAATCCGACTCCAATAAGTTTGAGCTTTTGGTGAAAGATAAAATGGTGATGAAACCATAGCATGGTAGTAGGGCTTTTTCTAATACCCGCCTGGCTAGCTATCATCCTCAAGTAGAAAACCTGTCGCCAAATACCTACAGGTATGTTCCGGCAGTTGCACTTGACAACAAGTCCCATAGGATAAGCGAGCCCACCGTCTTGGGCCACTTCGTCACAACATCAGGTGAGATTGTGGCCATAATAACTCTAAAATCTTAACCATAAAGAAAACACTCGGTATGTCGTAATCCTCAGTAAATCGAAAATGTCTATCCCTTCCGGTGAACCCTTAAATTCACGATACCTCAAATTCTTTAGACTGTAACTCGGACAAAATGTTATTTCCTTCCGAGGTATTGAGAGTGCATATTCATAATCTATAACTCTAATTTCAAATCCAGACTCCGTATGTCGTAGTTAGTAAAACATCATGACGTCTCATTATAACATAACTCTCGTTACAACACGAATAACAAAATTAGAAATCGCTCTTTTCTAAGTCGAAATTTCTGGAATTTAATCTTATGCATCTCGAACTTCTTGTTAAATCCAAAACTCGTTAACTCGATTTTTTTTGCATTTCCCTCCATATTCGAATTATAGAATTTATATTTATTTTTTCGACCTGACTTACGCTGTTAGCCCCAAGGGCTTTGACAGCTTCACCGGACTTTTGGGGGTGAGTGCTGAGGGCAATCAGCCCCGAGGCAGCAGGCACAGGGGTGCCAGGACGGCCGAACCTCGGCTAGGGCTGCTGCCGGTAAATGAAAAAGATTCATGATCTTGACTAACGAACAGGTTCTTTATTACTAAATTAGTGATACTAACTACGACCTTATCAGATAAGCAGCTCAAGGGCCGCGAGGGTAGTCCCTTACAGAACCGTGTACTTAACGTGTGAGTGTGCACGAATGTAATGCGTTGTCATGGTGTACTCTCAGTGATGTAGAGTGTCACTGTATTGCGCGAGCAGAGTCACTCGAGGGCTCCTATCCGGAGGATCGAACCAAGGCTCAGGCGTCTGCGGAGGGAGGCCGCGGCGGGTGTGCGGGAGCGAAATTATCCGCTCGGCCTCGACGGCGAGGACGGCGGTTGCGCGGGGGGACGGCGGTTGCGCGGGCGAATTATAGAGATTCTACTATATTGTATATCATATTACGTTTCATGGGCTATGCAAAAAATAAACGTCGATGTAAATGAAAGACATAAGCTTGTTGATAACCATTTCTTTTTATTTTAAAACTTATTCTAAAACTCCAACATCGTTTACAAAGAATGCGTTTTCTAAATTTAATTATATAATAAAAAAATAATAAATAAATTACTAACGACTAGACCACAACGCTGTACAAGGACAAAGATCGAAACATGTATATTAATTTACAAAAATGTAATTCTAGTAAATATCACATATACACGTTCTATGCCATGTTAATGAGTAATATTAAAAAAAGATACGAAATTTATTATCTATATTTAAATTCTACACAAGATTAAATAAAATATTTAAATACACCAATATTGAAATGAACAACACGCCAAGTATTGACGTGACGGTCAAAGCGATGCAATATAAGGCGATATATTTTTTTTTTTTACTGTCCCTACATGATATGAATGATATACGGAAGAAAATATCCTTTTCTTCCATGCAGCACAAGAAACAGCACTTCAAAAACTTTTTATAACTGTCAGTAATATTTGTTGACATTTTTATCAAATTCAACTAAAAATAAATATTTTGCTTAATTTGAAAAATTGCTTAGGTATTGGCACCTTTATTAACTTTTAAATAAGTGTAATGCTTTTGGCTGCTAATACAGTGAACAATAATACTAATCAGACGTCATTTAAGACCAATAGACTCTAATATCTTCTGCTGGGTTTTAACTTCTATGATTTGTTTGAATAACTGACAACTTAATATACTTGATTCAGTGATGGAAACTAATACGACAATAAATAAATAAAATATCGCATCATATCGCATCGCTTCAACTACATAGAACGATATATAGATAAAAAAAATTTGGCTTCAAATACAACTTTTATAATACACGATGTTCCCTTTCAACTGGTCACACTAATCCGTTTTGGTATTAAAAACTTGATTAAAATGCTACCAACTTAAAATAATACGTTATCGCTAGACATACAAAACTCGTTGATGCAGATTCATTTTTGAACATAATTTCAAATTCTTACATTTTATTATTACAGGGTTTTGCGTATAGCATTGTAATAGTAAATAAAATTTCAATCAATTTACAACTGTTTTAATATAAAATATCGTACTTATTGGTAAAAATCTTGTGACATCTAAAATGAAAAAAAAAAGATATTAACAACAGCGTTATTTATTGAGTCCGCTATGTCTACGAGCTGTCCAAGTAATAACCAAACGATAGAGTTTTTCTTGAAAGGAAATAAAAGGGTGTTAAGAGTGAATTGTTAGCTTGAGACGGAAGTCGCGCGCGTCTCTGTAACACACCATGACGTTAGCTGGAAGTTATTCTTTTTTCGACGTGTTGTTTAATATTTTATAACTTAAAATTTATTACTTACTCTATCGTAATATTTTTATAATTTATGTATTTATTCACTCGATTCGAAACATTTAAAGATATAAAATATCCACGACAAAGAAGTATAACAACCTCATTTCTTTTAAAATAGATGAATAACAAATTACTGATATCACGAATTATGTTTAAATACAGCTGGTGCAAATTAAATGACTTCTCATCGAACGAGTTTTGTTTTATATTTTATTATCTAGACGTAATATTATAATAAATTAAAAATTACATATTATACATTAGACTGGCTACAAACGTTTGGTACGCACGAATCGGTGAACGAACATAAAGCGAATGATTTTCTATAAATCTATAATGAAAATGATGTGTGTTTGAGGCGTAATCACGTCAAAAGTAATGATTGTATCGACATGGGACCATGACCATTCGATGCGGAATTATTAGTATATTCATTATTGGACTCCAATGATCCTTCATCATTTTATTTCTATTTTACTTTTATGTATATTTTTCCCACCAACAAAAAGGGAATACACGCATTTCTTCTTAATATGTTATTCGACCGGTGAAGCGGCCGGTAACGTTAAGTATATAATTATATATTTTCCACGGAATTATAAATTTATTTGAAGTGATAACTTCTTTAGACGATTTGTACACTTTTGGGATGGGAATAAATCTAAACTCTTGTGAGCTTCACACAAGTAATACATATGTACAGATGTGTGTGTTTAACTAAAGAGTTTTCACTTCTGACGTGCAGTCCTACAACTGACAGTTGCTTTTAATCTTTGTAATTCGTAAGAGAAACTAATATGGAAAGTAATTAATGATTCACATTCTACATACTGTCTTAATTATTGACTTAACCTTAAAGCTTCTTCGATTACATCTATATAATAGTCTGTATTATCAGAAAAAAAAACCACGCACACGCGAAACCTAACAGTTTCCTACCACGATACGTAAAAATTTAGCACTGGCAACACAGCGTGGTAGCTTTGCTTATCTACTGGCTCGTTAACGCTAAATTTCCGAACGTGTTCGATATATGAATGTGAAAACTGTTCGGACGCATTTTAGTAGGAACTCGGACGCTTACCTGGTAACACTATGATTAGGAATTTACAAATATGATATGAAGATTTTTACTTCGATCTAAATTACTTTAATTATTATTATTAAATGCTATTAAATTACCATTTCTTTAAATTGTGGTACCTAAAGGATGTTTCGCAGTATTTAGCAGTGGGAGCTTCAGGCATGAGAAAGCAAAACTACAATATACTTGACAGTTTTGAGGAAAATAAAAAAAAACGGTATTCAGCGTATTACTGGTTAACTTATAAACATACTAGCTGACCTAGTACACTTTGTTTTGCCTTTTCGAGTAATCCAAAAAATCGCTGATAGCGACATCTATCGCGTTATGATCACTTATCGAGATAAAAACTATCCTATCTCTCATGTTGGACCAAACGGCACGCAGTGTGCAAAATTTCAGTGAAATCGGTTCAGTAGTTTAGGAGTTCATCGCAAACAAACAACGTGACACTATTTTTTTTTAGATATAAACAAGGTATTCCGATTTCTATACTTTTAGAATGACATTAATCTATATAACAGTGGCAGAATTGTGGAAATTAAGTAAAGAGAGGTCACAGACTAATCATCCATAATAATATTATAAATGCGAAAGAGAGTTTGTTTGTTAGGCTTTAACACCTAAACTGCTAAATCGATTATGATGAATTTTGGTATAGAAATAGCTGGGAACCTGGAGTTGATGGGTGATGACGGTGATGGGCTACTTTTTCTAGCGACAAACTTATATGAATTGTTTGACAAAATCAATAATAACACGAGCGAAGCCGCAGGTAAATAATGTTTTTTAAACATATACTTCTCAAACTAAATCTCTCTTACTCTTTACTTAGATAAGTCAAATCCTACCAAAATTCTATAATATCTAAAAATATATACATGAGAGTTTGTATACTAATATCGTATTTATTCACTGTATTGCTTCCGAGTCAACATGGCGGAATTTGAATTGGTATACCCATAAATGTAATTAGTTGTATTATTAAAGACATGTCATTCCTTTGATATTAGATTGAAAAAAATCCGTACGTTAAAAATATTTTTTAAATGTCATCTCGTCGCCATTTTGACGCGTCGTCCATTTTGGGCGATATGTCTGCCCTATTCGAAATTCATATAAATTACTAGTATATATTATTAACATAAATACTATAAAGGTAATGTAATATATTATTATTATTATTTTGTAACTCTAACCGATAATGATTATTCGAGACAATATTCCTTCCTTTTTGACTAATATGTAGATTATAAAAGGTAAAGGTCTAGTTACGATAAGGCAGTATACATCTTAGAAATATTTAAATATTTTATGTTGTATATAGAGAAAATAGGTTAATTTAAAAAAGATCTATAGTTTTGAGACAGATTTTTTATTCATAAGAGTAAATGAGATGATTTTTTTTTTAATTGATATTAGTAATAGAGTTATCGGAAAGAATTGAATGTTATTTTTGAAATTATAACGTAATTTTTTAGTCAAAAATAATAAAAGTAATACTGAGATATGTATGTAATATCGAAAGTTTATACAAGAATGTATGAACAGTAAAATAAATTAATATATAAAATAAAATCAATAATTATGTGCATAGGAGAATTTTCTTTTCTAACCTGGCAATTAATTCCTTTTGTTCAAAGATCATAATGTCTATATCAAACGGTTGAGTGTGTTGTAATGATTTTAGTATTTCAACAAAGTGGTAGCTACCTTAGAACTTTCTAGAGATTTTTGCGACATCGGAGAATTTCTAGTCCATAATTTTATTTCAAATTCACACGACTTGTTAGAAACAAAGCTATATTACGTAAAATGCTACCTTGATTCCATAATCTAGAGTACAATAAAAAGATTTACATATAAAAAAACCTTTAGACTTTTCAGACCAAGATGTCATCAAAAACTATGGAATAATTGCTACTAAAATGGCGGTTGTAACGTATTTGTAGTGTTGTAGGGTAAAATATTTTAAAATACTGGTTTTAACTTATCCGATATATTTATTTTTAAGCAAATAATAACCATATCTTTGCCCAATCGTCATAATATGACAGAACCTTTATTATTGTCGACTGATAAAATTAATTATTTACGGTATAAAGTTTAAGATTGTTGAATCAAAATAAGATTGATTGAAAGGTAAAATATTAATTTTGTCGTAGTATATATTTTTATTTTTAAGCAAATAAAACCATATATTTGCGTAATCGTCATAGTTTAAATGAATATTTGTATTTTCGAACGAAAAATATTATAATTTATGGTAAAAAGGTGGTCCGGTTTATAAAACTTATCACTAAATTACGTTTTAAAATTGTCTTTAGATAAGTTGTTTCAGGTTAAAAAATCTATTATCAAAAGATCTGATAATTCTGATTATAACCGAACATTGCATTATTTAGCATCAAGTTACGTAAAGTCACTAATTTTAATTCTAAATCCCAAATAATGCACTCAAAAGGTGAATTCTATATATCACATTGTAAAACAAACTTTCATCCGGTCACTACCTAAGCTATAACGATCCTATGTACGTCTTAAAATTACAGTCTCATGCTATCTGTTTCTGTCAATAGTAGTACTAGAAAGAGACAACACGAATTTCACGCAAAGCCTAAGTACATATCAAGTACTTCGCATACTTGTAACTATATAAATATACACGATCTATTTGGATATACCAATCGTCAAATTCTTTTTTGGCATCGAGTGTCATTTAATCTAAAGAATAAAATCGTCGACACAAGTGACGCGGCTCGAAGGACCGTTTCCGTTGAAGACAATAAACACAGAATTACATCAAGATTTATATGTGCGAATGACGTCTTTGATCTGCGCCCTGCATAGGGAGCACTGACTGTTACCCTTCCCGTTGTACTGGACATCCATGTTACTATATATATACACGATTTATTTGGACATACCAATCGTCAAACTCTTATTTGGTTCATTTAATCTAAAGAGTAGTAAAATCGTCGACACAAGTCACACGGCTCGAAGGACCATATAGGACCAAAATCACACGGCTCGGAGGGCCGAAGACAAACATACAAACACATCAAGATTTATATGTACGGATGACGTCTTTGATCTGGGCCCTGCATAGGGGGCACTGACCACCGCCCTTCCCCCTCCACTGCTGTACCGCACAGCGGTAACACATGCACATATGCCCACACATATACAATACACTGTCTATCGGATTCTCGTAGCATATCGTGCACTCTGTGCCGGTGAGCGTACCTTCAGGGATCACCGAGTAGTGGTTCTGGCGGCTGGTCGACGGTACGTTCGGTATCCGGGGCTGGTCACCGTTCGGCATTTGGGCTTGCTCGTTCGTGCTGTTCTGGGTGGAGGAGCATTGTGCGTCCGACCTCGGTCGAGGTTGGTACTGTTGGCATGTGGTTGGAGGCTGGGCTGCAATCGGTTGCAGGCCGGCTAGGCATAGCTGCTGCGAAGATTGTATCGGCTGGAGACAAACAAATAACCATTTCTTCAGGACTTCTATACCTTCTTAGGTGGCAACTTGTTTATACACGATAATCCAAATGTCAGATAAAATGGTAAAATATCTTGCAAATCTACAGGTAAGTTTTGCAACAACTGGATAAATTTATAATTAACCGAACTGTATCACGCAAAATGTCACCAAAATAACGTAAATAGACCAAGATAAATAAATAAAAATGACGGCATGGTAAAATAATTTCCAACGGATATTCAATTCCAAACCCTATTGCTTTCACCTCGATTAATTAAATTAAAGGCATACACGCTGGTATAGTCGTTAAATGTCTGACTGTCCAAGATGGTAGTACGTTTCTTCTTAAGTGTAACTCTCAAAACATTAACAAAATTGCCACCTGTAATTATCTTAAAGACAATGTATCAAAACTCACCTCAATATAGTGCGCGCTGGCCAATGTCAAGGCTTGTTGATGGTTAGCCGCCTGCCCGTTGTTCTGCGGCGGCAAGCTAACCACCAGCACCGTGCCACCGGCGCCAGTCGCGATAGGCGCCGCCGACCCGGTCAGCACCCTCAACTGCTGGGGCGGAGTCTGCGCTGCCTGCGAGCTGAGCATCCTCACTTTCTGCGTCGCTCCGTATATATCGACAAAGGCCCACAGCCGCAACGTGTGATCTACATGCATCACTGTCACCGGACTCGTCCCGTTCCTACTAACTCGCACTTCCCCGTCCAGGGTCAGGGTCACAGCCAACTCATCTCCCCTTCTGAGGCCGTTCGCAGCATCCCGCCTGACCACCCAATACTCCGGCCGGTCGAGGAGTAGTTCAGCGTCGTCTGGTAAATCGCACGGCCGTAGAGTAGCCGGATCGCATGAGGTCAAACCTATCGCGAGGCTTCCAGCATACGCGGACTCTGTCGCGAGTATTTGCACGACTATCGTCTGACCAGGTCGCATCGGACGAGCAGTGAACACGTAACCTTGACAGAACTCCGTTTCGATCCTTGCAGCGACTCCCCTGTCGTTGATAAACTGGACGTTTCTGCCTTTAGTTCTGTGCAGGTTGAGGGGGACGAGGGGGTTTTGGTATCTAGGTGCCGGTAAGGCATCTTCCACAGTCATAGCTCTCATGCCGCTGACTAGTCTGTCGTCTTCTAGCGGGCTGTGGGTCGGTCTTCTCTGGTTGGGTACCCTCGGATCGGCGAATTGGACCGCGGTGCAATTGCCGTAAACGTCTACTAATGCCCATAGCGGGTTGCGCGTATCTACGCCCGAGAAGAACAAGCCTTTTTCCTCTCCGTTAATCCCGAAGTGCACGTCTCCAGTCGAGTTCACATAATAGTGTAATATATTGTCTTTTTCGCAAAACCGTTCGCCGAGCGCTTTCGCCCAGTTCCCGGGTTTGTTGGTCAAGTCAGGGCATGCGTATTTCGGCAGCGAGTGCGCTACGCTCGACGGATCATGCGATGTGAAACCGAAACGTATGACACCGCTCCAACTGTTCGATATCTCCACGAAGCGGATGCAAACCTGGAAAAACATAATACAATCATTAAGCATTAATAAATTCACAATATATCACATTCTTTTTATATTTAAATTGAAATGTAAATTCACGCAGACTAAAATAGATTACGCAGAAAAAACAAGTTCGCAGTGACATACACCAATCATAAAATAGAAAATAAATCGAATTGAATAAAGTTGAAGGTCATTCTTCGGACTGTAATTTATTTAAATTATTGTATTCCTTTGGAACAACAACCTGTGACGGGTTTCGCCACTCAATAAGCTACAAAGTCTCTCCGCTTGATTGATCAAACACCCTCAGATCCCGGTGTGAGACATACCTAAATGTATTACAATTTGATGTATATCACTTTGTGTATCGTGGTCGCGATATAATCGGACACAGACGTCGTATATTCTTAATAAATTAAGTGTTATCTCATTTGACGGTATGCGAGTATGTGATGAAACATAGTAAGCCTAGAGAAACTGATTTTCAAATACAGTAGACGACGCACATTTGGTTTACTTGGTCATAGATTTAAAACTTAAGAGTAAGTATAACCGTACGAATATCAAAATAGTTTAAGCGGGGCCCACTCTAGGAGGGGCAGGCCGGGCATCTGTCCGGGACGCCAAATTTTAGCGGCGCTGTAGCAGCCGTATTTTTTTTTAGGAAAAAATAGAATTTGTATGGTAAATTTTACTAATAAACACAAAATATTACATATTGGTTCCTTTTTCGCTAATAAAATATAATGGTTATGTAATATATTTGCATATTGACACTATATTAAAATCTCCAAGGGGCGGCAATTTGTCCCTTTGCTCTGAAAGCCGTAATCTCTAGGGCGGCCGCTGGCTCAAGTTAGAATTATATGGAAGACGTCATAAGAACTGACCTTTTCGTTGACTCTGACTGGACGTGCGCTGAATGCGACCCCTTTACAGAAGGACTCGACACGCCTCGCGATGGAGCCATCACGTGATATCCTTACGTTCTCTCCGTGGACGCTGTGAAAACTCAACGGCGGTAGATTGTTTGGAGTGCCCCCAGTGCATGAGCTCCGGGGCGCTGTGGACAAATAAAAAAAACATAAATATTGAAGGCACAACCTCGTAGACATCTCAGCAAAGTGATACCACACAAGATACAAAGGTAATGGTCCATACAAAAATTCAACTAGCTGACCCGGTGAACTTCGAATCGCCTATAATCGATCTTATTATATATATATATATATAAATTTCTTACAGTCTTCTGTCCAATTCACTCACTCACTTTTCGTATTATAACATAAAAAAAAAACTATTCGATTTTTTTTCTTTAATGCAAACCTTATCTTGACAATAACGTACATAATAAAAAAAAACTATCCAATTTGGTACAATCGTTCGGAAGTAATGCGCGTATATACATTACGGCGATTCATTTTTATATATAGGAATTCATTTCAAAACATTTCTTTACTCGGGGACTGTGACGACTTCTGATGGATAGCCGGTTATCGTTTCGAGGTCATTCCTGTTTTTGGACTGTGACTTCTTTACCGCTCTAAAATAAAAAAAGGTGATTTTTCTTTATGGCAATATTGTATCTTCATTGATTCTTTGTAAAAAATATTTATTAAAAACACAACTTTAAATCCTATGTTACTCGCCATTCATGCAATATAGTCTAATACTTTAAATATGTATGTTCTATAAGCATACTTTCGTTAGGAATCCCGTCGATAAGTATAAACTACCATCTATTTCACGTTAAAAGATACATTATCAACATTGTATTTCAAAATGTAACCTATTAGGAAAATCAATCAAATTAGTATTATTATAATTTTTTATCTGCACGGGTTGTGTAGTTATTTATATGCAAAAATGATTAAAACTCACATAAAATCTACAATTTCAAAAAAATCCCCAGACAACTTACGTAACTTATTAAGTATGGCAACTCTGAAACACAATTTTCGAGTACTAGAAACACATAAATTACAAGAATTAGAAACAAAACATAACAGACGTCTTCCTATGTATCTCCAAATGATTTCTATACTTAGTTTAAAAACGCCGAAAATAATCTAAGAATGGTCTATTGTATTTTCCCCTCGAATATTATGTGCTTGGGGCACCGGGCAAGATGGCGGCGTCACCTGCGCGGCAGATGCGCGAACAGCTTGCTCCCGCGCAGAGAACATGGCGACCGGCGTAAATGTCACTAGATACACGTTTAAATATGAAATGCCATAGTTCTAGTGCTAAGTCGAATAATAATTTATATCTAACGAGGTAAACTCGGAACGATAATGGCTTGGTTGATTGCACAATATGAATATAGTATTAACATTTATATAGGGAAATTGTAGCGTCCTATTGATTTTTTATTACCTGAATTATGGGTAAAAGAAATCATATATTTTATGTGCTTACTAATAACAAAGTTGACCCTTTTTAGTATGTAATAACTAGACCAAGTTGCTACATATTGCGTTCGCGAAAATAAAAAAAAATATATTTAAGCAAAATATTTAAATGTCCCAATATTCATGGCGGTAGGTAAAAAACGTCGTGTTCATAGAGTTTAGAGACTACAGATACACAAACATCAATTTTTATCTATACAGATTTAAATTCAATCATGCCTTACATTTTAGTTGTGTAGTCATCTATCGAACAAAGATAATTAAATGAAAATATAACAAGTAATTTATTTACTAGAAAAGTATTACTCATATCCTGTTTAGTCAGCAACATGGATGAAATACCCTGGTGTTGCCAGCCGTGCATAGGCGACAGTAACCATTTACAATCAGATGGGCCGTCTGCCTGTATTTGCTACCCATTGGAATAAAAAAGGCAGATGTCGTCTTGCTACACGCTTGGTTAGCAAAACATTCATGATGGAAGGTAGAAAATAAAGGACGTTTTTTGATATATTTAAGCTTAAGCATTATGGTCGCAATCACACCTGATGTATAGTGACGACGTAGCCAAAGATAGTGGACACGATAAGCCTAGTTGAGAGACTGGCTCTCAAGTACAACTGCCGGAACACATCCTTAAGTATTTAGCGGTAGATTGTCATCTCAAACGTGGTACCCTACCACCATGCTATGTTTTCATCACGATGTTTTCCTTCACCGGAAGTTCAAACTCATCGCAGGGGTTCGATCTTACGTCCTTTGAAGCGGCATCCGTACACGTTACAACTGAGCTATTCTCGCTTATCACGGCAACAAAAAACGGATTATAAACATATTTGTTAAACTATAACGCGTAAAAGTAACAGTAAACCTATCACTCGATGTTCGACAAGTTTAAAATTCAAATCAGCAGCGCCTCTAACGGCAACATGAAGCAGAAACACTGTCACCATATTTCATGTGGCGGAGCAAAGTGACTGCACTGCACCTGATGTTAACAGTAGAATCCATATAAGCGATGACTGACAAAGAACAAAGATTCACTGCCAGTCACCGCTATCATGATGGCCAGCTTCGGTACCTCCTCAAACCTAATTTGTAGTACTACTATAGGAAGGAGGGAACACGCTGACAGCAAGACGGTTCCACCACTTCACGGTACGAAAGAGATTGTCTATGGTACACAAAAGTGGAACCGTTCAACGAGAAACCCGTATATTTGTGTATGCCACACACATTGAGGACTCAACGGAGGGTGACACCCCAGACGGTGGGCTCTCCGCTCGTTGCGCACGTGTTCGAACTCCCCCCATAACAATGACACCGGTTCCGGAAGTATTTCACGTCACGACCGCATTGTGTTACACTTCCAATACCTTCAACGACAACCTTTTATTCTACAACCAGATGCGCCTGCGACTTCGTTCGCTTGGAACTAAAGCTTTATATAGTCATTTTTGCCTGTTTTTGTAACTTTTTCTCGATACAGCTTTGCTCTATTGGTGGTAGCGTGCTGTTAAATAGCCTAAAAGCTTTCGTGCTCTGTTAAATATAAAAAGATTTTTTTAGATCCGACTGGTAGATCCTAAGATAAGCGCGTTCAAATAACAAAATTACGAACTGCTTGGAGGTAAGTTGTTACGGTAACTTATGAATCTTTGTAATATTAGTTAAAAGTGAAAATTATGGTGTTATATTTAATATCTAATGACTTGGCTTAGCTTCGCACGGGCAGCATTAATTATACATAGCAAAGTATTATAGGTGGCCACAATCTCAACTGGTGCTAAGAGACGATGTGGCCCAAACAGATAGACACGCTAAACCTAGTGGCAGATCTAGCTCTCAAGTGTAACTCCCGGAACACACCTACATGTAATGGACGGTAGATTTTCAACTCGAATATGGTAACAATGTAGGAGGCCTTTATAGAAAGTCCTATCACCATGTTATGGTTTCATTACAATGTTTTCCTTCACCGAAAACTCAGACTTATTTCCTTAAAATTACCAAGGTGGAAGTACACTGCAAAGAGATTTTTATCGCCTACGATGGATGAGAATTATATATATCTCCATATGCCAGTCGATTAATTTAAATATAGTTGATATTTGTATACAGCTGCCGGAAGACACCTATGGGTGCTTTGTAATAAATTATCAACCCGAATCAAGACAGGTGAACTTGTTGTAGTGCGTAATTAGTTAAAGTATTTTAAAGCTATGATACCTTTTTGGTAGTATGAACGGTCAGCGCTTCAATGGACGTGAATTCGATCTCTGCAACGAACTTCAGCAAAGAAGAACATCGCGATTAAACCATAGCATGGTGTTATTAGGGCTTTTACTAATACCTAACTGGCTAGCCACCATCCCATTTTTAATAACTTGGTATTTAAAATACTATTCCTTAAGGACTTCCTCATTAACGCTTAAACGTATTACCCGGGCTCAGGCCAAAACGAGAGCGGCATGTTGCGAGACTTGTCGGGAAATTAGCACCGGTTGCTACCCTCTATAACGCACCACCGCGACACTTACCCGATATTATTAGACTAGCTAGTGATCAAGAATTAGAATATTTATTTTATGCATTGAATAAATGGCCAAATCCTTCATCCATCCGAGTTCGTTTATATAGAAGTTTGGACTGTATTGGTTGATGAATCCTTAAAGCGAGTTAGAAACTGGTCATATTATATCAACTGTTATCTGTCACAGCATTATTTTATTTGGAGGAAGTGACTTCTCCATGAAATGTCTATAAAAGCTGTCATCTAAGCTAAACAGGTAACCCCAAGCCAGACTGTGCAAACATTGTTCTTCATTGGATTACTGAGAAAACACCCATTTGATATGCATAATTTAGAATTTTATTTGATAAACAATTTTCCAAACTTCACTATAGATGATTTGGCTATAATTTTAAAGACTTCTATAAAAGTAAAACACCAATTAGGAGTATGGAGCTTGTGTAACAAATGATAAACTTAGTGAAACAAAACGCTAAGAACGTCCATGGGGTATCTTTAGCTGCTCTACTAAAAATTATAAGTGAAAATAGCTCCCGGATTGCCATAGACAAGGGACACCTAATCGCAGTTCTTCTAATCTCTAACGGGAAGGCTAATTACCAGCTTCAAATTGAAAATGTGCCGCAAATTAGTTTAGCATTGTTCCGGAAGTTGCACTTGAGAGCCAGTCTCTCTACTAGGCTTAGCATGTCCACCATCTTAGGCTACATCGTCACTTTATCAGATGAGATTACCGCCATAAAACTTAACGCAAAGAACACATTATAGTGTCCGCTCATTGGCTGAAGTTATACCAACATATTATATAACATTCTACGTATTGTTGGTGTGGTTATGAATAGATATATTGTCAATAAATGACTAAACAGTGACTACATGATATTTTTAATGATAATGCAATAAGTGTATGTACTTGTAAAGCCAGGTGGCGTGTTAAAAATCGGGGGTGGCGCGGCCATTATGATTTGAGAAGGGGAATTACATCCGGCGGAAGAGCAACTGCTGATATTGTTACTCCAATTTTCTCCTTAACGTCGGGGGAAGCGGAGATCGGAAGTTCGCCATTTTTTTTATAAAGCCACTGTACTTCAAACGTAGAGGCGATTAATGGCTTTTAAAACGGTGGCTGTTTTATTTTAATTTTTCAATCTATGTTAAGTGATCCTTTATATTATATACTAGCGCTGCTCGCGAAGTCATTTCTGAGAAAACAAAATATTTTTTTCTACCTAATTTTCTTCTGCACTTAAGTACACTAAATCAAATAGTATTCAAAATCCAACTGGTAATTCCTAAGATTTGCGAGTTTAAATAAAGTGTGTTCGGAAGTTGTGAAACCGTCTTCCTGTTAGCATGTTCCTTCCTTCGTATGATATTGGATCCTTCAAAAGAGGCGTGAAAAAGTGCCCAAGCGATAATTTGCTATTTTTTGTCGAAAGAACAATAATTTGGATTGTACTTAACATGAGATCACACCAGGAAACGTTCCAGCTTGGTAATATTAGTAATATTTATTGTTTACGATGCTAGCTGACACGAGAGATGCTGTTCTGTCCATTTCTTTGTGAGTAACTCGACCACTTCCCTTTATCATATCATGGAGTAACTATGAACCATCGTCACAATAAAAGAAATATATAACATGAATTTGATTTGTATCATTTAACTCGTTTACAAGTTACACGATCTCTAACAGACGTGCACAAGTTTTATTAAATAGTCTATACTAATATTATAAGGAAAGTTTATAAAGAATAAACTCAAGAACTAGTGGACCGATTTCAAAAATTCTTTCACCATTAGAATGCTACATTAGCCTTGAGTTACATAAACTATATATTTATTTATTTATTACACACATATAATATTAACAGTTAAACCATAACGTATTATATGCAAAGTAATATAGTAATATAGTAAGTAAATATTTTTTTTATACCAAAGGTTTAGCGTTATTGCCATAATCTCACTTGATCTTAAGTGACGATACGGCCCAAGTTGGTAGACACGCTAAACCTGTGGAGGAACTGGCTCTCAGGTGCAGCTGCCGGAACACACCTATTTAGTATTTGGCGGCAGGTTTACAACTTGAGGGTGGTAGCTAGCCAGGCGGGCATTAGAAAAAGCCCTACCGCCATGCTATGGTTTACTCACGATGTTTTCCTTCACCGAAAGCTCAAGCTCATTGTAGGTGCTTGGATTCGAACTCACGTCCCTTGACGCGAAGTCGTACACACTACCACTGAGCTATCATCGCTTCATAAAAATCGCTTAGTAAAAATAATTAAGTCAAATTTTAGTTCTACACGAACGGAATCGCAGACAAAGCTAGTAATGATTAAAGATATACCTTCACCTTGGTCGTGATTGGCTTAGAATGTAAAATTATTGAATTATATTTTTTTATCAGTTTTTTATACCCTTTTTCAATACAGCTTAGCCCCTATTAGTGGTAGCGTGATGTTAAATAAACCTAAAGTCATTCTCAATTATTACTCTATTTAATATAACAAGAATTTTCAAAATCCGGGTGCAAGTTTTTTTAAGAGAAGAGCGTACTACTAACAAATAAATAAAACTTTTTCACTTTATAATATTAAAATAAATTAATTATATTCGAAATATCCACACCTGCGATTTGCAAACAAATTATCATAACACAGGTATTAACAGATCGACGACATCAAAGAACAAAACGACATCTATATTATACCGAAATTAACTGTTTTACATAAACGAATTCCGAATTACTTGTGTTATTTAATGTTGTTTTTTTTTCTCTTAAAAATCTTAATTTTTTATATATTTATTATATATATATCTCGCGTATGTAGAGACAAATACACAATTTTTCATATAAAGTAACGAAGTAAACACGTAAGTCTACAAATGGTCGTGTATGTGCATTGTACAATTCGCTAGGTCACTTACTGCAAACAAAGGTATCAGTTACATAACCCCTTCGTCACTAACACGAAGGTAGCCTTTTTTAAGCTTGCATACTATTTTATTGCTACAAAGTCAATTTTGTTTAATGCATGCAAGCGTGTCACCTCATGGTAAGTGATCACCGCCGTCCATGAACACCCACAACAGGAATCGTAGGTTCATTGCCGGCCTTTATTTTGGAGGGGCTGGCTCTCAAATGCGACTGCCGGAATATGCCTATTGGTATTTGACGACAGAATTTCAACTTGAGGGTGTTAAGCTAGCCAGGCCGGCATCAGAAAAAGCCCTACCACCGAGCTATGGTTTCCCTCGCGATGTTTTTCCTTCGCCGAAAGCTCAAGCTCATTGTACGTGGTTGGATTAGAACTCGCGTCCCATGACGCGGCGTTCCTACACACCACCGCTGAGTTACCATCGCTTTTTACATACATTTTACAATTCTACAATTCTGTAGATAGTCGTATGTTCTATGTTGCCGTTGAGATAAAAACTAACTAACAAACAAAGAAATCAAAGGAAACTAATCGGTTAACATTTGGATCACACTTCTCATATGAACAAAGTGACTTACTGTAAAATTCGGGACGAAATTAATTTAGTACAAATTTTTACTTTCATTACTTCTCTGAGGGCTAGTTCATGGCATTAAAATAATTATATATCTGCTGTTAATCCATGGTATTTAGCTATCAGCGTGTCAAATCTCATCAACACAAACAAGCCACCACTTTATCAGACAGTGAACGTGTGAGATTTCAACCTCCATTCCGACACGAACCGAAAAGTTCGAAAAATCTTTTCGTTGTCGCACAGTGGAGCTGTGGAACCGTCTTCCGAACTGGATGGTCCCTCTTTCCTACAATATGGGGTCTTTTAAACGAGACGTAAAGAGACATTTGCGACTGACGAAGGACATTTGCCCCTACCACAGTCGCTACTGTTACTAGACTGTACTGAAACTTACCATCAAGTGAAGTACAGACACTTTGACGAGATGGGATAAAAAAATATAAAATAATAATAATATTTTGCTAAAGCATATAAGAGTGGCATAATTGTTTAAAGTTTTGAAAAAGAAAACGAAATAGTATCAAGACCATACGTGTTCGCGTCACGCTTTCACTTCAAGATCGAATGTGATTTGTTTCAGACTATAATCGTACGTTAAAATTTAGTTCACTAAATGAAAGTAAATTTTAAACATAAAAATAAAAACAGACTATTTAAAGTGACACTGGCAGGATCGAAGGAATTACAAATGCGAAGAGGGAATTAAAATAATATTTACTGACGTTTTGGCATCAAAAAAAACTAGGGGACGCGGAGCTGACAAGAGCTCGCCCCCGCACGCGGTCCAACAATAGACATTTCATTACGCAAATACATCCCCTTGAGATATTTCGTACATTAACACAGATGTACCGGGCGGGGGTCGTTCCAGCTCCATTGGGGTGTAAGACTCGAGGGTGGAGTTGTGTAAGAATCTTCAAGGGATCAGTTACGCTTGAATAACGAAGTAGGGCGAGAGAATGCGGTAATATTTCGAACGGGAATCCGTATTGGAGAAAATTGTACTTTGCATTTATTTACTATAGTAATTAATAAATAAAATCACCTCTATTCCCCCGATTTTAGAGTCGATTCTTCAGTAACACGAAACATAAATTCTTACCAAAATAGGTTTTTCGTACAAATTTGTTCCTCCTATTACAACCCTTCAAGTATTAAACGTGTGCTAATAAATAGTCTAAGGTCTTTACGGACCGAAATGTTAACAGAGTCACTTTTGCATTAGGTATAAAAAGAGGCTTTTAAATCATTTTACTAGTTTAAAACAATAGAAAGTGCTTTATAGGTCAAATTAACATGTAAAGTAAGAAACCGAAACATATATCCCATCATCTGAAGTTGATACGCAGGCGCATTTGAAAATGTCATGCTTTACGTCACGCTGGCTTCCTGGTGCAATCCCTAGGCTAAGTTTAGAATCTTTTGACGTCACAACTGGTCTAGTCTAGGAATAAACGGTTTGTGTCGTCGCTCTGTCTTCTTGTTGTTTGATTAGGTTTGGATTGATTGATGTTGTAAATCTTTCATAGGTTCGGTACTAGGGTATAATAAACTCGAAGAGACAGCGATTATTTATTCATGCCAATTGTATAAATAGAGATCGCATCGAGTCTGTTTAATTGTTTATTTTAATAGTGATCGATTGAAATGCGTATTAAGATGCTCAATGTGGAATACAAATAATAAAATAGTATTATTATTTATAACAAACGATACAAAATTGTTTTAAAATTTTAATAATTTTACTAGAGTATAAAATAAGCAAATGACTGAAAATAGACGACATATCGACACAAAAAGGGAAAATGAACGACACATACAACGACGACAATGGTTAAGACAAAGATAACCTAATGACTTCACCATAAATTGTTTAAAAAACGGTTCAACCACCTGTTGCACAATGTTAAAATTGTACTAGGCTATCATAAACAAGTGAGAGGTTATTTACCAAATCCTTTCATAACACACGCTCGATACAAAGCATATGCGCGGTTACATTATTATTATTAATAACTGAATTGTTTACAGTTCAATGAACGTTAAATTTTATCGAATATATTGTTATAAATTTAGGTAAAATGTTACAGGAAACCATTAAAGATATCACTTATTGTTAGTAAAATTAATTGCTTTCATATAAAAGAAAATTTACCAGGAACTAAAACCAAAAACAATGTAGACCACTGAGAAAGTGTTTGTCGCTCTCATGCTGGCCTGCAAAGTCTATATATAAACAAAAAGAAAGTTATTATGATAATAGGTATTTCATTTTCTATACGGTGGTTGCAAAACTTGTCAAGAACAAATTCAGAAACTACGCGCACAAGAAAAAGAAAATCAAGCTGCCACCGATGTAGAAGTACCAGGCAAACATAAAGTTAGAAGGAACAAACAATACTGCATTGTTCGGTAAGACAGAAACAAAGATATGACGTCATTAGACATAAAAGTCGCCGTGAAATGCCCTACATACCTATATGGGAGTATGTAACAATGCGATATTGCATCAGGAATTACACTTTCCATAATGGACGTTGCTTTATATGCAAGCATTAGCTTTGTCCGCGACTTCGTTCATGTGAAACTAACAAATATTTTTATCTAAATGAAAAGTACCCTATACGATTCTTCACGAATCTGGGGAACTTCACGCATTTAAAGAATCAAGCAAAATACTCTTTAGCTTTATTATATTAGCATAGATGTAGTGAAACACACGCTACATATATATAACCAAACACAAAAGCTCCATGATCAACCGGTGCTTACAAGTAAGCGAACCAAGAAACTAAAATAAAGCTCCAGTTACGAATTTATTCCCATCTCTATGTACTTTGCGACTAAGTAAGATATACACAACACGTAACACCCCGCTTGATTTCGTACGTCAAACACAATAATAGCTAAAACGAGGTATATACCGTAGGCGGAAATCTTGCATTAGAATTAATTATTATCGAAATCATACAACCTTCAAACGCAACCTTAATTAGTCGCCTACGAACGTCCGATTCACAACACCACCTCCAAATAATTACTGAATTGTGAATTGTGAATTAAGAAATGCGTTTGATAAGGTTGCACTTGTGTGATTAAGACAGGAATCTCGTTAAACTAAATCGAATATGAGTCCTGAGGGCGGTTAATAACATTCAACGTAACCTCTAAAACCGTTGGGGCGGAAAATAGCCTACATTTTAGGACGCCATCTGCGTCCCTTATTAAGAATAAATCGAATCGAAGCTCGAGGGAACGACGCGGGGGCAATCGCGTCTCCCCGTGGGACTCCCCGTTCGTTTTACAACTTGGACTTTAATAAAAAATACATTTATATTTAATTACAGATGTAATATAAACTCTTCACAGTGTAATAAAAGGGCCAGGTAGGCCATTTGACTATAGATAGACTATAATCAAAGATAAAAGGCAAAGAACCAAATTTAAATAATTACAATCAAACGAATCTATCTAATAATGTCTATTTCGTTTTTTTTTATCTATTTAAAAAAGAAAACAATGCCTCTCAGATAACCTATGACCCTAATGTATGTGTGCAAGAGGGAAGTGCAATGTGATATTGTACTAAGTGAAAGCGGTTTTCTGGAGGATCAGCTCTAAGAGTGCAGCATTTTACATTACTATACAATAAAATGTCTCCGAGCGCTTACAATTAAGCAATCAGCGCTTTAAACCGTTCCAACAACGCTTAAATTAAAACGTTGCGAATCGAATCTCCAACTGAAGGTACGCTAACTTTTCACTCGAGTATTTATAAAAGTTCGCTTTATTCAAGCGTAAATAACGTAGCGTTGAGAGAACGGTATTTACAATGGAATTTTTGTGCATTCGATTCTCTGTGATTTATGTTTTAATAAATTACTAAAACGATGTTACTAACTTTAAGAACATTTAGAATTTCACTATTTTTTTTTTTTTGGTAAAAGGTAATACTATCTTATTTTTTTACATTTTTACGCTGAAGTAAATCTAATTTAGCTTTACATGGGGTTTATGTGGAAAAATTAAGCTTACGATAATAATTGTCAATTTGTAAATAATTTGTTCACCATTTCACCATTAAAGAAATTATTATGTGACCAAGTAACATAAGTACATAATGAGTTGATTGTATACCTTAGGACATTGATCATTCGTCCACAATTTACTTTGTTATATAACAATAGTTCTAGAGGATTTTTTTTTTAATTTTAAAAGTTGATGGTAGAGTCAGTTCCTACCACCCATACTATAATAGTTTAATCAGAATGTTTTCCGTCACCGAATGCTCATTCTCATTGTAAAATTCGCTCGCACGTCGATCGATAGACGCTTAATGGAGCTATCACACTTTTAAAAGCACAGATAACCAAAAAAAATTTCGTAACAATAATTTAAAAACGTTCCAATTCAGACGGAGCGAATCTAAAGTGTTTTAATTGAATAATAATATTTAAAAACATAGCGTGGCGAAGGAAATTACTTTTTCGAACGCGTTTCGAGTCCACAGAGCGATTCGGTCACGGTGTCCGAGCGGGGCGGGGTCTGTGACCGCTATGTTACTAGCACGAATAAAAAAAAAAAGAATTATATAAAAAAATATATAGACGCATTACCGCGACGCGAGGTCTTTATGGTGATTATCAAAGCGTACTGAACATACGTACAACAAACCTGACGTTACTATTTTCATTTTTATTTTACCTATTTAAAATCAAAACAATACATTTTATAGGTGAATATGTATTGTATAAAAACGGGTTCTATTTATAAGTACACAGTATATGTTTCTGCATTGTTTTATATTTAACATTCAAAACATACGGTTAGATGGACTAACAAATTGCTTTTTATATTCTATTTATTCAGGAATAAGTTTTGTATAAAAAATATAATATCAATCGGTAATTATAAAACACAGATTCATAAACACTACAGATAATAAATAATGTTCATGTTACTGGAGAACCTACACCTCAGTCCGCCCCGTAACCACGAAGGCTGAAAACCTTTCGAAAGTACGGGATCAAAAAAAAAAAAAACCCCGATAAAATCCGTTTAAATTAGTTTTATTTCGATGAATAATATTCGCATAAACATAAGAAATCATTAGAAAATAAAGTGTCATAAAGGTGTTGCAACAGAGCAAAAGACCAAAGAGCACATATTATTTAGCCAGACCTTTTTCAATTACCACCAATGAAAAAGTCTCTATGAAGCTTCTAGAATGATTAAAAGTGGCGTTCAAACGAAATGTATTTCCGGATGAAATTAAACGTTATTATTTACGTCGATAGGTATGATGCCGCGTGAGCTTATTATAGGGGTGTTACGGAGCTTGGTCTCCGATTCCGAAAGGCCGGAACGTCCGATCACTTTAACACCTCCGATTACGACTACGGTACTTTCAAAATCGGAGGGTATAATGGAGATCGCAACACAACAAGTAACTAAAACTAGTATAACTAAGTACAAAATTTTACTTGTAGGTATCGCTTGATTTTTCAAAGGATTGCTCTACAGAGCCTTAAGTTTTATAGAAGATACGAAGTTTTGTCGCTTGTTACAATTTCTAGTATCGAATAATATTATTACGTAATATATTTTTTTTTTTATTTAACATATCTGTCTTCTTCTACCTCCGTTTCACCTTCGACTCCAATTTCGGCTCCGATAAAGCAGGTTATACCGTATAACCTTTGGTTCAGATTCCGGTTCCGGTATCCCTAACGTAACATCCCTAACTTATTACATACATCCGAAAGACACCGATCGAGTTTTATAACGCCGTATCCGGCGGTAATTTCGCAGCTACGTGGGAAACGTTATATACATAAATAAACATATTACGTTATTCATCCTTCAGTTTGTCTTCTATGCGACACTAGTATATCATATTTTTATTTGACTGAATCTTGACCCTCACATTACGTGGAACATTTATTTTAATATTATATAATGGAAAAGTTTGCTTAGACGTGTTAATCTTAGTAAGTACAACATTGATTTAAAAAATATTTTTATATATGATAGAACAATAATCGAGACTATTTAACATCACGCTACCACCAACAGAAGCGAAGTTGTATTTAAAAATAGTTACTAAAACGTACCAAAAATGTGTTCTACACGAAAAAACCGTATGCACATCTATGTATTATATGATAGAAGATTCCAGAATGTACGAGAAGGTCGATTGTGAACCCTATACTGCCTATGATTAGGGTTAACTACAAAACTAGATTCCGTAATCGATGGCGGCCATGTGTAACACCGCGATCTGGAAAGTCATAGAGCGTTACGAACGAGCACGCAAGTGTTAACCGTAACGAGGGTAGACAGAGAAAGGTGTAGCGTGTGAGTTAATAATAATCGAATCTTAACAATCACCACCTTCTTTATAGAGACACGGCTAATGGTAAGCACTAAGTAAAACCGTGCATGGTGGTAGGAGTTTTTTAAATGCGCATCTGGCAAGCTACCACCCTCCTTTTTTTTTAATTAACGTGGCATTACCAGTGATAAGCACCAGACACTACTCACTAAAACTTACCACGTCGACACTTCAAAGTCCCATATTCCGGAGACCAGCGGCAGCTTTCTCACTTCTTCTGGTGGCTAGCTATCACCCCCAAGTTGAAAACCAACCACGAAATACCTATAGAAGTCTTGAGGCAGTTGCAATTAAGAACTAGTTTCTTCAGTATGCTTAGCGTGTCCACCACATCTTGAGCTCCATTGTCGCTTAACATCAAGTGAGAATGTAGCCATAACGCTAAACGTTAACGGCTGATTTTTATCTGAAATGTGGTAGCTAATAGCTGTTTTTTTATCCTTCAATGACAGCTCAAATTCATTGCAGAGATGCGAACTCGCGTCCGTTGGTGCGTCATCCTTACATGATACAACTGGGCCGTCACTGCTTCGGGTGCAATACAGTCGAAGATATCATAAAAAAAAAGATAACACCGATGAGAGATATTATGAACAGGTAAGCCGCAACAGGATGGTACCACCGGCGGATGTTTACACCACACGTAATTTTATACCTTTAAAGTATTGATCGGCCGATTCAATTCCAGACTCGGTGTAAAGCGGTTCGGTACTTTCTAATACAACGTTTCTCAACTTCTTTTTTTATAGTTAAGACTTAGCGTTATGTCCATAATCTCACCTGATCTTAAGTGACGATACGGCCCAAGTCGGTAGACACGCTAAACCTTTGGAGGAACTGGCACTCAAGTGCAACTGCCGGAACACACCTATTGGTATTTGGCGGCAGATTTTCAACTTGAGGGTGGTAGCTGCCTGGCTAGACGCTTACGCTTTCACGGTTAAACCACTGAATCAATTATGATGAATTTTGGTTTAGACATAGATGAGAATCTGGAGACTGTGATAGGCTATTGGACTCGCGAAATCCCTATTGGAGGTGGGGTAAAGAGCACGATAAATTTTGTATGAAACTTTTTAATGCGTCATCCGAATTATTCGACAAAATCAATATTAACAGCGAGCGAAGCTGCAGGTAAAAGCTAGTCATCAAAATAAATATTCCATCTCCTTCTTTCTACTTTCTAGAAATATTATAAAGGTGTACAAAAAGTTCAAAAAAATAAGTATAATAAAGAACCGAGCGCTCACCCTCCGCGACATCCCCGAGCCTTTTAATTAACACCCCAAATAAGACAGCGGTTATTTTCCTTTTGAATTCGACGCGGGGGAGGATATTTTTATAAATACATACAGCATCGGGACGTGGGGGATGCGGCTAAATCCGTCGCGAGTGTCGCTGGCGCACATGTCGTGGACACACGGGGCTTTCTTGCGGTCGACATCGATCGACAGTGACCACGAGATAAGCCGCTATTGGAAACATACTTTATTGCTATTATAGTGGTGATCGAAATCAATTTACGAACTACCTCTTCTAATATTCACCGGGTGATTCACGAAAAACGAAATTTGGGATCATAAGATTATAAGCACCGTCAAATCTATCCTCACTAATATTATAAATGTGAATGTAAGTTTGTTTGGTACGCTTTCACTCGAAATCTACTAAACCGATCATCATGAAACTTTGTACACATGTTCTTGAAGATATTACATGTAACATGGGATACTTTTTATTGAAAAAAAAATGTAAGCGAAACCGCGGGTAAAAACTCGTACATTATAAAGCAAAAAAGTTTTTTTTATAAGTGATATTCTTAGGTACTACCATTCGGAATTCAAAAATTATATTTTTATATTTGATAGAGTAATAATTGAGGAAGGCTTTAGGCTATTTAACATCACGCTACCATCGATAGGAGCAAAGCTGTATTGAAAAAGTTACAAAAACGGGCTAACATTACTAAATAATCGTTGTTTTTATTCCACGCTACCGAGCTACGAACGAAACGGCTAGTTAATAATATAAAGCAGAAAACTATTGTTCGTTTGAACGCGCTATTATTTCGGAATAATAATTCGGAACTACCTGTCTGTCGGAATTCAATAAATATTTTTCTATCTGATAGAGTAATGATGGAGGAAGGTATTCAGACTAGTTTACATCACGCTACCATCAATAGAAGCAAAGCTGTGCTGAAAAAAGTTACAAAAATTAGCAAAAAAGATCTTTAGTTACACGCGAACAAAGCTTAAAAGCTTTAACATGATAGACCATAGACCTCACAACAAAATCCCTCAATTCTGCCCCTCAGTTTGAAATGATGACATAGAAATACTGAATATACGTTATAATCAGTTACAAATAACATTCATCACGCTGTAACGAGTAATTTGATAGCACGCAGGCGTGTTTCCCACGGAAGACGTAATCGAGGTAGGCCAAGTAGTATGTACACAACACATACAGATCAGCTGCTTCACTACGACAAACTCAAATAATCTTGAACCTTCTGTCAACATTCTGATGTGGTCATAGGGTAGTGTTAAAACGTCACATCATCTATACAAATAAAAGGAATGTGAATTTAACGTGTCTATACTTTTTAGATCTAAGTGATTAAGAATTCTTATTAATATTATAAATTCAAAAGAGACTTATTTTGTTTCTTACGCTTTCACGCATAAACCGTTGAATCGATTGTGATGAATTATGGTACAAGATAGATGGGACCCTGGAAACGGGCATAGGATACTTACTCTTCCTCGTGATTTATTTATTGGAAGAAGGGTTAATAAACTTTGTATGAACTTTTTTATTGCTCGTTTGATAAAATCGATATTAACGCGAGTAAACCGTACGTAAAATCTAGTAATCGATTAAATATATTATGTTTGTTTGTGTGAGCACGCATCACTGGTAAAGTACAACGTTTATGATAAAAAGTCACCGGATAAAGCGTACCCTCGAGTAACATTTTGTCTTCGTTTAATTAAAATTAGTTAATTCTATTAGAAGTTATTTTAATTTGAATGACAGGGCGAGATTAAATACTCTTAGTTCCACACGAACGAAATTGCTAGCACATCTATTCATATATATATAAAAACGTTGGTTCAAAATGGCCGTACGAATTGCATTAATCTAACAACATTAATGCGTAGGTTTCATTCAAGATTATTACGTGGGATCGGTCATTGGTGAAGTACTTTCGTTTATAGATATAACGCCGCCGACGCCCATTTGCCGGAAATTAATTAACTTTTTTTTATTAAGTCGGGTTTTAAAATCCCTGTCTTTACAAACTTCCTCATCGCAACCCCATAGGTTTGAGCCTCCGAAAAGGAGCTCTCAAGTGACTCTGCTCGCGCGATACTGTGACACTCTACATCACTGAGACTATATCATCAAACCGCATACCATTCCTGCACTCCCCACACGTTAAGTACACGGTTCTGTAAGGGACTACCTCCACGGCCCTTGCGCGACTCGCCCGATGTCTTTGTTAGGACCTGTTGGTTAGTTAGGCTTGCGAATCTTTGTTCGTTTTCCGGCAGCAGTCCAAGCCGAGGTTCGGCCATTCTGACACTCTTGCGCTCGCTGCCTCAGGGCTGAGTGCCCTCAGCATTTGCTCCAAAAAGTTCGGTAAAACTGTTATATCCTTTACGGCTGGCTAACAGAGTATGTCAGGTCGAAAAAAAAAACATCGCAACGCGCAAACGCATTACCCGGGCTCAGGCCAAGACGAGAGAGGCATGTGATGACTCTTCGGGTGCTAATTACCCAACACTACCCACTAACACACACCACGGCGACACTTCAAACTCCAGTGTTGCCAGAGACAGCTCTCGAAATTCTTCTAGTAGGACCACTATAAGCCTACATATTTCTGAAAGGTTTTTTTTCGTTGCAACGCGCCGAATACCAAATCCTTACTAATGCTATAAATGTAAAAGTTGGCTTGTTTGTTTGTTTGTATGCTTTCGCACATAAACCACTCAATCGATTAAGATGAATTTTGGTGTACAGATAGTTACACTCTTGAGACGATGACAGGCTACTTTTTTTCGCGAAAACCATTTTGGAAGTAAGGTAAAGCGAGCGATAAACTTTGTATGAGACTTTTTATTGTGTTATCCGATTTGTTTGCCTCGTTATGTAAATAAAAGGTTTACTTACAGTAGAAACCCTATCAACATGACGGATACACCATGAATTAATAATCTTTTTAAATAAAATATATTTGTTTATAGATAAAGCGTAGCGTTATGGCCGCAATCTCACCTGATGATAAATGACGCTGTGGTCCAAGATGGTGGACACACTAAGTCTAGCCGAGGGACTCGCTCTTAAGACGAACTGCCGGAACACACGCATAGGTTTTTGGCGGCAGATTTTCAACTTGAGTGCGATAAGAAGCCAGGCGGGCTTGGAAAAAACCCTACCATGCATGGTTTTATAACGATGTTTTCCTTCACCGAAATCTCAAGCTCATTGTAAGTGGATTCCAACTCACTTCCCTTGATGCGGCGTCCGTACACACTACCAACTGAGTTATCATCGCTTTATAACTTTGTGTTCATTAATTGTGCTTACGCTTGACATTGGCGAAATTGCCTAATAGGGCAGATACCGTCCTAGGAAAAAAATAACAAACTTATTTTGCGTTATTTTTTATTAAGTTTAATTAATCAAAAAAACAATGTAACTAAAAGAACACAACAGTTAATAATCGCTCATCCCGTTCCTTTCTCACGCCAGTAATGTCCTGTTTTTTAAGGTTCGTCTACAATAATTATTGTAAACGGGTTCGCCATTTTGCATTCGTCTTTTTTTTCTTACCGACCATCCGCCGATGACCACGATCTATGACTTATACAGCCTACGAGACACATTTTTAATAACCCCCTTTTGGAAAATGGAACGTGTTATTTTGTATTCTAGAAGTCGCTCTTGGTCGTCGTATATCTTTTTTTAAATACAGCCGTGGGAAGCGCATCAATACAGCCTAGTGTTTATAATTTTTTATGTACCGTTATAATTATTTTTACGGCCACAACGAGCTTCACTTTTAATGTATATTAATGATACGTTTGTTGACGTTAAGAGTAAATATCGTGCGGCCTTTGGAATAGAATGTTATAGAAATAAACTTTGTTTGTATTGGAACTCGAATACCCCATTATAAACTGACATTCAAAATTAACCTTGTTTTGGCTGATAGGGAATAATATTTCTCCCTTCAAATTTATTTGAACAACTAAAGTCGTGTCAAGCGTACGACCCGCCTCATAGTAAGCGTTTACGTGAGGGATTAATAGCTGCTTCGCGACATTAAGCTCCTTCTGAATTCCTGACCCTTTTCCTAAACAAGCCCATTATTAAAATGCTATAGAAAAATACAAAAATTTACACACAGCCTCCCTTTGTATGCCGGGCGTCAAATAACCATTCAAAGGACGTCTAAATATCTGCATAGTGCCCTAGATCATGGAGAAATTCCACACTTCATCTAATCACCGAATACACAAGAATAAATAGTTTCTTTAGAAAAATTATGTGAACCAAAATACGCGAAATCGTGGGACAAATTACAACTGTCAAATTTCAGGACATCCTGTAAATGTTTCAATCAGCACTTCTTAAAATCAAATAATCGCCTAATGCAAATAAAAATGTTTTCACTTCAAATAACTTAAAGTCAAAACGAAAACAAAACCGCATGCGAAGTTATAATAATCGATTTTCAAGACTCCCTGTGCACATTACAATGAGCATTACCACCTACAAACGTATCAGTATCGATAAAACAAAAATAATCGATACATATATCGATATGCAGGTATCGATCGTTAAATCGATATCGCAGGAAAGGTGAGGTTCCCACGGACCGTGAGAACGTGGGAGCGAGACGCCACGCTTGTGACAAGGACGGCGATATATACGCGATATTACGACATAGAGAAAGATGGGCCTTGTGAGATGCTTTGTAGGTACTCGCGAACTGTCTCTATTTCAGAAGCCGACACACTATAATTATACAATTTTATTTAATCAGTATTGCCCGTTTTTGTAACTATTTTTAATACAGCTTTGCTCCTATCGATGGTAGCGTGATATTGAATAACCTAAAGCTGTCCTCAATGATTGCTCTGTCAAATACAAACAAGAATTTTGAAATCCGCCCGGTAGTTCTTAAGACTAGCACGTTCAAACAAAGAAATTGAGCCGTTTTTAAATATTATTTTAAATATTAACAATATAAAAAAATATGTTAATAATGTAAAGTTGATTGTCAAGTTGAAAATCTGCCATCAAATACCTATAGATGTGTTCCGGCAGTTGCACTTGGGTTCACATCGTCACTTGATATCAGGTGAGACTGTAGCCATAACGCTAAACCTTAACTATAAAATATTCAATCATATATGAGAATATGATTCGAATATAATATGAATAAGTATGTAAACAGTATGCGATAGGTACAGTTATATTTAGCATAAAAATACAAAGACCAATCGGAAGTCGCATACAATAGACCCCGCGCGAACGCACCAAAAACAGGTGAAAATTAATAATCACATATTCAAACGACTTCGAGCCCAGGAAACGAATACATTGCAAATCTACTACGCGACACTTGCTTATCGATTCAAAACGTGCCACTAAATTTACAGACTTATTGTTGCGTGTCGAAAAAACGATATCGCGTACACTGTGAATTCGATCTGTCAATCGTCGAGCGCAAATGTAAATTTGCCGTACGGTTCACAGAGTTAACGGGTGCAGTCGTAAAAGTCGAAGCTGTATCGCCTTGTCACAGATATGACAGTTTCATGGACGAAAATGTAATTTGGTCCGTTTCGCATCCGAAGTGGCCATTCCCACGCGGGCGTTTGAAAAGTTTTTTTGTATTCTTTTCTGAAAACAAGGTTGTTTAACATCTGGTGACCAGAGTTTTTACTTAGCAATGTGAAATTATTGTTTACCCCATTGTTTTGACTGGCCTATGCGAGAAACGAAACAATAAAAGACACACAGAGTTTTACTATTCTTTTGTCATTACCCGTAATTGAATATTTACAAATCCGAAGCAGATTTCGACTTATGTGAAGTAAAAAAAAAACTTCCTATTTTAAAGCTCTTTATTGTAAACATACATTATTCGAAATTCAAAATTAGCGTTCACGTGTTAACCACAGCTTAAATCAAGATTTTTTTTTGTTAAAATCACTGGACTCACATCCTTTAGGCTTGACTTTGTAATATTCATATATAGCACTAAATTTATTATTATTAATTCTTTGAAATCGAATAATGAAATAAATAAACTATAGTTCATTTCATTTGTGCCCTGTGTGTGTGCTACACACAAAATGCCATCAAAAGTTACCGCCATATAGAAATAAACATCATTAAGTTTATTAAAAGACTAACAGTCACCCGGCAGATAATATCCAACCCTCTCGAATAGTCAGTAACTAAACCACAACACCATTTATCCCGATCGTAATAATTAACATCTTCTCTATGGTAAGTGCCCAACTTTATTTGTCTATGTAGGCAATAAACAAAAAGCAACACCCAGACTTAATACAGTTATTTCTGGATCATACAAAAATTAGTCAGTGCGGGAATCGAACTCGCAACCCTTCGACATTTTCATACATACAGACTATAAAAATCACTACTATATAACTAGAAGAATGTTAAGGGTAGAAGAATGTTGAGATGACGGCTGATAGAGTAGAGTGGAAGTAGAAAAAACGTTGTGCCGACTCTACTTAGGTGGGATAAGGGTAAGGAAGAAGACAGATTATAAAAATCACTGCAAGATACGAGTTGCCGCCATAAATTCAATTTTTTTTATAGTTGACGATCAGCGTTAACGACACAATCTCACCTGATACTAAGTGACGATGTGGCCCAAGTTTTGTGGAAGGACTGGCTCTCAAGTGTTACTGCTAGAACACACCTATAGGTATTTGGCGACAGATTTTCAACTTGAGAGTGGTAGCTAGTTAGGAGGGCGCATTGGAAAGTGCCTTATCCATATATGGTTTTTAATAAACAAAATTCCTCCACAGGTTTAGCGTGTCCACCAACTTGTGCCGTATCGTCACCTAAGATAAGGCGAGATTATGTCCATAACGCTAAACCTATAAATTTTTTTTCACTATAACAAGAAAATAGTGTGATATATAACACTAACTGACCCGACAGACTTTGTCCTGTCTTAACTATGAATATATTTTACTAATATTAATTCGTATGTGGGAGGCGCCCGACGTGACGGCCCAGTGGCATGTGCGTGAGCTGCGCGCGGCACTGGATAGTACTTAGACATTGCAACATTACTTTATTATTCTAGAATAAAAGATTTTTTCTAAGATAAATGTAGCCTAAGTTACTCCTTATTACATCAGCTACCTGCCAATACAAGTCCCGTCAAAATCGGTCCAGCCATTTCAGAGATTAGCCGGAACAAACAAACAGACAGACGAAATTTGTACAAAAATGTTATTTCGGTGTATGTACCGTATATATTCATATACATGTAGTAAAAACGGTTATTACAAAATTACAAACAGACTCTCCAATTTTATTTATATGTACAGATTATGCCAAAATTTGAACCCATAGTGATTCGCATCACGAACCGCACCCAACTGCGTCTAATGATCTATGATTCACTGAGACGGGTCCACGAGTACGTGCTCTGAAGTTTGGATTAACCATACACACATTTTATTTAGGTAATAGCTTTTTGAATAACAAAACAAAAAAGCAAGCCGTCACGAGACGTTCGGCAGATGCGAAACATAAAAATTAATATTACAACATATCATTAGCAAAAACTAATATAAATCAATCAAGAAAATAATTAAGTAAAATAATTGAATAAGGTTAAATCAGAAAGTAAATGTTTTAACTTAAGTATTAGTGCTGTATGAAGATTTACTGCGTGGCAGATTTAGGAATATTATAACATATAATATTATATAATATAACAATTACCGTCAAATTATCTTAACAGAAATCTCGGTTCCACAAAAATTACGGACAATCTAAACGTTTATTATTCACTTAACACCACGAGCTATCACATAAACAACTACACATTGCTCTAAACGATCAGTAGCCGATACTTACGAAGCGATAAAAAAAATTAACCCGAAAGTACTAGAATAGGCGTGTTCCGGCAGTTGCACTTGAGAGCCAGTCCCTTCTATAAATGTCGGCAACGCACCTGCGATGCCCCCGGTGTTACGGGTGTTCATGAGCGGCGGTGATCACTTACCATCAGGTGACACGCTCGCTGGTTTGACCCATATTCCATAAAAAAACTAATCTTAATAATTAATCAAAATTAAAAAAAAAAAACTATAATAACACTATACGAATTAACCCAACAGCTGCTTGTTACCAGCAGACACGTATTTTCACTTAACATCACGTGCTGCCGTGGTCTTACCGACGGCGATGTGCCAATAACTTTTAAGAGTCCTTTGTAGAAGCAGAAGGTATTTCGCTAAACAGGAGTTTAATTAGGAGGCATATCTCATTTTTGTTTTACGCAATTGTAATGAAAAACACACTTCAAAAGTTTCACTTACCTTAATACCTTTGAAAATATCAGATAGAAGATGGTACTTTGCTTTCGATACGCCAACCACTGAACAACGTTACATGGCTAAAATATCAGTAGCCAATCCTTACGAAGCGAGTAAATAAAAATAATCCCAAAATAATTAATATTAATAAATAATTCTAAATTCGAATTAAAAAAAAAAAGGTAATAACATCGTCCAAATTGATCCAACAGCTGCTTGTCAACAGCAGACACATATTTTTAGACAGAGATGGCAGACTATCGAATACTGAAAATAAAATGAAACAAACTCTGGTACTGCAGCAAGGTGTTTAGAAGTTAGCAGATGGTTTTAATTTATTTAATTATAAATGAGCTTAGGTAATCTCTGTGATTTGAAATAAATGTAAACGGAACTTAAATCGTAAAACCTTCTAAGTCGACCTAACGACATTGCATAGTACATATAAGGAAATGTATGATAATAAAACCAGCCCACGTTATTTCGTTATACCTAAACATTTAATCAAATACTTGAACAGTAAGATGTACAAGTCTGAGCACTTTTTTTTTAATTTTATTAAGTTTTTTTTTTTTTAATTGTCTACAATCACTGGACACACATCTTTACAGCCTAAATTCGTATATTGTTTTTCTCCTAATATCTTTCTCATAAAATACTGAATATAGAAGAATTGACGAAGGAGTTTTTATAAAATGTGTAAATACATACATCTCTGTTAAAGCCATCAAATTACGTAACATAGCATACGTTTATGTGTTATAATAAAAACAGTTAAGAGCAATCCAAAGCCTCACTTTTACGCAGTGCCATAATTATAAAAGGTGTGTACTTTTACAATGTGTACATGAAAATAGCACCAATGGCAAAAAATTTGAGACGCAATATATTACAGCGTGGTATGTACATATTATGAGGTCAGATATTATATCACTAGAAGAATATAAAGGTAAGATATAGGAGTACCGGAAGACCCTAGAATATATAGAAGAACTTTAGCAATAATTATCGCTCAATATGTCTCATATTCACACACGCTTCTCTTACGATGCGAGAAGGATACCTGCAAATAAATTTTACCTATGTCAAAATAGGGTAGACTAAAGAAAAAATAAGTTCATTTTGCAAAATTCCGACGCGTTCTTACGTAGAGAATTTCTCTAGAATCACTAGATATTTCTATAACCTGGCAACATTAAAGATTTAAATAACAAATTTCGGAATTTCGAACGCATCGACGCGGCGCGGGCCGACGTCGTATTGCGCGTGCGCTTCTCTGTAACATTCCCTGAGTCCTTTTCCCACGGTCATTAGTGTCGTCACAAGTTCGGCCTTCGATCTGGACGACTGCGGTACATTCCTTATTCACTCGGACTTATATTTGCTAGGTGTCTATATGGTAATTAGCCGATATTTTAAGTGTATCATAATATTACCTACATATGAATCATTTAACGCTACGTAATTTTATAACAAAGTCCCTTTGTTATGAGGTTGAAGCGATGATAGCTCAGTGGTACGACTTCGCGTCACGGTACGTGAGTTCGAATCCATCTATAATGAACTTGAGGTTTCGGTGTAGGAAAACATCGTGAGGCAACTATAGCATGGAGGTAGAGCTTTTTCTAATGCCCACCTTGCTAACAACCACCCTCAAGTTGAAACTCTGCCGCTAAATATCAATAAGCGTGTTCCAGCAGATGCACTTGAGAACAAGTTCTACCACAGGTTTAGCGTGACAGCAACTTGAGCGGTATCATCCCTTAAGATCAAGTGAGATTATAGCCATAACGCTAATCCTTAACTATAAAAAAATGTATATAACCACAATCTCCCTTGAAGGTATGTGACGATGTGACTTTAGATGGTGGGCACGCTAAGCCTAGAGAGGAGACTGGCTCTCAACTGGAACTTCCGGAACATACCTATAGGTATTGGTGGCAGATTTTCAAATTGAGAATGGTTATTAACCAAGTGGACCACAGAGAGATAAACCCTACCAACCCTACTATACACTAGACCCTATGGTTTTATCATGATATTTGCCTCATAGTAGAGATTCGACTACCAAATGAGTGACCGGCGTTTCGAAATCTCTCCAAAACGAGATATTATTTAATACGGGTTGGTTAACTTGTTGTCAGTACAATGGTATAGTTTATTCATTTAATGGCAATATTCCAAAACGCCATACAATCTCCAGTCAATCCAGTAGCGTCTCTTAATTTTAAAGAACAATCGCGAAGAAACAATCTACATTAATATTATCAAGTGGAAAAGTTTGTTTGTTTAAGTGTCCTAAACTTAACAACTACGAGGCGAATTCAAAAAATACTTCTAGTATTTGATAGAGCAATTATTAAAGGCTATTTAACATCACGCTTGCACCAATAGCAGCGAGGCTGTACTGGAAATAAGTTACAAAAACGGGCAAAAATAGTTAAATAATTTTTACTGACACACGAACGAAATCTCGAGCATAGCAAGTATTCCACAGTCAGAGAAGCGCGCAATATATTTAATCCTCTAATATCTTTGAACTCGGGGCAAAAGCCAGCTCCTAAACGAGAAAGTAAATTGACCACAAACGATAGAGAACAGATCGCTCACTATCATTTTCGATTAATAAAAACAATTACATATTTGTAATTGATTGACATACTTCATTCGCGTGACATTAAAAGTTTTTTTCCACCTCTCAGCAATACCACATATTTCTGGATGAATTTGAACCTTTTTTTGGTTAGCGTACGGTCTTAATCTCGCCTGATTTTAAGTGACGATGTGGCCCAAGATGGAGCACAAGCTAAGCCTAGTGGAGAATCTGCCGCCAAATACCAATAGATGTGTTCCGGCAGATGCACTTGAGAGCCAGTCCCTCCACAGGTTTAGCGTGTCTAACAACTTGGGCCGTATCATCACATACGTTCAGGTGAGGTTATGGCCACAACGCTAAACCTTAAGTATAAAAAAGTGCAACTGCCGGAATTTATCTTTAGGTATTTGGTGGCAGATTTTCAACGTGAGGATGGTAGCTAGCCAGATGGATATTAAAATAAGGCCTACAGTCATGCTACGGTTTCATCACGATGTTTACCTTCACCAAAAGCTCAAGCTCGTTATTGGTGGATTAGAACTCACATGGCTTGAGGCGGCGTCCGTACACACTACCACTGACAGCAGCAAACATTTCATGATGATCAATTGAGCAGTTATGAATTAACCATCTTACTCTCTCATTATTTTTTATTCATTTTGTTCGGCTCCTAAAAACCGTAGCAAGATCCTAAATAGCCTACAAATTCCCTGAGACGTTGACTGCCAAATGCAAACATTTTCTTCAAACTTGACTAGTAGTTCTGGATATTAGAGTGTGGCGGCACACAAATAGGTTTGCAAGCACACATACAACTAGACCCCAAGGTTGTGCTGAATCACGCGGTCCGCCAATGCACAAAATTGTAGTAATATTCAGTCCCGGAACACATAATGTTAGCCTGACATATCCGGTAACAAGTAATCGGCATTTACTTAATTCTAATGTGTGTTAATGTTGCAAAATATAAACGTATATATTTTAATTGACTTGCAGTTACATGACAAACTCCAATGAATTAGGTAAAGACATACAAAAGAGCATTCAAACAAACAAACGAACTATTCATCTTTACTGTACTTACATTTATAGACATTTTTGATCCCGTTTCGAATATAATTTACATCGATAATATACTATAGACAATAGATTAGTAAATTACTCTGATTGTACAGATTGTGGTATGTGTTTATAAGTTTTCTACATTTGTGTAAAGTGCGGGGCCGAGCTGCGGAATGCGCATATGTAGACAATAAGTAAAGCTTAGGGCGGGACTGAAAACCAGCGCTATGTGATGCTACCATGTTACACAGCATTAGTTGCGACCGTCCCTTTGCTATAAACTATAAGGTAACATTGTGGAAATTTTGCAGAAACATTTAATATCTATACCTACTATAATAATATTATAAAGTGGAAAAATTTGTATTTTTTTTCCTAACGAATAGACTCAAAAACAACTGGACCGATTTCAAATATTCTTTCATCATTACAATGCTACTTTAGCCCGGACTAACATACGCTATATAATTTAAAAAATATATAAATGATTAAATAAAATTTCAGTTCCAAGCGAACGGAATCGCGAACACAGCTAGTTGGCAATAAATTATTATCATACTTATGCTTGCACAGAATGAAAATATATCAGCATACAACGGGTCTTGTACAAAGTGAACCAGCTGTAGTCAATTGTTTATAATTGTTATTATCGCAACCAGCCGCTCTCGAGATGCGAAAGCTAGGCAATGTTACCCGCAAATGTCATGAGAAGATCATCATTGACCGACCACGTAACACTCGATCGGGGTTTTAAACTATTCACTTGAATAGAGTGCATATCGCGCCCCGACATATAAGGTGCCCGGTTTGCATTAACTATGAGACGGTTATAAATAGTTTTTTTTTTTTATTTATTTTTTTTCTTTTTTTTCGAATTGACATACGCTGTTAGCCCCAGGGGCTTTGACAGCTTCACCGAACTTTTTGGGGCAAGTGCTGAAGGCACTCAGCCTCGAGGCAGCGGGCACGAGGGTGCCAAAACGGCCGAACCTCGGCTTGGGTTGCTGCCGGTAAGTGAAAAAGATTCACGATCCTGACTAACCAACAGGTCTTGTCTTACAAATTTAGTGATCCTAACAACGACCTTATTAGGTAAGCAGCTCAGGGCCGCGAGGGTAGTCCCTTACAGAACCACGCGAGGGTAGTCCCTTACAGAACCACAGGTTATAAATAGTATCACGTGTTATCAATATAAACTTAAAATAATATTTGTAAGGTAACTTCTTTAGGGTTGCTATTGAAATTATCTCCGGTTGACAGCTGATGTGAAAACTTCTAGAAAATCTAAGCTATGACTTCTTTACGGTACTAAAGTTGTCAAAAGTACCGACATGAAAAAAATAAAAGATTTTTCTAGTATAGCATCGTGGTAGGACTTTTTCTAATTCCTGGCTAGCTACTACCATCAAGTCGAAAATCTGCCGGCAAATACCCATAGATGAGTTCCGGCAGTTACTCTCGAGCGCCTGTCACTCCACAGATTTAGCGTGTAAACCATCTCAGACTGTATCGTCACTTAACATCAGGTGAGATTGTGGTCTAATGTTACACCTATATAGTACATAAAAAAATGTTTAGCAAATAAAAAAAAAACCGTTTGAATACAATACCGAGCTAGGCTCGGTCACCCAGGTACTCTCAACTTAAGTGATATAAAACAGCAACTGCACTAAGCAATCAACTGATAACAAGCAAACTTCTCTTATCACGACAGCTTATAGCAACATATGTCCTATACCCGTCTCATTCTAACACACGGTGAGAATCAGCCGTGTCGCTCGTACTTATTTTCTAACTCGAACAGCTGTTTCGAAACGGGACAGAGGTGAGCTTTACACCGGATTCTTAGGGCTGCCACGTTTGTGAAACTTCCGAATATATTATACTATATATGTCTGCGATTCTAATCACCTTTTATACGTTACTAGCATTTACCTGCGGCTTCGCTCGCGTTACTATTGATTTTGTTAAACAAATCAGATGACGCAATCAAAAGCTTCAAAAAAAGTTTATTCCTCTCTTCCCTACACTTTCAATAAGGTTTTCGCGAGAAAAAGTAGCCTATCATCGTCTCCAGGTTTGCATCTATCTCTATACCAAAATTCATCATAAACTATTCATCGGTTTAGGCGTGTAAACAAACAAATGTCAGCGTGTTGTCAAATATCCTAAAGTTTTCCCCAATTATTTCTCTATCAAATACGAACAGAATTTGTGAAATCCAATTGGTAGTTGCTAAATGTAGCGCGTTTAAACAAACTGTAATATTATCTAAAAAAAAAAAGTCATTACTTTTTAGTGTAATGGCTAGCTACTGTTGTAAAGCTATTTACTCTACTATAATTCTATATTATTCTATGTGAAATACTATGTTTTTTTGGTGGCTTTTTCTAATGCTCGTCTGGCTAGCAACCACCCTAAAGTTAAAAACCTGCCGCCAAATACCAAGAGGTGTGTTCCGGTAGCTGCACTTGAGAGCCAGTTCCTCCACAGGTTTAGCGTGTCTACCAACTTGGGCCGTATCATCACTTAAGATCAGGTGAGATTATGTCCATAACACTAAACCTTAACTATAAAAAAAGCATGTGTAGCAAACATAAACCTTCCTCTTAAATCACTCTATCCATTGATTATTGATTGAATGATCCATTGACAGAAAACTGTATTAAAATCTTTTACGTGGTTTAAACTATCTAAGCGAACAGCCGGAGCAACTTTATTTATATCTATATAAAGATCATATTAATGTAGATAAACGAAATCGTTCCTACGGTATAGGACATACAAATTTAAATTCTATAATAAATAACTTCTTTATACGTAACGAAAATGCGACTACTATACAGATATAGTAATAATAATTGAAGCTCTAATTAAAGAAATATGAAAAATAAATATATATAATTTTCGACAACCCTAATGTTTATTGCTTCAGTCAGCTGCTCGCGCACCGTTTTCATACGTTTAAGGCTCCTCGTGCCAGCTGTCTCTTTGTTTTTTTTTTTTCTCCACCGACCTTTGCAAAGGCCGTATTATGCAGCTATTATTATGTGCAATTTCACTAGAAGTTTTTAATATTACCCACTGTGATGGCTACACACACATATCCTTACATATATCTTATTAGCTATGCCTGAGACTTCGTTCGCGTGGAGCAATGTTTTAATAACTTCAATACTGCTTTTCTCCTATCGGTGGTAGCGTGATGTTAAATATAGCCTTACCCAATAATTGCTCTATCAACTGCAAAAATAATTATTCAAATCCGACTAGTAATTCCTAAGATTAGAACGTTCGAACGAACAAACTTTCCTTCTTTATATAATTTTATTTATTGCAACTGTTTATGGTTCCCGTTAAGTACAATCTCACCTGATGTTAAGTGACAATGTGGCCCGAGATGGTGGACACGCTAAGCCCAGTGGAGGGCCTGGCCCTCAAGTGCAACCGCCGGAACACACCAGTAGGTATTTGGCGGCACATTTTCAACTTCAACCATAACTAAAGCGGCGATTTAAAAATATACGTGTACACAGCAGAGTACCGAAAATAATTACCAACGGATAACGGGATCCAAAAACTAAGTACAGTAGAACCGACTACGAAAGCGCCTCCGCATCGATTGGTCGAAGTCCCATGCCGATAAGTTCAGCAATTTTGACCGTCAAATAAACTGTACATCCTTTATATGTATACGTAAGAGATACCGTGAGAAATATATCTTAAATAATACACTCATAGGTTACAACATGGCCGTCAGTCGTATAACGGGAAACCACAGATAACGCATCCGTGCTACTTTTTTTTTTACGCAATTTTTTTTATTTTTATAATTACACAAATTATGGTTTCGATATTTGATATTCCGGCCGATATACATGTATATGTTAATGATCACATATATACATATGACGCATTAACATATACACGCATATACATACTATGGGCCGCGGTTCTGTTCACGTGTTTCCTTAGTGATTTGTTTATTTAATAATTAATATTATAGTGAAGAAGATTTGTATTTTTGGTTTTCAACAAATAAATTGAAGAACTATCGAACTGATTTCAAAAATTATATCACGATTAGATATTAACAACTCTGAGTAACATAGGCGATATTTTTTTTTTATGAAAATGAATAAATAACGTTTTAGTTCAACGTCAACGGAGTCGCGGGCACAGCTAGTATAGCTATATTTTTAGTAAAGATGTCAACTACCGAATAGAGAAAATTACATAAAAATACACCGGGAAGAGTATTTACTGTATTATTTTTTTAATTTTTTTCCCCAATACCGAAGGAACTATTTTGTTTTGCAAAATAAATTATTATTCATTCTAATAAAATTACAATTTTAATCAAATCTGACAGGCACATAGACAGACAAAAAATCGAACTAATATATTCTTGATCTCTATACTGATAAGAAAGCACACCGCAGTTACATATTTTTTTAAAGCTGTTTATTAACTTCACCTGTATGTTTGTTTGTTTGTACCGACTCCTTTGGGCGCGATTTTGACCTACTTTAAACGGCCAGATTTCGTTAAAACTTTGTAGATTTATCGAGGACCGATGACAATACACTAATTTGATAAAATGATTCCATTTTTCAATTTGTAAAGGTTATTATTTATTTATTTAATACAACAAGAATTTAGGAAGGCTTTACGCTATTTACCACCTATAGGAGTAAGGATGTATTGAAATAAGTTACAAAAACGGGCAATATAACCGTACCTTTACTTAATATTATAAATGTGGAAGTCATTTTCTTACACTTTGACGCCTTAACCGCTGAATCGATCACGATTAATATTGGTAAAGAGACAGTTGGGAACCTGGAGACAGTGATAGGCGACTGTTCCTCGCGAAAACCTTATTGGAAGTGGGATAAATAGAGGGATAAACTTTGTATGAAACTTTTATAGCACCCTCCGATTTGTTTGACAAAATCAATACTAACGCGAGTGACGCCGTACGTTAAATTTAGTATTAAATAATGTTTAGTTCCATGCGAACGAAGTTGCGGGCGATTGTTAGTAATGTGTTAGACATTAAGCGCACAGGTGGATATCAAGCAGATGGTAAGTGATATAGAAATGTTTATTAAGGCGACAGATGGTAAAACTCCTATAGCTTACATGACAGGTATATTTTTATATCAATGTCTTACTGCTAGGTACATAAAGAATTGGGTCGTGACCATCACGAACCAGGTGCGATGGTAGCTCATTGGTAGTGTGTACGGACTCCGTGTCAAGGGACTAGAGTTCAAATCCATCTACAAATGAGCTTGAGCTTTCGGTGAAGGAAAACATCGTGAGGAAACCATGGCATGGTGGTAGGGCTTTTTCTAATACCCGCCTGCTAGCAACCACCCTCAAGTTGAAAGAGTGACTACAAATACCAGTAGGTGTGTCACGGACTTCCTCATCAGAACGCATAAACGTATTACCTGGGCTCAGCCCAAGGCGACAGCAGCATGTGGTGACCCATCGGATGATAATCAACCACAACTACCCACTACCACGCACCACGGCGAAACTTCAAACTCCCGTGTTGCCAGAGACGACAGCGCCCACACATCTAATAGTTACTTCCCTTTTTTTTTTGTTAACGTGGTGTTTAAAATCCCAGTCTTTACGGACTTTTTTTTTTTTTATGTTGCACAGCAAAGTGACTGCACTGGACCTGATGGTAAGTACAGTACAATCCATATCAGCGGCGACTGACAGCGGACAGAATACACTGCCAGTCGCGGCTGTCATGCTGGCCTGCTTAGGTACCTCTTCACGCCTCTTTTGAAGGACCCAATATCATAGGAAGGAGGGAATACGTTGACAGGAGGACGGTTCCACAATTTCACGGTGCGACAGAGATAAGAGTCAGCAAACTTTTTGGTTCTGGATGTTATAGGTGAAACCGTGAAATTGTGACACAGAAGCCCCGCTCGTGTGGTTCTGTTGTGGAAAGGAGCGGAGGGGATGAGTTCAAAGAGCTCCTCAGAACACTTCCCCAATGCAAAGCGCAAACACATTACTTGAGCGCAGGTCAAAGGCATCAGGAGCACGTGGCGACTCATTGGATTCTAATCACCCAACACTATTCACTAAAACACACCACTTCAAACTCCCGTGTTGCCAGAAGCCACGAACAGCTTTCACAATACTCTTAGTGTAATAGTTACCACCTTCAAGTTGGAAATCTATCGCCAAATACATATAGAATGTTCTGGCAGTTACACTTAAAGCCCATCTCTACACTAGGCTTAGCGTGTGTGTCAACTACCTCGGATCATGTCGTCGCTTAGCATCAGATGAGATTATGACTACTACAACGGTAAACTTAAAAACTATTTAAAAAAAAAGGGAGTTTGAACAGTTTTACATAAGAGAATCACCAACGTATTTGATGCAATGAAGACTTACAAGAAATCCTATTTTAGGAGAGGAAATACAATTCATACTTTTGAGAATGCTAACTCTACATTTTTACAATGTAGCTCGATGTATCTCGGACTACTTAACTATAATAGTCATTTAACATCAGGTGAGAGTAGGCACAAACACCAAAAAGCATACTTATAAATAAATTAAAAAATAGCGATCCACGAGTCTCTGTATAGCGAATAGCATATAGGCATTTAGTCTGGTTTATTACCACAGTCGTTGTAGGGGCCAGTTAATAAAACACATTCGTACTTATGGGGGTAGAAGATGGCGTCGCATAAAACAAAAACTTTGTTATCTATTACACGTTATTACAGATATTTATTATTTTATTAAGGTTTTATACCGCAAAAAATAAATATTTTAAAATAATTAAATGTTTATACTGTTATTAATTGCCATATATCATATACAGGGGTCTATGATTTGTAACGCAATATTAATAAACACTATCGTCATTCAATTAGTAAGGACAAAATGGCGCTGTTAAATATGTTAACAACAGATATTCATAAATGAGAAGTAATCGTGTCATGCCAATACACCTATAATGAAATAAATTTCAAAGAAATTTTAAACTCGGTAACGTCCCCATTAAACTCAACGCATATCTGATTATCAATTCTTGGTAAAAGAAAAAATTACACCATGATACATACAAAAGAAAATACTCACCGCATTGTTTAGCTTTAACTAGAGCCGCCATTATGTTACAAAATTACACGTAAACGCATTCAAAATAACAAAAGAGTTCGCAAATTAATTACTAACTATTCTTTCTTTCACGAACACGTCCTTATCCGAGACATAAATATGACGGTAATTGTATTAGACGTTAAAAATTCGAAATATCAAACGAATTTGAAAACACCTTCAATTATTTTTATTTTATAGGTACACATTTTTTTTAGGAATGGCAACTTTGATTATTATTGTGAAAGAACTTCGTAACAGATAATAACAGGATAATAAAGTTTTAAGCGGGACGTTAATCAGTAACTTTGTATGAGTCATGTTTTTTTTTTTTTATTCATAGCATTATTATTTGGCGCTATGTTATGAAATATACGTTTGTGTAATGCGTGATTATTGTACATACGGGAATTAGAATTAAATAATTCTGGTTGGATTTGTTAGTTGCTAGAAAACTTCTTGGACAGTTTTAAATACAGTTCGGATCTTGTCTGAGTGTTGTATGGACACCCAAGTTTCTTAATATATTTTATTATTCTACATGTCATTGCAAAAATGTTATTTAAAAATAAAGATGCCATATAGTGATTTTTCTAATCTCCTGAATTTTGACTACAAAACAATCACGTTGTCTTATGTAAGTACTAGGAAATCATAAATCGAGAGTAACTATTATAATTTCTATATAAATAGACAAAGACAAAAAACAGTTTTAGTACTTCTTTGAGCTCTGTATTTGAATCGATTTTCAATTTTTTTTGTTATGTGTTGACGACATTCATGCTTTAGTGCCGCTACACTAAATCTGCGGCCCGCCGGGCATTTATTGTTGGTCTACCTGGTATTACATTATTTTAAATAACCTAAGACCATGTAAATTAACATGACTAATACATGTTTGTGGGTTCTACAGAAAATTGGTTGACTATGGCTCTTTTAGTGCCACCAATAATGTGCAGTACCTATTTTTAAGGCTAGTGTTACCATAAAAATTATCTAGAAATTACATTTTTCCACCTATATAAAAACTTACACGAATTTTCGAGAACGATTGCGGTAGAATTTTGACCACTACTGGAGCACTTGTTGTATTTATTATTGCAATATTAACTGATTAACAACAAAACTTAAATCACGATGATACGGTGGTAGTTTATTCGGACATCGCGTTGAACGATACAAGTTCGAATCCTATTATACACCTGAGTTTTTGTTTTCTTAAGAAAAACAACAGTTTGTGGTAGGGCATTTTTGAATATACTCCGAGGTAGCTACCACGTTAACTTGACGATCTAACGCTCAAATACCTACAGGTAAGTTACGAGACATATAAGTACTGGAGCACATGTAAGTAAGTTTAGGGTATACGTGAATCTCTTTGCAGTTGAATTGAAACTCACGTCCACTGATGCAGTGTTCAGACACACAACCAAGCTATCATCTCTTCGAATTATATAATAACCTATTTACGCGCAATTACGACAATTTACCATGCAAAACGCCACTAATTTTACACGCGTACAAATAACAAAATTATGTGAGTTAAAATAAAAACCATAACTTTAAAGATTATCATTTCGCCATAAACTCCCACGACACATAACCTCTGCGGTTGTATTTTTTTTTATTTCTCACGTGTCTACGCCAAGGAAGCCTATCAACAAACATTATCAAAACGCGTCCCAGGTAAGGAATAACCGTTGAGTTCGTTCACAACGAAAGAGTTACAATATAACTCACCTAGTCCGATCTTTTTCTTAATTTTCTTCAAGACTTTCATCTTGGAACCTTTCTTGTCCTTTACGGGCGTCGTCTCCGGCTCGAGGGCCAACGGTGGTAGGACGAGCGTCTGCGGCGGCATTTGGATCCCGTGCCCCGAAGCCCTAGGGCACGCGGGACAATGGCACGGGCCCCTAGCCTGCCGCACGCTCATACAACTACTTACGCCCATCATTTAAACGGTTTTAATTGAAAACGACGATATAAAACGAAATATTAAAACAACCGAAAAAATTTAACGTTAATAATTCATATCATCACTAAAACTGGCAGAAAGAGTCACAGTCCATTACAAAACGAAATAAAAAAAAATATATATATATATGACAGTAGACGAATCGGACACGGTCTGTAAGCTTTTCAAAATTCGAACTCACGATTTTGACGTAACGCGTACGGTACACGGTACTTGTGTTACACGGATTGTAGGAACGACGTGCGGTGCGTGACTAACGACCGCTCACGACGCGACCCGGCGGCGGAGTGAGATCCCGTGCTCAGCGAACGGTGGAAGGGCCTTGGGAAAGCTGCGCGCGCATCTGACGTGCCTGCAGGACGAGCCCTCACGCACCATCCTTCTTTTCTATACAACTTTAGAAAGAGACAGCGATACCCAGCTGAGCGAGAATGTCAACAAGTTTTTTTTTCAGCAGATGACAACATGGCGAGGGACTGAAAAGTTTAGAAAGTTTTGGGAAAAGTTAATTTTAGTTTATGGCATTATATATAGTACATGCAGTATCACACTGAATCATTCTCAGGGTTCGTAGATAGACTCATTGACGAAATTTAAGGCTATATATGCCTACAGCAAGTTTTATTTTAGATTTTTTGTCTGTACAAAATCCATAGATTTATTGTTAGCGCTTTTGTATTCTTTAGTTCTTTGTTTGTTTATTATTACTCTTCCACGACTCAACTACTCGACTGATCGTATACACGTTGTAAGGGGTACAGAGAAAAACATAGGGTACTTTGCAATCAATATAAAATACTGTTCTCTAAAGATAAAATAAATTACTATCAGTTTGATGAAAGTTAATTTAACGAGAACGAAGTCGCAGGTAATAATAGTTAATTATAAATAATTTTCGAGGCAATAATAATTGATGAGTAAATAAACTGTGAAGCGAAGATGGCTCAGTGGGTAGTGTGTAAGGACGCCGCATCAATGGATGTTAGTTCGAATCCACGTGCTAGCTACCACTCTCAAGCTGAAAATCTGCCACCAAATACCTATAGCTCTGTTTTAGCCACACCGGAAGCCTGTGGGAGTTCTCCACAGATTTAGCGTGCCCACCAGCTTGGGCCACATTATCATTTAACATCAGGTGAGATTGTAACCATAAAGATAAATCTATCCTACTAATATTATAAGTGCGAAAGAGTGTTTGTTTGTTACGCTTCCACGTCTAAACCACTGAACCGATTGTGATGAATTTGGGTATAAAGATGTCGGTAGGTCACGCGGAAAACTTACTGGAAGTGGCGTAAAGAGAGGAATAAACTTCGTGTGAAACTTCTAATTGCATCATCCGATTTGACAAAATCAATATTAACGTGAGCGAAACCGCAGGTAAAAACTAGTGTACTACTTTATATATACGGAAAATACAGTACCAATGACACCCACTAGCTATAATGAGAAACCTTAACTATAAATAGATATATTATTTTAATAGTTTAAAAGTTATATCGTTATGGCCATAATCTCATCATCTTAAGTGATCTTAATCTTAAGTGCCGATACGGCCCAAGTTGGTGGACACGTTAAACCTGTGGACGGACTGGCTCACAAGTGCAACCGCCGGAACACACTATAGGCATTTGACGATAGATTTCTTACTTGAAGGTGGTAACTATTAGAAGTGTTGCGGCAGATTTTTTAAATTGAGGATGGTAGCTAACCAGGTGGGCATTAGAAAAAGCTCCACCTACAGGCTATGGTTTCCTCACGATATTTCCTTCGCCGAAAGCTCAAGCTCATTGTCGGTGGATTGAAACTCACGACCTTTGCACTGATCATCACTTCAAACCTACTGGACCTATAAAACATCACAATGGAAGTAAACATCTTACATCTTCATTATTGAGTTAATAAAAAAAGTTAGCTCATATGTCATCGTGTTTAAAGGTCTTTGAACTCGCGGTAGTTTTAATCTAAGCAGATGCTGAATATCTAGAGGGGGTTGAAACGGGGATAGAAAAAAAAGACGCATCGACACGCGCGTGCGTCGAGCGCAAGGTGCGCCAGCGCATCTGGCAATTGGCAATGTGGTACACGACATCTTTGGATAGGCGAAATGCTAAACCGCTTTCTAAATTATGTTATCCTGGTAACAATTGTAAACGTGCACACTGAGACCCTTGATAAGGGCAACGGAATTTGTTAACATCATAGGAATTTATTTCTCTAAATTGGTAGTTCTGTAATCATCCATCTGTATTTTAAATAAGTATATAATGTAAGCATGGTGGTAGGGCTAGCTACCACCCTCAAGTTGAAAATCTGCACTTGAGAGCCAGTTCCTCCGCAGGTTTAGCGTGTCTACCAACTTGGGTCGTATCGTCACTTAAGATCGGTGAGATTATGGCCATAACGCTAAGCCTTAACTATTAAAAAAAATCCTCCGCTATGTCTGTCTGTCACTGGTAGTGTGTATGGACGCCGCGTTCAAGAGGACGTGAGTTCGAATTCCTGCAATAAACCTAAGTTTTCAGTGAAGAAATACATCGTGATGTAACCATAGCATGGCGGTAGGTCTCTTTCTAAAGCTCGCCTGGCTTGCTACTACCCTCAATTTAACAATGTGCCTCCAAATACTAACAGATGTTTTCCGGAAGTTGCACGCGGAAGCCAGTCCCTCCACTAAGCTTGGCGTGCCCATCATCATAGGCCACATCGTCACTTAACATCAGGTGAAATTGTGGCCATAACGCTAAACCTAAATTATAAAAAATATATATATTTACAAAATAATCCTCCGTGCAAATTTCTCCATACGATAACACAAAGAATACAATTAACCTTAGACGAGGGTCAATAAATAATTAATTGAAATTAGTCTTAATTGCTATAATTAAGCCGAGCCGGGTGCAAGAGCATTAGCTTAGTCATAGCGTAACGAAAACAAAACTAACCTGTGCCCGTGACATCGTTCGCGCGAATTTGAAATGAAAGTAACTTAAGTTATTCATTATAACGTTAGCAATTATCATTTAGATACAAGATGAGCTAATAAAAATATATCAATCAAATAAAACATAAATAAGGCCACATAAAGGTCACACAGATACACGTACGTGGATTTTTGAAGCGATGATAGCTCAGCGGTAGTGTGTACGGATTACACGTCAAAGGGCGCGAGTTCGAATCCACCTACAATGAGCTTGAGCTTTCGGTGAAGCAAAACATCGTCAAGAAACCACAGCATGGTGGTAAGGCTTTTTCTAATGCCTGCTTGGCTAGCTACCAAATAACGATAGGTGTGTTCTGGCAGTTGCACTTGAGAGTCAGTCCCTCAAGCGGTTTAGCGTGTCTACCAACATGGGCCATATTGTCACTTAAGATCAGATGAGATTATGGCCAAAACGCTAAACCGAGATTATAAAGAAATAAAAAAACGTAGGAGGCTTTTAGCCTACCTGTTAGCCTGAAAGGCTTTACAGCTTCCTAGGGCTTTTTGGACTGAATGTTTATGGCACCCAGCCCAGAGGTAGCGAGAGCAAGGGTTCCAGACAGGAATTACCACTCTCATTGACGTGGAGTGTCACTGTATCGTGCGAGTAGCCACTCGAGAACTCCTTTCCGGAGGAGATACATAGGCGATGTTCATACTTTTTAAATATTTTGTAAGTTTACCGTTATGACCGTCATCTCACCTGATCTTATGTGGCGATACAGCCCAGGTTAGCGGAAATGATAAAGTTGTGGAGGGGCTGGCTCTCAAGTGCAACTGCCGGAACACACCTATAGGCATTTAGAGGCAGCTTTTCAATTTGAAAGTGGTAGTCAGTCAGGCGGGCGTTAGAAAAGCCCTACCACCATGCTATGGTTTCATTACGATGTTTTCTATCACCGAAAGGTCAAGCGTATTGTAAATGGATATGATATCACGACCCTTGACGCGGCGTCCGTACACATTACCAACAGAGCTACCATCGCTTCAAGATATTTATGGCTATAGGAGAAAAACTCGATAAACCATAATGGTCCCGGGGGTTGAAGGCACCGTCACTCGCCCCTGAATCCGGGCCAGCGCGTACTAAATCGAGAGAGAAAAAAAAACCGAACAAGAGTATGGATAATTAAAACAGATGCGCACGCGCCGAACATATGCCGGAACCGGAAGCCGACTGGTAGCGGTAACTTTGATATCATCTAAGTGATTACAGTCTAAACTCTGTATTAGGGAAAAAGATTATTTCTAAATAAGAACTATTCTTGGATTGATTCGAATCGTGATCAAATGAACCGATTCACAAGGAAATCAAGGTTCAAAAGATCGATTCATCGAAAACGATTTTTTCGATTCTCTTTTTGTGTTTATTTATTTAATACAAAACCATTTATATATTAACAAATAACACCACAATAATGGATATTTTATCATAATTATACTAATTAAAGTTTGCTACCAAGTTAATTTATTGTACAAAAAGACGTTTATTTCACAAATTTATTGGATACATAAAACCGTTTTGTAATTATTTGAAAAACATTCAAATAATTATAAATAGTTTATAATGAATATAGATAAAAATCGAACCTTGATTTTTAAGGGAGAAATATTGATGACGTACGTTTCAGAGTAGTGAATCGATTTAAAGAATCGATATTTTATCCTAAAAGGCCACTCTGTATAGCGACTGTCGAATTACTGAGCTTTTTAATACGTTAATGAGATTTATTTTTTATATAAAGGATGTTTTCTACATAATTCTGCCCGTTTTCGCAACTTTTTTCAATACAGCTTTGCCCCTATTGGTGATAGCGTGATGTTATATAGCTTAAAGCCTTCCTCAGTTATTGCTCTGTCAGATAAAAAGTGTTTTTTTTTTAATTGGTGGCTCCTAAGAGAAGTGCGTTTAAACATTTTTTTTTCACTTTATAATATCTTAAAAAATTAATTAAAGAAAGTTACAATGTGAATTACGACTTGCTTAAATGAAATTCACTATTGTCGACTCCCATTAGCAGCTTACAGACCCCTTGAAGTTCGAAAACGCCCCTCTCGGCTACATATGGATCACTTTGGGCCCGAAGTCAAGTAATTTTGACATTTATGGAGCGTGATGGTAAATAGAATGACGTTAAATGGAGTGTACACGTATTTACATTTTTATATACACGAAGCGTGATTGTTACACTCGTGTCGTGAGTGCTCGAGGTCGTGTGTTCGAATCCAGTTCGTATAATACGTTCAATTTTAATATTTATACGGTCGTGATGTCAACGGGGACGACGTATTAATTAAAGATACAACTAAACTAGTTTTACTCCGCGACTTCGAGTGAGTTTTTTTAGTACAGATTTTCTTATTCTTGTATTTGTCTTTTTTACTTCAATTTCATTTTTTTACAGATCCACACACATCAAGACCGGTTGCTAATAAAATTTTTATAGTTAATTTATTTTAATAATTACTTATCTACAGTTCCTATTTATGTTAATATTAGCTTCGCTCACGATATTATTCATTTTGTCAAACAAATCGGATGGCAATATAAAAAGGTACGCGAGTTCGAATCCCCCTTACAATGATCTTGAGCTTTCGGTGAAGGAAAACATCGTGAGTAAACCATAGCATGGTGGTAGTGCTTTTTCTAATGCCCGCCTGGCTAGCTACCACCCTCAAGTTGAAAATCTACCGCCAAATACCAATAGGTGTGTTGCGGCAGTTGCAGTTGAGAGCCAGTTCCTCCTCAAGTTTAGCGTGTCTACCAACTTGGGTCGTATCGTTACATAAGATCAGGTAAGATTATGGCCATAACGATAAATCTTAAATATACATAAAAAAAGTTTATTATCCCTCGCTTTACTCAACTTCTAATAAGTCCTCCACGAAAAAAGCCTATCACCGACTACAGGTTTCCACCTACTCCTATATCCAAATTCGTCATAATCTATTCAACGGTTTTTATTAGGCTTGAAAGCGTAACAAACAAACTCACTTTCTTATTTATAACATTAATAAGGATTATGAAGAGGGAAAGCTCGTTTGTTTGAATGCACTAATATTAAGAACTTCTAGTCGAACCTCAAGATTTTTTTTTGTATTTGATAAGGCAACAATTGAACAAGGTTTTAGACTATTTAACATTACACTACCGCCAAAAGAAGAAAAGCTGTATTGAAAAAAGTCACAGAAACGGGTAACAAATTTGAAATAATATTTAGTACCACGCGAATGAAGTCGCGGGTACAGCTAGTAATGTATAAACATTATAATAATGAGGCCCAACAAGGACAACCGCAGCCGCGTATAGAAAAAGAAATAATTTGTGCCAGTAGCGAGTAGAACTTACACACTGACGGTTCCGTAGCTATACTAATATTATAAAGAGGAAAGATTTGTATTTTTGTTTATAACGAATAAACTTAAGAAAATTACAAAGAGAATTTCAAAAATTCTTGCGTCATTAGAATGCTACAGTAGCTCTGAGTTACATAGGCTATATAATTCTTTTTTCATGAAAATGATTCAATAAAATTTTATTTCCTCGCGAACAGAGTCGCGAACACCGCTAGTATTTTAAGTTTTTCTTAGATATTATATATTGTTTATATATTACCTTAGTTATACAACGTGTGTCCGTATTATAACCCTTTATTTATGCGGACTCTACTATGTTAAGTAATGAAAATACACTAACAGTCCCCGGGGCTACTTTGAATCCTTAAAACATAGATTTTTTTAAGTTGCGCAGTATAATAGCTGCACTGCACCTGTTGCTAAGTACAGCACAATCCAAATCAGTGGCGACAGACAATGAACCAATATTCACTGTCAGTCTCCGCTGACATGCTGGCCTGCTTAGATACCACTTCACGTCTTTTTTGAAGGACCCAATGTCATAGGAGAGAAGGAATAAGCTAACTGTTAGACGGTTCCAAAGTCTCGCGGTACGACTGAAAATCCAATCAGCAAACTTCTTACTTCGCGATTCGATGGGAATCACCGTAAGTCTTTGACTCCGAAGTGTTGTGGGTTGCGTGGCTAGATATATGCAATCGCGGACTTTTCTTGTATAAAAATAACCCATCATACATTGTTTTATTTATTTATTTATTACACTTTTAAATACAATTTATATACAAGGCGGACTTAATGCCTGAGGCATTCTCTACCAGTCAACCTAGAAGTGACCTGGTAGTGCAGAGGTGATGCAATAGGTCCCTATTTAATAATATAATATACATATAATGTTAATAAAATAATCTATAAATACTTACATACACTACATACAGGTATATATATATATATATATATATATATATATATATATACTTACACATGCTAATAAACATATACATACATACTATAAATAAGTACTAACACACTATTGTTCTGGATCAGTTATTATATTCAAAAGTAATTCTCGAACTTTTAACTTGAACAAAAAATCTTGAAAAGCGTCATGAACTAAGCCAGAGGTATGAAAAGGATATAGAAAAAGCTGCTTATTTGAAGACCGAGGATATTTGTCGTGTTGGAGCATTGATACTGAAAGTGAAGAGTTAATTAAGATGGTGGAGTGGAAGATACAAGGATAGAAAAAAAAGTAATGAGTGCGCGTACATCCCGGCGTCGGCGAATGGGCAACCACTTCAATTGAGAACGATATAATCAAAACATCGTAAGGGAACCATAGCATGGTAGGGGTTCTTCTAAAGCCCGCCTGGCTAGCCATCACCCTCAAGTTGAAAATCTACTGCCATATATCTACAGGTATATTCCGGCAGTTGCACTTGAAAATCAGTCCCTCCACTAGGTTTAGCGTGTTTATCATGTTGGATCACATTCTCACTTAACATCAGGTGCGTTTACCGATATACATACTAAACCTATAAGGTAAAAAATACAGTCAGAAAAAAAGCAAAGTGAATATAAAAGGGGTTCTTTTTTAGCATAAGGCGCGGAACTCTAAAGAAATCTATGGCTAATCATTTTTAAATTTCGTATGTGCACGCGCATCTGTCGCGGAGGCACGCGCCGACGCATGCCTCTCGCTCCCTCGACCAATCAGAGAATAGAAGTCGCGCACCGGCTGTCGGGTTATGTTCGAATTTTGAAATTCGAACGAACGCTTTTTCTTCGTTCGCCATATTGCGAAATTTATAATTTTTTATGTTTTTTTTTACAATTTACGCAAAGATCAGCTGAGTAGTCGCATATTGGTAAAAACATATGCTATAAAACTTTGTAGAGGTGCCGCGAGGTCGCGGGTTAGAACCACGCACATGTCTGATGTTTATATGATTAAATATTTGTCAGTTCTGTGTAAATTATTGTAAATTAAGGCAATAAGGAAGTGCTATAAATACATGTCTTTTGTTTTGTCTATTTTCACACTACTGGTGAAGGTGTTTTCTCGTGGAAAACGGTACGGACTTAATCCCCACTCAATGTATCAGAGATTTCAGATTTTGTTACATTTATTCTCTAATTATTATTTAAATTTAAATACTTTCAGGTTTCTTCGTCATAATTTCTTCTACCATTAGTTCACATACATGAATTAAAGAAAAAGTTTGAAAAATCCAAAAGTGCACGCCACATAATTTCTTTTCTTTTTGTTTGTTTAATAACAATGAAACCACATCGAATCAGACTGTGAAAAGTAATAGGATTCCATTCCTATTTATATTGAAGCGTAAGAAACAAAAGACTCGATAAGTAAAGTATTTCGGTCGTTATCGTGATAACATACAGGATCCGCACATACAGACACACGGACGACCAAGAGAGAACTTTTTGAAACAGCACCTTCTTTCTATAAATAAAATTTATAGAAATCAATATCAAAAAAGTGTAAAAAAAAGTAACTTCGAACTATTAAACCAAATTACTGTTTTTATTAAGCGACGAGCTGTACTCACGATTTAAAGTAGCAAAGTGGCTATCTGCAGCCCACTTTTCGCCCCTAATGGGAACGAGACGTGACGGGTGGCGAACCGCGTCGCCGTCATTTTTGTTAATAATTCCTTCCATTGCGGTCCCACGAGTAGCCAGGGAATATATTGTCCACCCAAGCAGAGCCCCGCTTACTTGGGCAAGGCTACACCTATTTCTGGGTTTGCCCAGTCCCAGGGTAATTTGGCACGCTAGCTACTAGACTCGCCCTTAGCCATGCAGCCATCGGCACGGCAACCATTGGCGTGGCGGAGGTGAAAGGAAAAACAGATTAGGCAGGAAATGTGTTGAGTGTATAGGAAATTTAGGCTAAAAAGGAAGATATAGGGTAAAAGGATACCACTGTTTCGGAGGGATTAGGAGGAGACAGTGGTAGCTCGGGAGGCCGGGGTCGATTACCCGTGTATCCTTTCTGGGGAAAGGTCAGGTCAAAAATACCCGTAACCGAAGAGCACGTATAAATGTGCTTATGAAAGTAGAAGAAGCGAAAGATGCATGTCAGGATCGTAGCAAGTGGAAGGATGTGATCTCTGCCTACCCTTATGGGAGAGAGGCGTGATACTATGTATGTATGTATGTACTCGCAGTTTCTTTCGCATGGAATTAAAAATAATTCAATCGTTTTGCCAGTTTTTGTTTACTTTTATTAATACAGTTTTGGTCTTATCGGTGGTAGCGTGATATTAAATAATCTAAAGCCTTCCTCAATTATTACTCTTTCAAATACATAAAGAGTTTTTGAAATCCGACTTCTAGTTAGTAAGATTAGCGCGTTTAGAACAAGAAGAAACAAAATTTTTCGCTTTATAACTATTTTATATATATTCAGACTTGGCCGATAAGGTCGTTGTCAGGATCACTAAAGTAGTAAGTTAGGATCTGTTGGTTAGAAAGGCTCGCGAATCTTTGTTCATTTTTCGACGGCTGCCCAGGCGGAGGTGCCACGGAGCTGAGTGCAATTAGCACTCGCCCTAAAATGTTCGGTGAAGCTGACAAAGCCATAGAGGCTAATAGCGTATGCCAGTACGAAAAACAAAATTGTTGTTCTAGTTGATACCCATAACGTATTGTTTAGCGTGTTCGATCACTTTACATCATTGAGATTACATTATCACATCGCATATCATTCGTACACACCTACATGATAAGTACACGGTTGTGTAAGGGACTAACTACCTCGCTGTTATCGCGCAGCTCGCCAGAAAAGATCGTTGTTAGGACCATTCAATTTAGCAAGTTAGGACCTGTTAGTTAGGCTCGCGAATGTTTGTTTGATTTTTCGGCACCAGCCCAAGCCGAGATTCGGCCACTTTGGCACCCTTGCGCCCGCTGTCTCGGGGCTGGGGGCCCTCAGTACCCGCCCCAAAATGTTCGGTGAAGCTGTCAAAGCCCTTAAGGCTAACAACGTACGTCAAGTCAAGAAAAAAAATGTTTAGCGATCACTTTCTAACGCTTAGAGTCATATAGCAGTTCCCATTTACGAAAATTTGGTTAGTAGTTATAATTGTTGCAAATGTCGAATTCTCAAGAAAAGAAAATATATACAACATTAAAACTACAGTTTCGAACTCAGCTGATCGAAACAGTCAGCTGATTTTCGAAAACGTACACAGGTAAAAACCTTTTTTGCATAACCGAAACCGTCTTCAATAAAACCTCTTTGTGCAATTCGTCGCTGCGAATTCATACTGAGAAAAAAAAACACACACAAAAGCAAGGAGAACGCAGTCTTGCAATTCAATATGGCGACTAACAATACGCACAACTGAAAATAGCTTTTATTCCGTCCCAGTAAAAAGCAGTCGTTACGGAATTGGCTATCGAATTATTTTATCTATAGAATTTTATGAAATTGAAGGAGCACGTGCAATGGGTATAATAAAAAATTATAGGTACATACCTCACAGCTGATGCGGTCAGCTGTTGGAACAAAGACCTTTGCATGTTCAAGCATTAGTGTTTTTATGAAGGTGGTTACTTGAAACAATAATTGCAGTACAAACTTTATTAGGCGTGTTGGAAAAATTTTTTTTATTGGTAATTATTTCAAGGTCGCCTTATTGGCATGCATATGTGAGGTGATACAATAAAAAGAGAAGAAAAATCAATTATTTCAACCTGAAAAGGGTTAATTGTAGTATATAGGCAGTTAATTATATTATAGTAGGCAGTATAGTTAGTACATTACAAGGAATGTGAAAACTGACTCTGGTCTGTGGCAACACAGGCGGTCGAAGTTTTTTTACAGTTAATAGGTTTAGCGTTATAACCACTATCACACTTGATGTTAAGTAACGTTGTGGTCTGAGATGGTGGACGCGCTAAGCCTAGTGGAGGGATTGGCTCTCAAGTGCAACTGCCTGAACACAAATAGGTATTTTGCGGTAGGCTTTCAACTTGACAGTAGTAGCTAGCCAGGGCATTAGAAAAAGCCATACCACCATGCTGAGGTTTGCAACTGGACTCGACTTCGTCTCTTGTGCTATCATCGCTTTAGTGTCGCTATGGTGCGTTTTAGTGGGTAGTTTGACAATGCATGTTAACTGGTTATTTGATCCCTCCCACCTTGACCTGAACCCGGGTAATGCGTTTACGAGTTGAGGTGAGGAAAACTTAAACGGATTTGGAATACTAGGTTCTAAAAAAGGTCTTAAGGGTGTCCAGAATAGTGGCGTAGATCGGACACTACTTCACACGAGCAGTGGTGAATTTACCAGTAGGCTGACGCCTAGTGGGGCACATTTTGGGTATCTTTCTTTTGTGTTTTAGAAACATATGTTTCATACTTATACATATGCCTAATTGTTGGTAAATAATATGTTTTACTCCTTAGAAACTAAGTCTTATATAGTTTTTTTTCTACAGTTTACTTAGTCCTATGTGGCATATAAATTTAGAGGTTGGACGGGACGGCATATTTTGAATAGCATACGGTTGATAAAAGTCTAAATCCGCCAATATACAAGAGTTGCCATGCCATTTACCGTCACGGTAAGCGGGTCTGTTTTATCCCAAAGACAGGCAAATAGTTGTTTCTCTTCAAAAAGGAAACAATGTAGAGGTAGGTATATTTACCAAGACCCTTGTGTAAACATACATCATTACTCACATGTACCATCTAATTGTATTCTAATCCAATCAGATTCTCAGTTATAACGCTTCTTATATACAGAATGTTGCAATATTAAATTTTTATGGTGTTGCCCTCATCGAGAAAGTATTTGAAAGAGTAAGAGTCTTGGTAATTTTACTTTGTGTACTGTGGGCAATATACACAAGACTTATTTATTACAACCATGGAAGTATTATACAAACGGGACTGCTTACATTTAATTGATTGTACAATGAATTTAAACTGTATTGCAAGCGTCTAAAATTCATTTTGCCCAAGCATCACTTTAAACGAAACGCGGTCTCGACAGGGACTCACTTGGTGGACACTCTATCCTTACGTGGCGCCTCGATCGTCCCACTACTTTTATTTACTAGCCGATTCTAGCCAATACCAAATAGAAGATACATTCGATCCTTTGGATGGGTATGTCATAAAAATAACAGTGTCAATATTGCTTAGTTTTTTTTAAGATTAATAAGATTATTACCGAATTAAGCTGTTCTAATATACGTGCACATGTAGCAGAGTTAAGCTATCATTACAAGACTATACAAACTATTTCCTTCTACTTTTATTCAGTGGGGATGTCACCCGAGCAAACCGAGTGATCGCATAACATCGATCCCCAAACCTATCTATCCATTAACCCCATTTTACGACAATATGTACGACAATGGTAATTAGAAAACTGTGGAACTTACCAATTGAGTACTATTAATTACATATATGATTTTATAACGAGTTTTAGACATCGATTCTATTGTCATTTAATAAGCAATAGTTTTCGAGACAATAACTAATAATAATATATCAACCAAAATTTATAGTGCTGTAAAAGTGCATTTTCTTAAAACAATTGGCAACACTCAATTCATCAATTATCTAATTATAAAAGTACGAACTTTCTTATTAAAAAGTAATATTCAAAATTGTAATTGTGAATACTTGCTGATATCAATGGATACGTTGTGAAGAATTTTAAATAGAGTGATGAATGATGATGAAATTTGGATGAAGCTCAGTGGCAGCGTGTAGCAACACCGCGTCATAGGGTGTGAGTTCGAATCCAACCACCTACAATGAGCATGAGCATTCGGTGAAAGAAAATATCGCGAAGAAACCATAGCATGGTGGTAGGGCGTTTTCTAATGCCCGTCTGGCTAGCAACCACCGCCTGCCTAGCGAAATACCATTAGGTATGTTCCGGCATATAAAGGCCGGCACCGCACCTGCGACGCCTCTGGTGTTGTAGGTATCTATGGACGGCAGTGATCACTTACCATCGGGTGACACGCTTGCTTGTTTGTCCCCTATTTCATAAAGAAAATACATCATACCCAAATATTTACATTGACTATTTTTCCTTTACCAATCACAAGATTCAAAACACACCTTCAGGTGTTTCACATGGTAACCAGGGTTGTTTCGGTCAGGGTGGAAACGTCACAAACTTTTTATAATACTTTATAGGTTAAACATAATGGCTACTTGCCTAATGTTAAATGATAATGTGGACTAAGACCTAGTGGAAGGACTAGTTAGCAAGTGCAACTGTCAGAACCCGGAACACACATATATGTATTCAGTGGTAGATTTTCAACTTGAGGCTGTTAGCTAATCAAATAGACTTTAGAAAAAACCCTACCAACTTGCTATGGTTTCATTATGATGTTTTTCTTCAATGAAAGTTCAAGTTTATACCAGGTGGATTTAAACTCACATCCAGTGATGCAGAGTCTGTACACACAACCAACTGAGTCTGACAATGGGGGGTTTGATTGCCACCATGGTTTCTTTTGTGGTCTGTATCACTCCAGTCTTTCCTAGCCTAGTTAACATGTCCACTGTCTTGGGCCATATTGTTACGTAACATTAGTTGAGATTGGGGGTATAATGCTAAACCTATAAACATAAAAAAACCCAATGACTCTCTCCACTCTTTGGCCTAAGTATGGCTAGTGTCTAAATCTAAAGCGAGAATCTAGACTGGTTCACCATTTAAAAAAAATGAAGGGTCCACAAACCAAAATAAAAAGAAAAGTTTAGTTGTAGCAGTGGTGGCCAACTTTTTTCAAAACAAGTGCACAATTATGAAAAAATTTACAGCACTCTGGGTGCATGTTCTTTTTTGGATAGGAGAGAGAATAAAAATAAAAATAAATTGTGTTACAATAATATAATGAAATGGTTATGTTATTGTTATTAATGATTATTTTATTTATTGTGAGCTGAGGATTAAAACAATTATTTTATACATATCACACCATATCAATCAAATGTTTTTATTGTTATTTTGCAAATGGCAAACAAGAGTTTGCTGGATAGTAACATTTTTTTTTGTCAATTTGCAATATACTTAAACCACTAAGATACATTAAAAAAAATCTACTAACTTCAAAACTATTTTCATTTGGTTAAGAACAGTTTAAAAAAATTGATATATATATATAATAAAATTTATATTTTTGAAATCTTGCATTACATATCACCATGACACAACAACATTACACATCACCATGTATGCACTTGCCACTGTGCAGGACACAGGTAGGCCATCTCTTATTATAGTATGGGAAATTGTAAAGCTGTTTAGACAAATACCAAAGTACAGAATCCATAGTTAAATGCTAACAGTTGCGTTACATGGATCCCTTACAGTTTCTTCCTAAACTAAATATATTACTGGATATAAGTCAAAGCCATTCCTAGTCCTGCACATAACCATTGCCTTATAGGACCACCATAGTTGTTGTCAGCATTTCTGGTTCTCATAGTCTATAGAGTGTAATTTCATACATCTCACTCAGTCACCCAGACAAGTAGGCATCACTAAAGGGATTATTTACCCACTTTAAATAAGTTTATACATAATATATGAGATGAGATCCATCTTGTGGCAGAGAGGGAAGCAGTTTCTGAGATTTGTAACATATATGTAGGTTTTAGGGGCCCTTTCCCAATGTGCGTTTCTTTCCCTGCTAATGACATTTGGTAGGACTCTGCTAGTGCAGCTTTAGACATGTTCTAGTATAGAAATTACTGCAGTCCTAGACAGGTCACAATCTTTTAAATGAATAAAATTTTTGTTTAAAAACAGACAAAATTAAATATGGTTACAGAAATATAATAACACAATGCATATTATTCACAGGTCCTTTCAAATTGTAAAACAAAAGGACAACTTAACTAACTTGTTACATATTCCTTTTGTTTGTTTGTTCACTTCCAGTACATTTCCTTACAGTATAAACCATGAATGTATTCCTAAAATTATCCAACTTTAATTAATATAGTTTCTAATCATATTTAAGGGGTTTACACATCAGGTATGCTATTAATAAAGTTAATAACATTGTTATTAACCACAACTACAAAATAATAACAGTAAAAATCATATGCAAATTTAAAACCTATATAATGCAAAAAAAAAAAGTTAGCCCTTCCTGGATACCTGGCCAATATTCAACATTTAAACATAACAATTTCTAATCAATAACAAACAATAAAGTAAGGAGTAAAATAATTATACAAATGGCACATAAAGAAGCTGCAAAATGTTTATTATACACACATGTGTCAATGTATACACACAAGGGAGCCAACAGTGTCGACATACGAGTGGAGATGCCAGCATATGTAAGCGTCATGCCACTTGACATCACGGAACAGCGCGGAAATATATGTTTCATATTAAAAACACATTGTACGCAATTTTTTAATTATAACCTACCATTATCCCCGACATAACGTACACAATTCTTCCCAAGATGGTTCTTAAAATAAATAGTTCAATTACAACCTCGTTACAGAATAATTAATATCACTTACCAGGAATTGCGCTTCCGGACTGGCCCATTTTTAAAAACGAATTTTCGGACGAAAATTAACACGAACAATTATCACTTTTCCGCTTCTCGTTCACGATCTATATACTATTAACACAAGGCACGGTCATCATTAGACAACTTTGACCCGTTACTACCGTAAGTTCATGTTTATTATTATAAATTATTTTATTAAAACAATAATGTACATACGATAAAGGATTCCAATAGGAATCGAGTAATTTTAAAATATTAACTACAGATATCTTACGTATGCTAATTTGTTTTATATTATTATTGCACGCGATATGTAGGTTTTCATTATTGTGGTTCTAATTAATACGATTCACACAACATTTTAAAATTGTATACAGTATTATTCGCAATTCGTGTCACCCGTTGACAGCTTTGACTTTGACAGCAATATTACACTAAACAGATGTTAAACACTTCAATAGTCTGTGAAAACCGATATAATAGTTGTTTTATTAAATCTAAATTATTGTTTATGTATTATAATTTAGAGTATTAAACAAAGATATTAATAATTCAGAATTCTCATAAAATTTAAAAACGTACAATATTATTTATTACACATTTTTTACAATAATATTTATTATTTTGTAAAACAGTTATTCCAATTTTTAATTACATACACTATAATTATAATGAACAACTTGATTTTATATCAAAGTAAATAAAAATGCGCTGTATTGCTCGCGTCATAACGCGAATCTTTATTTCATTATATACTAAAAAATCTTATTGAAAATATTTTTTCGTAGGCATCCATCCAGCTGGCTGTGTGTATGCATATGTAATGATTACACCCACAAAACATAATAATATATAGTTTTTAACCTTAATATATTTTGTTATTTTTTAGCAAAAATAAAATATACATATGTGTTTTCATCATCATATTTGGTCAGAAAAAGTGGCACCACATACATACATAATACTAATGCAATAAACGGGGAAGTAGGACAATATATTTTGTATATCGTATTAAAAAATACACATATAAACATCACTATTTTAAAAAAATATATCAAATCATCACAGACAATTGTAATATTTACTAATTAAATGTGATCCATGAACTTTACTTTTGTTTGTATAATTCATACAATATCGCACATTTGAGGCGTATAAGCCGTGTCTACATATCTTTACTTATAATATTGTGGCGTCTTCATCACCCCTTTGTCATCATCATGAATATATGAAGGAATGTAACATTCGAATTTAAATAATAGAACGCATTCCAATTTCACGTTCCGACGTGTCTGATCGATTACAGGGACTCTTATCTCGGCTGATGTCAGTAAAATATTTACACTGAATTATAAAGGAATACAACAACGTTCTTATTCATCGTGGTGGTTTAATTTACGAAGAAGTCATCTGTAAACCCAGTCATCGTATTCATCAACCCTTAAAATTTGCAAATATATTATATATTACATAAATATATAAATTACAATTTACCATGTAACAATTTGTATTTTTTCCCTCTATTATTTCATATTATGTATTATACACAATTTTACTAATAATAAAACCGATTGTTGTATTTGTGTTATTACAGTATATTATTTTTGATTTATATAGTATAATATGACGTCATAACGATAATAACAAGTCAACTTAACACATTATTAAGATAAACTAAAACACTGAGTTTTTTCTATATTTTGATATAATATTGAGTACCCAAATCTGGTTCCTTTAGCTTAGCAATTGACATAGTATACTAGGTTTAAGCTTAAAAAAGCATATACAGTAGATCCTCGTTAAGTCAAACCTCAATAACTTCATTATTAACTCAATAACCTCCATTCTCTATAATTAAAAAACTCTATAATTCGAGTTCTACTGTATTCAGAACGATACAGGTTTTGAAAAAACAAGCTGCATGATCTAAGATATCTTTGCCTTTTCTGGCAAAAGTAAAAAAATAACCAAAAACAATTTCAAAGTTAACGGTTGCCGATGTTGCGTGATAAACATATGAAATATATTTGCTTCGTAAATAATGGATACTAAATATAATAATTTAGTGCGTGAGAAGGAGAAAGAAAAAGATAGAGTTCTTCAAGAAATAAAATATTATGAGAAAATAATCGACGATTTTAAAAGTTATCCAATCTGTAGATATAATGCTTCCAGGTATTTATTTTATTATTCGTTTTTTGTTTTATATTTTTGTTTATAGCATGTGAATTATACATGTTCAGATTCCAGAATGCCCCTTAGGGTGAAAGGTAAAATTTATAAGTCCATTATAAGATCTGTTGTATTGTATGGATCGGAATAATATTATAGGTTAAAATCAAGAATATTTTGCAGCTCGGACTCTGAAGATGAGGTGTTAATTGACACCGGGCCTTCGCTGGCACAGTTGAAACTGGAGAGAGCAATGTTAGAAACATGCTTGCAAGCCACTCAAGAGTTAACAGGCTTACAAATTTTACAGACGGAAACCAAAATCATTGAAGATCCAGTGATATTAGGGTGAGAATAACTTTAACAATAAAGAATTCTGTTTTCTTACCATGATTGTATTAATTCACTTTCTTGTAAGTCGGTCCCTGTGAAATTTTGTAATCGATTTAAACTAACTTCCACATGAGTTAGATAGTTGAAATTTAAACCATAGCTTAGAAGTGGATGACAATGCATGAAAATGTAAAAAATGAAAATGGGGAGATAACTATATCACAGCTGTATGTATTTTAAAACTGACAGATGAACAGAGCTTATCAAAATTTTATTCACATATCCCTAAAAAGCAGTATATCCTTAAAAAGTAGAAAATAAAAGATTGGTAATGTAGAACGTGAGGCACATGCTATAAACTATAAACATGTGCTATAAGTTTTTCATTTCCAATCTTTTATTGTATATAGTTTTTAGCCCTTTATAAAAATATTGTGCATTAAAAATTGTTTTATATAAATATTACTATATACCGTTTCAGAGAGGCACCCGTTAAAGAGCCTGGGACTTGGAGAGAGGTGATAGCGGAATGTAAAATAGACTCAGTTCCTTTCTCCATAATGTTTTACACACATACTCCTGTTAGTATGATTTATTAATTTTATAGTTTTAATTAGCAATAAGAAGGACACTAGTCGCTATAATATGCCCAGAAGAAGAGAAGCAGTGTGTGCGCACAGTTGCTATAATATTCCTACTAGAAGAAGTGTATGTACTCTACCTGGTCTCTGGCAACATAGGAGTTTGAAGTGTCACCGTAATATGATTTAGCTGGTAGTATTAGATGATCAGTAACCGATGAGCCACCACTTGTTCCTTTGCCTTGGTTTGAGCCTGGGTAATGCACTCACGTAACGAGGTGAGGAAGGCCAAAAATAATAAGGTTATAAACATCATATTTTTTTTTTTTTTATCTGCTACTGCAACCTGGCAATCTGTACTTCTTCAATATGGTACAATGAGCCATTATATTGATTATTCTCATTGTAGAATTTCTTTCTTATTTTATTTTTTTTTAATCTTCAGTGACTCCTATGAGTCAACCTTCAGAGATTAAAAGTTTTTGTTTTTTTTTTTTTTTTTACTATACTCTATGTTTGAGATTGGGTACACTAAGTCTTTTTAATCGGCTGTGCACCATAAACACCACATGGAAAATAAAAAAAAGTGTAGCCTTAAGTAAGCGTTTATTATCTCATTACACACAATTTAAACTATAATTTAATAAAATGCCCCTAAAGAATCAGCATGAATCTCTTGCCAGTTCTTCTCGATGACTTGGTTATCTTTGGAACCGGTAGTAGTTTTGATGTTCATAAATGCCTGTATATGGCCTGAATTTAATGAAAATTTGATTTGTATTGCGTTTTACAGAACCGAAAGTTCGCACCGACATGGTACAGAGGTCTCCGAGTCACTGTGGTCAAGGCAGCACACGAGGCTGAACTCTCAAGATCTATCTTGTTTTATGTGAAGAAACCCTACGAGGCTATTACCGTTAGTTTTTTTTTTTTTGTGGTAGTGTGTATGGATTCTATGTTGAGGAATGTGAAGGAAAACATTGTGATGAAACCATAGCACGGTGGTAGGGCTTTTCCTATTGTTTCCTACAGTGAAACCTCAACCCCATTGAAGGGGTTCACATTCAAATCCATTGTAGTGTCTGATTTACTTAGTGTCACTATAGAATAACTTACCTTTTTTATAGTTTATTAAAGATTTACATTATGGCTAAAAACTCTCCTGATGTTATTTGACGATGTGGCCCAAAATAGTGGGTAAGTTAAGTCTACTATAGGGACTGGAACTCAAGTACAACTACCGGAACATACTTATAGGTATTTGGGTACAGATTTTTAACTTGAGGGCGGTTGTTAGTCAGGCGGTATGTAAGAAAGCCATCATGTTATAGTTTCATCACGATGTTGCCTTCATTAAGGGCCTATTTGCGGGGATTCGCATTCACACCCATCGAAGTGTCAGATTGAATTTGTGTCAGTATGGGATCAACCGATGGAATTATGGGATTTCAGATATTGAAGAAGTATTCACAGGCATCCAGATCCAGGAGGCACACTCTCGCCAAACTGGCGGATCGATACGAGACATGCCTCTTTATGCAGCCGTTGGTGAGTCTCTTGTTTATTTGAATCAGTGTTTCTCAAACTTTTAGGTGTACCGCCCTCTTTAAAGAAAATGTATGGCGCAATGTCCCCTATTATAATTCTTCATCTAATCTTTTTAAATTAAGTACATATCCTTTTAACTAAAACTGATGTTTGATATTGAAATATCCAAAGGAGCAGTTCTATAAAAGACACATTATTATACGTTACCCAAAATAAAAATAATTTTAGTTAATCAGTGCCTAAAAATGCCTTGTGTAATTTTCATTGAATAACAACAAACACTTGAAACCTTTAATCGTACAAATATTATAAATGCGAAAGTGAATCTGTATGTTTGTTACGCTTTCACGCCTAAACCGCTGAATCGATTATAATAAATTGTGGTATAGAGACGGACGGGACATTGGAGACAATGATAGTGATCAAGTGAGTAAACTTTTTATTGCGTTATCTGATTTGTTTGCCTAAATCAATATTAACGCTAGCGAAGCTGCATGTAAAATGTAGTAACTCTATAAATCTATCTTGAAGTCATAATAGCACAGTATTAGTGTGTACGAACTCCGCGTCTACGTACGTGAGTTCGAATCCACCTACAATGAGCTTGAGTTTTCGGTGAAGTAAAACATCGCGAGGAAACCATAGCATGGTGGTAGGGCTTTTTAATGCCCACCTGGCTAGCTACCACCCTCGACTTGAAAATCTGCCACCAAATACCTATACATGTGTTCTGGCAGTTGCACTTGACAGCCGGTCCCTCACAGATTTACCGTGTCTACTAACTAGGGCCGTATCGTCACTTAAGATCAGGTGAGATTGTGGCCATAACGCTATACTTTAACTATAAAAAAAATAACGAACCTCATTGTAACGAATTAGTTGATATAATCAATATTTTTCTGGTGTCTACTCTAATAGGGCCTTAGTGTGCAGACGCTAATGTACCTACGAATGTACCATCGTGTGAGGTGTAAAGTCAGTCGCCCACACACCGTCCTAGTGTAGTATTTTCCAAGAGTATATGAAAGGTAATGACCGACTGGAGGTTCGATTTCGGCCAAAAATCAAATAGCATGGTGTTAGGGCTTTTTCTGATGCCTATTTGGATAGCTGCCACCCTCAAGTTGAAAATCTGCCGCTAAATACCAATAGGTGTGTTCCGGCAGTTGTACTTCAGAGCCAGTCCCTTAAGACGTCGTGACGTTTCGTCGAGTATCGTCACTTAAAACCAGGTGAGGAGACTATGGTCATAACGCTAAAACTTAAAAAAGTATAGACAAAAAAAGACTTTAGTGTTGACACCAGTTTCTTATTCCGTTTAGTTTCGTTAAATAGACATTGCATTGTCTTTTTAAAATTGTTTGCTGACTTTATAAATAGTAAAATTCAATATAATTATTGCAATTCCAGCCGGAGGGAGGGTATCAGTTGAAATGCGAGAACGTTCTAGAAATGTCTTGGTGCTTAGAGAACAAACGGTCGCCGTTCCTACCGTTCCGTCATCGGATGAAGCTCGATTTGGAATACGTAGGTAATGTGATCTTTATGTATTAAAATCTTGTGTATGTCTGTTAGTGATTGTGTAACTTTCGAATTTTGTTCGAACCTTCCAATGTTTGCATAATTGCATTAGGGCTTTCGCGAAGTGTGTGTTTGTTTGAATGTGCTAATCTTAGAAACTACCGGTCGAACTTAAAATATCTTTTTGTATTCGATAAAGCAATAGTTGAGGATGGCTTTGGGATATTTAACATCACGCTATCACCAATGGGAGCAAAGGTCTATTGAAACAAGTTGCAGAACTGGGTAAAAACTTTGCATAAATTTTGGTTCTGCGCAAACTAAATAATAAAACATCCACTTATTCTTATGTTTACGCAAATATTATTCATCGAAATAAAACTAATTTAAACGGATTTTATTTCGGTTTTGTTATTCATTTTGATCCCGACGTTTCGAAAGCTGAGGTGCGGTGTAGGATGTACTACATTTAAATTAGTTTTATTTCGATTAACCGACAGTTATTAATAACGCAATAAAATGCGTAATCACTTGACAGTCGCTATACAGACTTTTCACTGTAACCACTTAGATCAGTGAATCTCAAAGTTGATTGGGCCGTGACTTGCCTATATTATTAAATATATATTTACCATCTGTGGCTTTTGTAATATATCCATATCAAAAAAACCAAATAAAATTACATGGACCTACAAAATTACGGATGTATTGACACAGATAATCCATACTTCGAAAATCTACCATTAATTATTTTTTTTCAGAGGAGTCATACATTAACACTATTACAAAAGCATACAACCAACTATCAAATCCCACCATATCAACGGACGAACGCACAGACTTACTATCAGAGATTATATCCACATGTTTGAAAGCTAAAGAATCATTATCGAAGAGTGCACAGTCCGAACTGGATGTGACGAACCCAACGCCAGAAAAAGAAATCGAAGTCATGGCTCCACCGAAGACAGTACCCAGAAGAAGTAAAAGTAAAACAGTGAGAAATGAAACTGTACCAAGAAATAATGACTTAGAAATCAGCGAATCTTCAAATGGAGTTACTACATGTTTTTCTTACACTATTACGAATTTACATTTATTTAAATTCAACACTCTATTCTTAATTCAAATTTGTTTTCTATTTTTTAGTTTGGTATTCTATAAAAGCGTGTTTTTTAATTTTTTTTAACTATTTTTTTAAACGAGGTTTAAGCCTTTCCATATAACAGTACTCCTTGTGATTGTTCATTAGCCCCGGGAGAGCAGCGCTAACTTTATCGTGTTAACAAGTTAAATTTTGAAGCGATTATAACTCAGTGGTAGCATGTGCGGAAGTCGCGTCAAAGTCACGTACTGTTCGAATCCCTGCAATGAGCGTAGCTGTCGGTGAAGCAAACATCGTGATGAAACCATAGCACAGTCGTAGAGTGTTTTCTAATGCCCGTCTGTCTAGCTACCACCCTCAAGTTGAAAATCTGCCAAATACCTGTCAGATGCTTTCCGACAGTTGCATTTGAGAACCAGTCGCTCCACAGCTCTGGCGTATTTACTATCTTGGGCCATATCTTCACTTAATATCAGGTATGATTTGCGCTGTGTTTACATAACGCAAACCTATTAAAAAGAAGTACTTCGTTTTGCAAAATGGCCGCGGGAGGAACCCGTTACACTTATCAGATAATCAGCACCGTCATACAGGTACCTACTAAAAATATCATCACGAGGAACCACAGTCATCCATACAGCCAGAAACCAGAGAGTTAACGCCATTTATTATTATTTATTTTTCCTATTTTTACATACATCCTACATCCATTATTTATATTTGTCTATGCTCGCACGCTCTATTCTAGTCTATATATTTTATCATCCCTTCCTCTTTCCTTGAAGTATGGAAACGTTAACAGCTTAACACCTCAAGCATTAGCGAAAGTCTTAATATTAACGTCAATTCAAAAGGTCGTTCAAAAGCGTTGACATTCCATTATAGACCTTATTGACATGACAAGTCAAAACAGAAAAAGCGGTAAATTTGACCACAGATTAAAATGTCACATTTTTTAGGGTAATTTTCTAGACTAGAGTCATCGCGCATAACAAATATATCGATAAAATTATTTTGGACATACTATTTAATTTTTTTATATTATATTTTTTTGACATTATTTAGATTAAAGTTTATTTTAGATATAAGCTATTATTATTAACTGTGTAAAATTATATTAAGTCAAACCTAATAAAAGGCTATTATTATAATTACTATTTTATTTTTACTTTTATTATTAGCGTAATATATTATATAGATATAAAAATGAATCGCCGAAATGTATGTACGCGCATAACTTCCGAACGACTCTACTAAATTGAATAATTCTTTTTTTATTGTGTTCGTTCATTGTCAGAACAAGGTTTGTATATAAAAAAACCGGGCAGCTATTTTTAAAACTTATGATATAAAAGTAATTAGGAAGTCATAGCTTAGTTGGTAGTGAGTACAGACGCCACGTCAAGGGACGAGGTTCGAATCCACCTATATTTATATCTCATATAATTAAAACACATTTCATTTCAGTAATAAACAAGTTTCATTCAATAACTAAAAGAAATGAAAACAAAATCGATATTAGATATAGCCAGTTCTATTGATCTGAACCAATTGAAGTTGGAAGGTTGACTAAGATTGATTTATTAATCAAAATGTACATACAGTACAAAGGTCAAACCGTTTTTTAGTTTTAGCGCGAATAAAGAACATTGATTCTAGGTGATACGATGTTCACTGGGTCAGCTAGTATTGAATAAATTAGATATTGATATGAGAGAATAAATGTGAATATTCGATAAAAGCTAACGATAACTATTATAACACTAAATGTTTTACAACAATTATTTTTATATAAAAACGTCAAAAATTATTCAAAATGAAACCTGTATTTTCGAGCAAGTTAAAATTTTAACAATCGTAAAATTTGCGAAAGTTATTGTTTCTTGATAAGCTAAAGATAAAAATAAAATACAAATTTGCAGTCTAAAATTTATTATACAAAAATAAAATCTATCTACAAATTTAAACCCATCGAAACCAAATTTACATATAACATTATAAAACATAAAAATATATACACAAAACTGTTAAATACACTCATCTCTCTGTATAAGTAGTTCAAACTGATAAATATTATAGTAACACATTAGCTATAGCACAGTATTTTTGTAGTAGAGTTTACAAACTGGTGTTATTTAATAATATATACATATTACAAGATATACACAACTTGATATTTTTAGAATTCATACTACAGGATTGCCGTTGTCATAATACCTTTATAAAATGATTGTACAAAACAAACAACGGTAAACTTGGTCACCATTGTAATCGGCAATTTTAATTCTCACACATATATACTGTTTTTCTGTGTTGCCTTCTCGAAACAAGCACCATTTACATTGAAGCCAGCCCGTTAAGCGAGGACTACCTTCTGATGTATGCAGCGTAGCAGAATGTATAATAAACTGCATTCTGTTTAATATAATATAAATTTAATATAAAAACCAGCTGTCGCCGGCGGTCTTTCCGAACCGTTACGACTTGGGAACCTTCAAGAAGAGAGCGTTTTCCTTCCTTAAAGGCCGGCAACGCACTTGCGAGCCCTCCGGTGTTGCAGGTGTTCATGGGCGGCGGTGATCACTTTCCATTAGGTGAGCCTCCTGCCCGTTTGCCCCCTATTCCATAAAAAAAAACTCATTCGAAGTTTCCTATAAAAATAATATAGTAATAAGATTATTTTATATAACACAATAAAAATACCTATAAAAAGATATTGTAAATTTCATTCTTATAATATACCCAACTTTTCATAGTATAATGAAAATACATTTAAAAATCGATAACTTTATCGACAGCACCACAACAAAAAGCAATAAACAAGTTACATGTAAACAAAATAGGTTATGTGATTATAAATAAATTTTTTGCTTCTATACAATTGTATTTCAAATGTCATTCGTAGATCATAGTATAAGGTTTTTAACATTATTGAACATAAATATATAATGATATATTTAAATTTCTATTACGAAAACAGATTCCAAAGACATCAAAATTTCGAATTGAAAATATGAATATGCATATGTATTACACTGAGAAGTTTATAATTATGGTAGGAAATACTCACCATTTTTTTATATTTTATAAAACTCAACGGATATATATATCACAAAAATATAATGATCACACAGTATTTTTTGCCGCGTTTTAGACAATTTAAACTTTCGTCAGTGCTGCCAATAATCTTTTCACATTTCCACTAATCGGAAAAGTATAAAACGAACTGTACACTGTTAGATTATAATTTTATTTATTATAATACTGCAATTTTATAGAAGTCCATAATTAACTTATTTATAGCTACCGAACTATAATAAGTAATTTTATTAACACGTCTGTAAGAGCTTTAGAATCGCTTAAAATTTTCAGGTAAAATTCTTAATTGGCAATATGGCGATAATATTTTTATTGTTTATAGAGACGCCCCTTTTGTACAAAGTCTTGTGACGTCAGGTATATAATCTCCGATGTCGTTTTCGGCCTCGTTAATGCTTGACGGCTTAAATAATTAAGTTTGATTATGTTTGACATAAGTTTCCAGCGTAATCACAAATAACTTTTGTAAGAAGTTCAGAGGGGTTATGCGACAGCGTGCTGTTCTTCAAGAAAAGGGGAAGGGATCATAAAATACATAGACTGTAATAGAGCGGGCGAGTATAGACAAATATAAATAATGGATGTAGAGGATTTATGAGAAATATATATATATATATATATATATATATATATATATATATATATATATATATAAAACAAATGGCGTTAACACAAGCACAGCTTTCATAGTTCCAGTAAAAGTAGTCCTTCCAGTACAGGGGGCATTGGTAAACGATTTAACCATGTAACTTCAAACGACGATGCAACAACGTAAAAAAAGTACTAGAACTATTCTTGAAACTTTATTTTGTATATAAAAATATAAATATTACAAATACGTGTATTATTGCTGCTTATTTTGAATAAACAGACTGAACATCTACATAATACAGTTCATTTTATTACTAAAAATATATCTGACATATATATAAATATATTTTTATTACATCCATGGCTTACGTGGAACTGTTATCTGAGTAACCCCAAATATAATATATGAATCACCAAGAATCACGGTTAACAACTGACCGAACAATTCGAAGGCTTCGTTAAGAGCTATTTAATTAAAAAAAAAGAGTTTTGTACCTATTTAATTAAAAAAAAGAGTTTTGTACGTATGTGGATATGCTAACTTTATTATTGATTGAATTTAACAAAAAATCTGTATGATAATATTTATTAAACTAGAAAGTTATAATATTGTAATTAGGAGCCATTCGTTCCTCACATAAAGGTCTCGAGACGCGGAGGTTTAGGAAATGTATACATGCCCTTATTCTGAGGGGAGAGGAGTTGTATCCTATTCTTACGTAATATTTTGCGAATGAAAACTTATTATTATAATATAGTCGACTGTTATTCTAAAAATGTTATACATTTATACATTATTTAACGAATTTATGTTTGCTCAGTTTAGGTTTATTTAAAAACTTATTTTTAATTATAATAACCATATCCCAAAGACTCGATGATTTTCTTGGTGATGTATTATTATGAACATTCTACTTCAACAGTGATGCGTGCACAAACACACAGACAGATATTTCTAAAAATGATGTACTTAAATCTATTTTATTACTTGTAATAAAACTGAGTAACTTGTAAAAAAAAATCACATAAATCTAAAAAGTACTGGCACTTTACATTTACATTTTTATTATATGTATAGGTAGTAATATAGAAAATTGACTGCAAGGTAACCAATATATAGTGCAGAGTTGGAAAAATCACTTAGTCATAATCGACGATTGTGGATTGTCGACGACAATTTTCTCTTACATTCATTATTCCACTGACATCATGTTTGACGTAAGAATAATTTAAGACTTATTTAGTATTGATAAAAATATTTTAGAACATCAAAATTTCACTTAAAATGCAATTTTGAACGGATAATTTTTATGCGTATCACCCATTCTGAAACAATAACAAAACAGTGAATTAGTTACACATTATTGTTGACACGGTGTGAAAATACATGTATGTGTACATCCTCTAGAAATATGCCAGGCGATGTCTTCTGACCTAGCGAGTGTCACATGTATCTCCCATAGGCCGTCCGGCTTCACTTTACACTAATAATTGAATAATAACTGGTTCTCCCACTGCTCTAAAATATAGGCTATATATATATATATAGGCTATGATCACCTGATCTTAACTAACGATATGGCCCAAGTTGGTAGACACGCTAAACCTGTGGACGGTCTGGCTCTCAAGTGCAACTGCCGGAACACACCTACACGTATTTGGCGGCAGATTTTCAACTTGACGGTGGTAGCTAGCCAGGCGAACATTAGAGAAAGCCCTACCACCAAGCTATGGTTTCCTCACGATGTTTTCCTTCACCGAAAGCTCAATGTGAAAGCTCATTGTGAATGATACACTAACTAACCGAGTTATCATTACTTTAAAACTTGTATGAACAATATGTTTATTTAATTAATCCCGGTATCAAACCCGTATCAGTTAGTTGGTAAAGCGCTATAACAATGCAACACAGCATTTAATAGCTTATATTGTCCGCTATTGCAGATAGCATAAATTATATATTTAAATGTATTATTAAAACAATTATGTGCCTAACTATCAGTAAAAACGTGTTTATTTAAACGCGCTAATCTCAGTGACTTTGGTTTAGTTTGTCACATTTTGCAGTGTCCACTGGCCATACCCAATGGCTCATAGGTTTGCATACCGTCACGGTAGTCGTAATCTTCGATGATTGTTTGATTCCCGGTGGCCACTATTCTCTTTTGTTTGTCATATGCCTATTTATATCAATATCACAAAGCGGAAACATTTGTTTGTTTGTTTGAACGCGCTTATCTTAGGAAGTGCCAAACGAATTTCAAAAAATCTTTTTACGTTCGTTAGAGCAACCATCGAGGAAGGTTTATGTTATTTAACATCACGCTACCACCAATAGGGGCAAAGCTGTGTTGTGAATACGGGCAAAAATTATTTTAAAAACATTTAGTTAAGCGATGATAGCTCAGTGGTAGTGTGTACGAACTCCGTGTCGAAGGACGTGAGTCCGTATCTACCTACAATGAGTTCCAGCTTTCGGTGAAGGAAAACATCGTGAAGATAACATAGTATGAGGGTAGAGCTATTTCTGATGTCTGCCTGCTTAGCTACAAACCTCAAGTTGAAAGTCTGCCGCCAAACACCAATAGGTGTGTTCCAGCAGTTGCACTTGAGAGCCAGTTCCTTCACAGATTTAGCGTGTCTACCAACTTGGGGCTTATTGTCACTTAAGATTAGGTGAAATTATGGCCATAACGCTAACCTTAACTATATAAACAGAAGTTCCATGCGAATGAAGTCACAAGCGCTGCGAGTGAAATCTATCATGAAAATTAGTCAAACACATATTAGTCGGTATTTGATTACAATTAGTTTTATAAAAATACAAACCCGGAAAATGTATAATTGCGCTTATTCCGATTAAGAGCATGCAACGCGTCTACTTGTCCAGGAGTCAGCGTGATGTCCAAGGATTGTAAATTTTCCCAGAGGCGGAACCCGTTGGATGTCTTCACCACCACGTTGTGCCCGCATTTGATCTGATACCTAAAGTAAGTCCCTTATCAGTACTGTTTATTATTGTACTATGGCACAGTGACGTCACTGTGTTAGCTAGCGAATCTAATATAATATTTAAGTTTGGAAAAGCTAAAAATGCACGCCTCATAATCATTTTTTTTTGTTTACTTATTAACAGTTAAACCAAATCGAATCAGACCGTGAAAAGTAATAGGGTTCTATTCCTAATTATACTGAAGCGTAAGGCAAAAAAAGACTCGATTAGTAAAGTATTTCGGTCGTTATCGTGATAACATACAGGATCGGCACATACAGACACACGGACGTCCAAAACAGAACTTTTTAAAACAGTTTTTAACTAGTTTATGAGTGTTATAAATAGTGTTATTTCTTGATATGTGAGTGTATATTTTATTCTACAAGTTCAATAATATATGATAAATAGAGGCATTTTAAGTTTGAAAAATCAGTTGTTTTCCGTGAAGTGATAGTAGTATCCACCTCAACGCTTCGCTTATGAGGCGTGCAATAAAGCGGAAAATTTATGTGTGTTTGAACGCCATAATCATAGGGAGTAACAGTTGTGATTCAAATAATTATTTTTGTATTTAATTGAGTAAGGGTTTAGGTTATTTACCTTCACGCTAACACCAACAGGAGCAAAGCTGTGTTTAATAAAGTTACAAAAACGGGCAAAAATGATTAATAATTAGTTCCATGCGAACCAAGTCATATACACACTTTGTACTGTATAATTCGAAAACTTAAGTAAAATTTATTAACCACTGACTTGCATATATTTTTCGAAGTTGATTTTTTTTTATAAATTGGCATTACACGTTACTATTGTAATGTTTCAAAACGGCCGTCATAACGTGCCGATACTGTATCTGTACTTTGTAATTTAGTACAGTCGAAAGTACTATAAAACAAAAATATACAATTGACTTAACTTTTGAAGCGATGATGGCTTATTCTATAGTGGACTTAGACTCCACGTCAAAGGACATGAGTTCAAATCCACCTATAATGAGCCTGAGCTTTTGGTGAAAGAAAGCATCGTGATTAAAGCATAGCATGGTGGTAGAGCTTTTTTTAATACCCACCTCGCTAGCTATCATCCTCAAGTTGAAAATTTGTAAAATACCTATAGGTGTATTCCGACAGTTGCATTTGAGACCATGAGACCATCATCCTGTCACATCGTCACATAACATTAGAGGACATTGTCGTCATATCGGCACAATTATCCGAGTATGATTTACAACCAGGCACTCATAACTTCAAACAGTAGTAGAAAACCTTCACAAACCTGATCAGTAGTTGAGCTGGGGTTATATTAAGGCCCGAAGCCATCACCTGTACCAGGGGATCATCAATCACAGCAAGTTGTCCGCTTTTATACTCGACTGGCGTTCCCTTCGATCCTAGCACTCCGAAGCAACTTAGTACGATGTTTCTCTCATGGCAAAAGCTGTTAAGCCTCTGCTGTGAGAGATATGGGTGACATTCCACCTGAGAATACATTTTAATCAATATTATTGTTTTATTTTCTAAGGCAGTGCCAACAGTGCACATATATTCAATAATCATTATTAACAATGTCTAATTATGATCTGCGAACCAATAACATATTTCACTACGTTCATAAAGCAATAATAATCACAATTAAGCATCATATAGGCAATAAACACTACATTAAAAAGATTAAATCTTTAAATATTAAAGATGTTGTTAGACCATCTAAGTAAAACGGATAAAAAGAATAGTTATAAAAACAAGTCTGTAACAAACAACACAGTCAAGGAACCCATTATAAAAATGAGCTTGATCTTGTGGTGAGGGAAACATCGTGATGAAACCGTGGCATGGTGGTAGGTAGGGCTTTTTCTAATACCCTTCTGGCTAGCTACCACCCTCAAGTTGAAAATCTGCCGCCAAATACCTATAGGTGTGTTTCGGCAGTTGCACTTGAGGGCCAGTCCCTCCAGAGGCCCAGCGTGTTCACTAGCTCGGGCCACGTCGCCACTTAACATCAGGTGAGATTGTGATCTAATGCTAACTAAAAAAAAAACAGACAAGAGTTATTTAAAATAGTGCAAAGTACCAGGATTACATAAATTAGTTGGTGATCGATTATCCTACCTGAATGACAACCGGCTTAATTTTCCCCTTATCCAGAATCCTTTGAATTTGCACGGAATTGAAATTACTTAGTCCGATGCTCTTCACGAGGCCTTTGGAAACCAGTTCCTCCATGCCGTACCACGCGTCCAGATAATCGTGCTGGGAGTACTGGAGGACTGTCGCGATCTTCGGTATGGGGTCATCGCCTTCCTGTAACATTACAATATACATATACATCGGTGTGCATTAGATGTGACATATTCTGCTTATTTATGGAGTAGAGGGCAATTGAAGAAGCGTATCTCTTGATGGTAAGTGATACCCACCGCCCTCGGACACCTGTAACACTAGGGGAATCGCATGTGCGTTGTTGGCATTTATTGCATGGGCTGGCTCTCAAGTGCAGCTGCCGGAACACACCGATAGGTATTTTGAGGCAGATTTTCAACTTGAGGGTCGTAGCTAGCCCGGTAGACATTAGAAAACGCTTTACGCTATGGTTTTCTCACGATGTTGTCCGTCACTGAAAGGCCAGGCTCATTGCAGGTGGATGCGAACTCACGCCTATTTAAGTGGCGTCACACACTACCAACCGAGCCACGATCGCTTCACAAAACTAGGTATTTACTGCGATAGGGGTAAACAAATGAAGTTTAAGTCTATATTAATATAAATCTATTTTAATAAAACAGAATCGCGGGAAGATATAGCTATGCCAAAAGAACTCTTTCGACAAATCTATATAATTATTATAAAACGGCATGTTACTTCGTTTGTTTGAACGCGCTAATCTTAGTTAATTATCAGTCGTATTTCAGAAAATATATTTAGGTATTCGACCGAGCAATCACTGAAGAAGGCTTTAAGTTATTTAACATTTTGAAGCGATGATAGCTCAGTGGTAGTGTGTATGACTTCGCGTCAAGGGACGTGAGTTCGAATCCAAGCACCTACAATGAGCTTGAGCTTTCGGTGAAGAAAAATTTTTTGTGAGAAAACCATAGTATGGTGGTAGGGCTTTTTCTAATGCCCGCCTGGGTAGCTACCACCCTCAAGTTGTAAACCTGCCACCAAATACCAATAGGTGTGTTCCGGCAGCTGCACTTGAGAGCCAGTTCCTCCACAGGCTTAGCGTGTCTACCAACTTGGGCCGTATCGTCACTTAAGATTAGGTGAGATTATGGCCATTACGCTAAACCTTAAGTATAACAAAAAATAAAAAAAAACATCACGCTAACACCAATAGGAACAAAGCTGTAATGAAAAAAGTTACAAAACGGACAAAAGCGATTCAATGATTTTAAATTCCACGCGAACAAATTCGCAGGCGCAGCTATCATAATATCTAGTATATTGTGTGTGTGCAGCTATCATAATATATAGTATATTGTGTGTGTGCAGGCAGCTATCATAATATATAGTATATTGTGTGTGTGCAGCAGCTATCATAACATATAGTATATTGTGTGTGTGCAGCTATCATAATATATAGTATATTGTGTGTGTGCAGCTATCATAATATTATATATTATGTTGTATGCCTGCAACTTCGTTCGCATCGAACTGAAAATCATTTAACTAATTTATAGCCTAAGTTACTCAGGGATAATATAGCATTCTGTCGATGAACGAATTTATAAAGGGAAGTGTATGCTGAGAGGATAATAAATATACAGAATACGGACGCACTCGGCACCAAGAGGTGTCTAACCGATGTCGTATCTGAAATTCTGACCCTAAAAGTTATTGTGTGACCCTCGTTCTCGTTCGGATACACTCGGCTCGAGTCGAGCAAGAGAGATACAGTCAATGCGTCACAGCTGTACTCTGTCGACGAGCGTTACATCAGAAAACGTGACACATCGGTCGCATTCAGTATCGAAATAAACATCGTACTGTTATGGGACGATTATAAAATGTGTATTTAAAAAAGAACAATTACAATACTTGGAACTTTATTAAGCTGAGCGTGCGACTTTGTTCGCATGGAAGTGATGTCTATTTTACTAAGGGATAATATAGCATTGTAATGGTGAAAGAATTTTAGAAATCGGTCCAGTAGTTTTTGAGTTTATTCGTTACAAACAAAAATACAAACCTTTTCCGTTTATAATATTACTATAGACTTGCAGACCCGTCAGACTTTGCCCTGTTTTAAAAATGAATATATTTAACTAATATTAATTCGTATGTGGGAGGCGCCCGACGTGACGGCCCAGTGGCATGCGCGTGAGCTGCGCGCGGTACTGGACAGTACTTAGACATTGCAACATTACTTTATTTTTCTAAAATAAATGTAGCCTAAGTTACTCCTTATTACATCAGCCACCTGCCAATAAAAGTCCCGTCAAAATCGGTCCAGCCATTTCAGAGATTAGCCGGAACGAACAGACAGACAGATAAAAATTGTAAAAAAATGTTATTTTCGTGTATGTACCGTATATATTCATATACATGTAGTAAAAACGGTTATTACAATATTACAAACAGACACTCCAATTTTATTTATATGTACAGATTATGCCAAAATTTGAACCCATAGTGATTCGCATCACGAACCGCACCCAACTGCGTCTAATGATCTATGATTCACTGAGACGGGTCCACGAGTACGTGCTCTGAAGTTTGGATTAACCATACACACATTTTATTTAGGTAATAGCTTTTTGAATAACAAAACAAAAAAGCAAGCCATCACGAGACGTTCGGCAGATGCGAAACATAAAAATTAATATTACAACATATCATTAGCAAAAACTAATATAAACCAATCAAGAAAATAATTAAGTAAAATAATTGAATAAGGTTAAATCAGAAAGTAAATGTTTTAACTTAAGTATTAGTGCTATATGAAGATTTACTGCGTGGCAGATTTTGGAATATTATAACATATAATATTATATAATATAACAATTACCGTTAAATTATCTTAACAGAAATCTCGGTTCCACAAAAATTACGGACAATCTAAACATTTATTATTCACGTGCTATCACATAAACAACTACACATTGCTCTAAACGATCAGTAGTCGATACTTACGAAGCGATAAAAAAAATAAACCCGAAAGTACTAGAATAGGCGTGTTCCGTCCGGCAGTTGCACTTGAGAGCCAGTCCCTCCTAAAAATGTCGGCAACGCACCTGCGATTCCCCCGGTGTTACGGGTGTCCATGAGCGGCGGTGATCACTTACCATCAGGTGACACGCACGCTCGCTTGACCCATATTCCATAAAAACAAGAAACTTCATAATTAAATTAATTAAAAAAAAACTATAATAACACTATACGAATTGACCCAACAGCTGCTTGTTACCAGCAGACACGTATTTTCACTTAACATCACGTGCTGCCGTGGTCTTACCGACGCCGATGTGCCAATAACTTTTAAAAGTTAAGAGTCCTTTGTAGAAGCAGAAGGTATTTCGCTAAACAGGAGTTTAATTAGGAGGAATATCTCTTTTTTTTACGCAATTGTAATGAAAAACACACTTCAAAAGTTTCACTTACCTTAATACCTTTGAAAATATCAGATAGAAAGCATTGGTACTTTGCTTTCGATACGCGAACCACTGAACAACGTTACGTGGCTAAAATATCAGCAGTCAATCCTTACGAAGCGTGTAAATAAAGATAAACCCAAAATAACTAATCTTAATAAATAATTCTAAATTCGAATTAAAAAAAACAGGTAATAACATCGTCCGAATTTAGCCAACAGCTGCTTGTCAACAGCAGACACATATTTTTAGACAGAGATGGCGGATTATCGAATACTGAAAATAAGATGGAACAAACTCTGGTACTGCAGCAAGGTGTTTAGAAGTTAGCAGATGGTTTTAATTTATTTAATTATTAATGAGCTTAGGTAATCACTCTGATTTGAAATAAATGTAAACGGAGCTTACATTCTAAAACCTTCTTCTAAGTCGACCTAACGACATTGCATAGTACATATAAGGAAATGTATGATAATAAAACCGGCCCACGTTATTTCGTTATACCTAAACATTTAATCAAATACTTGAGCAGTACGATGTACAAGTCTGAGCACTTTTTTTTAAATTTTATCAAGTTTATTTTTTTTAATTGTCTAAGATCACTGGTCACACAACTTTACAGACTAAATTCGTATATTGTTTTTCTCCTAATATCTTTCTCATAAAATACTGAATATAGAAGAATTGGCGAAGGAGTTTTTATAAAATGTGTAAATACATACATCTCTGTTAAAGCCATCAAATTACGTAACATAGCATACGTTTATGTGTTATAATAAAAACAGTTAAGAGCAATCCAAAGCCTCACTTTTACGCAGTGCCATAATTATAAAAGGTGTGTACTTTTACAATGTGTACATGAAAATAGCACCAATGGCAAAGAATTTGAGACGCAATATATTACAGCGTGGTATGCACATATTATGAGGTCAGATAGATGTTATATCACTAGAAGAATATAAAGGTAAGATATAGGAGTACCGGAAGACCCTAGAATATATAGAAGAACTTTAGCAATAATTATCGCTCAATATGTCTCATATTCACACACGCTTCTCTTACGATGCGAGAAGGATACCTGCAAATAAATTTTACCTATGTCAAAATAGGGTAGACTAAAGAAAAAATAAGTTCATTTTGCAAAATTCCGACGCGTTCTTACGTAGAGAATTTCTCTAGAATCACTAGATATTTCTATAACCTGGCAACATTAAAGATTTAAATAACAAATTTCGGAATTTCGAACGCATCGACGCGGCGCGGGCCGACGTCGTATTGCGCGTGCGCTTCTCTGTAACATTCCCCGAGTCCTTTTCCCACGGTCATTAGTGTCGTCACAAGTTCGGCCTTCGATCTGGACGACTGCGGTACATTCCTTATTCACTCGGACTTATATTTGCTAGGTGTCTATATGGTAATTAGCCGATATTTTAAGTGTATCATAATATTACCTACATATAACGAAAATGCAATGTACGAATCATTTAACGCTACGAAATTTTACAACAAAGTCCCTTTGTTATGAGGTTGAAGCGATGATAGCTCAGTGGTACGACTTCGCGTCACGGTACGTGAGTTCGAATCCATCTATAATGAACTTGAGCTTTCGGTGTAGGAAAACATCGTGAGGGAACCATAGCATGGTGGTACGGCTTTTTCCAATGCCCACCTTGCTAACAACACCCCTCAAGTTGAAACTCTGCCGCTAAATATCAATAAGCGTGTTCCGGCAGATGCACTTGAGAACAAGTTCTACCACAGGTTTAGCGTGACAGCCAACTTGGGCGATATCATCCCTTAAGATCAAGTGAGATTATAGCCATAACGCTAAACCTTAACTATAAAAAAATGTATATGACCACAATCTCCCTTGAAGGTATGTGACGATGTGACTTTAGATGGTGGGCACGCTAAGCCTAGAGAGGAGACTGGCTCTCAACTGGAACTTCCGGAACATACCTATAGGTATTGGTGGCAGATTTTCAAGTTGAGAATGGTTATTAACCAAGTGGACCACAGAGAGATAAACCCTACCAACCCTACTATACACTAGACCCTATGGTTTTATTACAATGTTTGCCTCATAGTAGAGATTCGACTACCAAATGAGCCACCGGCGTTTCGAAATTTCTCCAAAACGAGATCTTATTTAATACGGGTTGGTTAACTTGTTGTCAGTACAATGGTATAGTTTATTCATTTAATGGCAATATTCCAAAACGCCATACAATCTCCAGTCAATCCAGTAGCATCTCTTAATTTTAAATAACAATCGCGAAGAAACAAACAACAATAATATTATCATGTGGAAAAGTTTGTTTGTTTAAACATCGTAAACTTAACAACTACGACGCGCATTTCAAAAAATCTTCTAGTATTTGATAGAGCAATTATTAAAGGCTATTTAACATCACGCTTGCACCAATAGCAGCGAGGCTGTACTTGAAGAAAGTTACAAAAACGGGCAAAAATAGTTAAATAATTTTTACTGACACACGAACGAAATTATTCCACAGTCAGAGAAGCGCGCAATATATTTAATCCTCTAATATCTTTGAACTCGGGGCAAAAGCCAGCTCTTAAACGAGAAAGTAAATTGACCACAAACGATAGAGAACAGATCGCTCACTATCATTTTCGATTGATAAAAACAATTACATATTTGGAATTGATTGACATACTTCATTCGCGTGAAATTAAAAGTTTTCTTCACCTCTCAGCAATACTACATTTTTCTGAATGAATTTGAACCTATTTTTGTTTAGCTTATGGTCTTATTCTCGCCTGATTTTAAGTGACGATGTGGCCCAAGATGGAGGACAAGCTAAGCTTAGTGGATAATCTGCCGCCAAATACCAATAGGTGTGTTCCGGCAATTGCACTTGAGAGCCAGTCCCTCCACAGGTTTAGCGTGTCTAACAACTTGGGCCGTATCATCACATACGTTCAGGTGAGGTTATGGCCACAACGCTAAACCTTAAGTATAAAAAAGTGCAACTGCCGGAATTCAACTTTAGGTATTTGGTGGCAGATTTTCAACGTGAGGATGGTAGCTAGCCAGATGGATATTAAAATAAGCCATACAGCCGTTCCACGGTTTCATTACGATGTTTATCTTCACCAAAAGCTCAAGCGCGTTATAGGTGGATTCGAACTCACATGGCTTGAGGCGGCGTCCGTACACACTACCACTGACAGCAGCAAACATTTCATGATGATCAATTGAGCGGTTATGAATTCATTCTCTCATTATTTTTTATTCATTTTGTTCGGCTCCTAAAAACCTTAGCAAGATCCTAAATAGCCTACAAAATTCCCTGAGACGTTGACTGCCAAATGCAAACATTTTCTTCAAACTTGACTAGTAGTTCTGGATATTAGAGTGTGGCGGCACTACTAGACAACTAGACCCCAAGGTTGTGCTGAATCACGCGGTCCGCCAATGTACAAAATTGTAGTAATATTCAGTCCCGGAACACATAATGTTAGCCTGACATATCCGGTAACAAGTAATCGGCATTTACTTAATTCTAATGTGTGTTAATGTTGCAAAATATAAACGTATATATTTTAATTGACTTGCAGTTACATGACAAACTCCAATTAATTAGGTAAAGACATACAAAAGAGCATTCAAACAAACAAACGAACTATTCATCTTTACTGTACTTACATTTATAGACATTTTTGATCCCGTTTCGAATATAATTTACATCGATAATATACTATAGACAATAGATTAGTAAATTACTCTGATTGTACAGATTGTGGTATGTGTTTATAAGTTTTCTACATTTGTGTAAAGTGCGGGGCCGAGCTGCGGAATGCGCATATGTAGACAATAAGTAAAGCTTAGGGCGGGACTGAAAACCAGCGCTATGTGATGCTACCATGTTACACAGCATTAGTTGCGACCGTCCCTTTGCTATAAACTATAAGGTAACATTGTGGAAATTTTGCAGAAACATTTAATATCTATACCTACTATAATAATATTATAAAGTGGAAAAAATTGTATTGTTTTTCCTAACGAATAGACTCAAAAACAACTGGACCGATTTCAAATATTCTTTCATCATTACAATGCTACTTTAGCCCGGACTAACATACGCTATATAATTTAAAAAAATATATAAATGATTAAATAAAACTTCAGTTCCAAGCGAACGGAATCGCGAACACAGCTAGTTGGCAATAAATTATTATCATACTTATGCTTGCACAGAATGAAAATATATCAGCATACAACGGGTCTTGTACAAAGTAAACCAGCTGTAGTCAATTGTTTATAATTGTTATTATCGCAACCAGCCGCTCTCGAGATGCGAAAGCTAGGCAATGTTACCCGCAAATGTCATGAGAAGATCATCATTGACCGACCACGTAACACTCGATCGGGGTTTTAGACTATTTACTTGAATAGAGTGCATATCGCGCCCCCACATATAAGGTGCCCGGTTTGCATTAACTATGAGACGGTTATAAATAGTATCACGTGTTATCAATATAAACTTTAAATAATATTTGTAAGTTAACTTCTTTAGGGTTGCCATTGCAATTATCTCCGGTTGACAGCTGATGTGAAAACTTCTAGAAAATCTAAGCTATGACTTCTTTACGGTACTAAAGTTGTAAAAAGTACCGACATGAAAAAACTAAATATTTTTCCAGTATGGCATCGTGGTAAGACTTTTTCTAATGCCCTCCTGGCTAGCTACTACCATCAAGTCGAAAATCTGCCGGCAAATACCCATAGGTGAGTTCCGGCAGTTACACTCGAGCGCCTGTCACTCCACAGATTTAGCGTGTAAACCATCTTAGACTGTATCGTCACTTAACATCAGGTGAGATTGTGGTCTAATGTTACACCTATATAGTACATAAAAAAATGTTTAGCAAATAAAAAAACCGTTTGAATACAATACCGAGCTAGGCTCGGTCACCCAGGTACTTTCAACTTAAGTGATGTAAAACAGCAACAGCACTAAGCAATCAACTGATAACAAGCAAACTTCTCTTATCACGACAGCTTATAGCAACATATGTCCTATACCCGTCTCACTCTAACACACGGTGAGAATCAGCCGTCTCGCTCGTACTTATTTTCTAACTCGAACAGCTGTTTCGAAACGGGACAGAGGTGAGCTTTACACCGGATTCTTAGGGCTGCTGCGTTTATGAAATTTACGAATATATTATACTATATATGTTTGCGATTCTAATCACCTTTTATACGTTACTAGCATTTACCTGCGGCTTCGCTCGCGTTACTATTGATTTTGTTAAACAAATCAGATGATGCAATTAAAAGTTTCATAAAAAGTTTATTCCTCTCTTCCCTACACTTTCAATAAGGTTTTCGCGAGAAAAAGTAGCCTATCATCGTCTCCAGGTTTCCATCTATCTCTATACCAAAATTCATCATAAACTATTCATCGGTTTAGGCGTGTAAACAAACCAACGTCAGCGTGATGTCAAATATCCTAAAGCCTTCCTCCATTATTGCTCTATCAAATACAAACAGAATTAGTTAAATCCGATTGGTAATTGCTAAGTGTAGCGCGTTCAAACAAACTGTCATATTATCTAAAAAAAACCTCGCTTACTTTTTAGTATAATGCCTAGCTACTGTTGTAAAGCTATTTTTAACACCAAATAATCACGCCTACCTAAAAAAAAGGTGGGGCCGAGAGTCTGCAGACCGTATATTATAATTAAAAAAAAAAACAAACTGTCAGACGCCCTATCCTTGCTTTATAAATATCTGATACCTACTAAGTTATTCATTTTCATTATGTGCTAAAAATGGCAACTTTTATCTACATGAAATACACAACGTATCTAATACATTTAATTGGACGAGGAATAATAAAACTGTATTGTTTACAAGAGCTTAGTAAATAACCCATATTTCTATTGTAATATGTCTAAGATAAAAATGGTTACGCTGGGTTATCCGTAAGGTATCAGGATACACCGTTACGGACTTTTTTATCGATCTATTTAAAATATATAATTCCGTTGATATATTAATTTGATTCGTGTAAGGTTTAGCCAGCATTTGCAATGTACGTGCATAAAAATATGTATGATACGACATCACTATACTAATCACTACATTTCTCGTCTTTTCTCTACTATAATTTTTTTGGTGGCTATTTCTAATGCCCGCCTGGCTAGCAACCACCCTAAAGTTAAAAACCTGCCGCCAATACCAACAGGTGTGTTCCGGTAGCTGCACTTGAGAGCCAGTTCCTCCACAGGTTTAGCGTATCTACCAACTTGGGCCGTATCATCACTTAAGATCATGTGAGATTATGTCCATAACGCTAAACCTTAACTATAAAAAAAACATGTATAGCAAACATTAACCTTCCTCTTAAATCACTCTATCCATTGATTATTGATTGAATGATTCCTTGATTTAAAACTGTATTAAAATCCTTTACGTGGTTTAAACTATCTAAGCGAACAAACAGCCGGAGCAACTTTATTTATTTCTATATAAAGATCATATTAATATAGATAAACGAAATCGTTTCTACGGTATAGGACATACAAATTTAAATTCTATAATAGATAACTTCTTTATACGTAACGAAAATGCGATTGCTATAGATAATACAGTTATGATAATAATAATTGAATCGCTAATTCAAGAAATATGAAAGGAAAATATATATATAATTTTCGACAACCCTAATGTTTATTGCTTCAGTCAGCTGCTCGTGCACCGTTTTCATACATTTAAGGCTCCTCGTGCCAGCTGTCTCTTTGTTTTTTTTTCTCCACCGACCTTTGCAAAGGCCGTATTATGCAGCTATTATTATGTGCAATTTCACTATAAGTTTTTAATATTACACACTGTGGTGGCTACACACACATATCCTTACATATATGGACCGTTTATTTTGAAAGTGGTGTAAGTCCATTTTCTGTTGTTTCGAGAAAATTAAAGGTTACTCTATATTTGTTGATAGTGCAATTTCATTTACCGACCGAATTTAAGTTGTACAAAACATGGGATTTTTTTGAGAAATTAAACACGGACTAGTTATATCTAAAGAATTTACATTAAATTATGCATGAATTACGTGATAGCTCATTTTTCTCAAAAATGGACTTGCACCACTTTAAAAAAAAACGGTCCATATCTTATTAGCTATGCTTGAGACTTCGTTCGCGTGGAGCAAAGTTTTAATAACTACAATACTGCTTTGCTCCTATCGGTGGTAGCGTGATGTTAAACATAGCCTTACCCAATAATTGCTCTATCAACTGCAAAAATAATTATTCAAATCCGACTAGTAATTCCTAGAATGTTCGAACGAACAAACTTTCCTTCTTTATATAATTTTATTTATTGCAACTGTTTGTGGTTCCCGTTATAAGTACAATCTCACCTGATGTTAAGTGACAATGTGGCCCGAGATGGCGGACACGCTAATCCTAGTGGAGGGCCTGGCTCTCAAGTGCAACCGCCGGAACACACCAGTAGGTATTTGGCGGCACATTTTCAACATCAACCATAACTAAAGCGGCGATTTAAAAATATTCGTGTACACAGCAGAGTACCGAAAATAATTACCAACGGATAACGGGATCCAAAAACTAAGTACAGTAGAACCGTCTACGAAAGCGCCTCCGCATCGATTGGTCGTAGTCCCATGCCGATAAGTTCAGCAGTTTTGACCGTCAAATGAACTGTACATCCTTTATATGTATACGTAAGAGATACCGTGAGAAATATATCTTAAATAATACACTCATAGGTTACAACATGGCCGTCAGTCGTATAACGGGAAACCACAGATAACGCATCCGTGCTACTTTTTTTTTTTTACGCAATTTTTTTTTATAATTACAAAAATTATGGTTTCGATATTTGATATTCCGGCCGATATACATGTATATGTTAATGATCACATATATACATATGACGCATTAACATACACACGCATATACATACTATGGGCCGCGGTTCTGTTTACGTGTTTCCTTAGTGATTTGTTTATTTAATAATTAATATTATAGTGAAGAAGATTTGTATTTTTGGTTTGTAACAAATAAACTGAAGAACTATCGAACTGATTTCAAAAATTATATCACGATTAGAATGCTACATTAACTCAGAGTAACATAGGCGATATATTTTTTTTTATTAAAATGAATAAATAACGTTTTAGTTCAACGTCAACGGAGTCGCGGGCACAGCTAGTATAGCTATATTTTTAGTAAAGATGTTAACTACCGAATAGAGAAAATTACATAAAAATACACCGGGAAGAGTATTTACTGTATTATTTTTTAACTTTTTTCCCGAATACCGAAGGAACTATTTTGTTTTGCAAAATAAATTATTATTCATTCTAATAAAATTACAATTTTAATCAAACCTGACAGGCACATAGACAGACAAAAAATCGAACTAATATATTCTTGACCTCTATACTGATAAGAAAGCACACCGCAGTTACGTACTTCAAGAAATATTTATAGTACAGAATTGGCTTTAATACAGTTTGTTTGTTCATTTGAAAGCGCTAATCTTAGGGGTTGCTAATATTAGGAACGTCTTTTTAATTAATAAAAAACAAGAATTCAGGAAGGCTTTACGCCATTTAACAACACGCTACCACCTATAGGAGTAAGGATGTATTGAAAAAAGGTTACAAAAACGGGCCATATAACCGTATCTTTACTTAATATATGCGAAAGTTATTTTCTTACTTTCGACGCCTAAACCGCTGAATCGATCACGATTAATATTGGTAAAGAGACAGTTAGGAAACAGGAGACTGTGATAGACGACTGTTCCTCGCGAAAACCTTATCGGAAGTGGGATAAATAGAGGGATAAACTTGGTATGAAACTTTTACAGCGTCCTCCGACAAAATCAATACAAACGCGAGTGACGCCGTACGTTAAATTTAGTACTAAATAATGTTTAGTTCCATGCGAACGAAGTTGCGGGCGATTGCTAGTAATGTATTAGACATTAAGCCCACAGGTGGATATCAAGCAGATGGTAAGTGATATAAAAATGTTTATTAAGGCGACAGATGGTAAAACTCCTATAGCTTACATGACAGGTATATTTTTATATCAATGTCTTACTGCTAGGTACATAAAGAATTGGGTCGTGACCATCACGAACCAGGTGCGATGATAGCTCATTGGTAGTGTGTACGGACTCAGTGTCAAGGGACTACGGTTCAAATCCATCTACAAATGAGCTTGAGCTTTCGGTGAAGGAAAACATCGTGAGGAAACCATGGCATGGTGGTAGGGCTTTTTCTAATACCCGCCTGGCTAGCAACCACCCTCAAGTTGAAAGTGTGACTACAAATACCAAAAGGTGTTTCACGGACTTCCTCATCAGAACGCATAAACGTATTACCTGGGCTCAGGCCAAGGCGACAGCAGCATGTGGTGACCCATCGGATGATAATCAACCACAACTACCCACTACCACGTACCACGGCGAAACTTCAAACTCCCGTGTTGCCAGAAACGACAGCGCTCACACATCTAATAGTTCCTTCCTTTTTTTTTTTGTTAACGTGGTGTTTAAAATCCCAGTCTTTACGGACTTCCCCAATGCAAAGCGCAAACACATTACTTGAGCGCAGGTCAAAGGCATCAGGAGCACGTGGCGACTCATTGGATACTAATCACCCAACACAGTCCACTAAAACACACCACTTCAAACTCCCGTGTTGCCAGAAACCACGAACAGCTTTCACAATACTCTTAGTGTAATAGTTACCACCTTCAAGTTGGGAATCTATCACCAAATACCTATAGTGTGTTCCGGCAGTTGCACTTGAGAGCTAATCTCTCCACTGGGCTTTGCGTGTGTGTCAACTACCTCGGATCATGTCGTCGCTTAGCATTAGATGAGATTATGACTACTACAACGCTAAACTTAAAAACTATTAAAAAGAAAGCAGTTTGAACAGTTTTACATAAGATAATCATCAACGTATTTGATGCAATGAAGACTTACAAGAAATCCTATTTTAGGAGAGGAAATACAATTCATACTTTTGAGAATGCTAACTCTACATTTTTACAATGTAGCTCGATGTATCTCGGACTACTTAACTATAATAGTCATTTAACATCAGGTGAGGGTGGGCACAAACACCAAAAAGCATACTTATAAATAAATTAAGAAATAGCGACCCACGAGTCTCTGTATAGCAAAGAGTATATAGTTATCTAGTCTAGTTTATTACCACAGTCGTTGTAGGGGCCCGTTAATAAAACACTTTCGTACTTATGGGGGTAGGAGATGACGTCGCATAAAACAAAAACTTTGTTATCTGTTACACGTTATTACAGATATTTATTATTTTATTAAGGTTTTATACCGCAAAAAATAAATATTTTAAAATAATTAAATGTTTATACTGTTATTAATTGCCATATAGGGGTCTATGATTTGTAACGCAATATTAATAAGCACTATCGCAATTCAATTAGTAAGAACAAAATGGCGTTGTTAAATATGTTAACAACATATATTCATAAATGAGAAGTAATCGTGTCATGCCAATACACCTATAATGAAATAAATTTCAAAGAAATTTTAAACTCGGTAACGTCCCCATTAAATTCAACGCATATCTGATTATCAATTCTTGGTAAAAGAAAAAATTACACCATGATACATACAAAAGAAAATACTCACCGCATTGTTTAGCTTTAACTAGAGCTGCCATTATGTCACAAAATTACACGTAAACGCATTTAAAATAACAAAAGAGTTCGCAAATTAATTACTAACTATTCTTTTCTTCATAAACACGTCCTTATCCGAGACATAAGTATGACTGGTAATTGTATTAGACGTTAAAAATTTACTTATAATTCGAAATATCAAACGAATTTAAAAACACCTTCAATTTTTTTTAATCATAGATACACATTTTTTTTTAGGAATGGTAACTTTATTATTGTGCAAGAAATTCGTAACAGATAATAACAGGATAATAAAGTTTTAAGCGGGACGTTAATCAGTAACTTTGTATGAGTCATGTTTTTTATTTTATTTTAATTCATAGCATTACATTATTTGGCGCTATGTTATGAAATATACGTTTGTGTAATCCACAATAATCGGATACGGGAATTAGAATTAAATAATTCTGGTTGGATTTATTAGTTGCATGAAAAACTTCTTGGACAGTTTTAAATACAGTTAGGATCTTGTCCGAGTGTTGTATGGACACCCAAGTTTCTTAATATATTTTATTATTCTACATGTCATTGCAAAAATGTTATTTAAAAATAAAGACGCCATATAGAGTAATTTTTCTAATCTCCTGAATATAATTTTGACTACAAAAGAATCACGTTGTGTTATGTAAGTACTAGGAAATCATAAATCGAGAGTAACTATTATAATTTCTATATAAATAGACAAAGACAAAAAACAGTTTTAGTACTTCTTTGAGCTCTGTATTTGAATCGATTTTCAATTTTTTTTGTTATGTGTTGACGACATTCATGTTTTAGTGCCGCTACACTAAATCTGCGGCCCGCCGGGCATTTGTGGTTGGTCTACCTGGTATTACATTATTTTAAATAATCTAAGACCTTGTAAATTAACATGACTAATACATGTTTGTGGGTTCTACAGAAAATTGGTTGACTATGGCTCCTTTAGTGCCACCAATAATGTGCAGTACCTATTTTTAAGGCTAGTGTTACCATAAAAATTATCTAGAAATTACATTTTTCCACCTATATAAGAACTTACACGAATTTTCGAGAACGATTGCGGTAGAATTTTGACTACTACTGGGGCACTTGTTATATTTATTATGCAATATTAACTGATCAACAACAAAACTTAAATCACGATGATACGGTGGTAGTTTATTCGGACATCGCGTTGAACGATACTAGTTCGAATTCTATTATATACCTGAGGTTTTGTTTTCTAAAGAAGAACAACAGTTTGTGGTAGGGCATTTTTGAATATACTCCGAGGTAGCTACCACGTTAACTTGACGATCTAACGCTCAAATACCTACAGGTAAGTTACGAGACATATAAGTACTGGAGCACATGTGAGTAAGTTTAGGGTATACGTGAATCTCTTTGCAGTTTGATTGACACTCACGTCCACTGACGCAGTGTTCAGGCACACAACCAAGCTATCATCTCTTCGAATTATATAATAACCTATTTACGCGCAATTACAACAATTTACCATGCAAAACGCCACCAATTTTACACGAGTACAAATAACAAAATTATATGAGTTAAAATAAAAACCATAACTTTAAAGATTAACATTTCGCCATAAACTCCCACGACACATAACCTCTGCGGTTGTATTTTTTTTTTATTTCTCACGTGTCTACTCCAAGGAAGCCTATCAACAAACATTATCAAAACGCGTCCCAGATAAGGAATAACCGTTGAGTTCGTTCACAACGAAAGAGTTACAATATAACTCACCTAGTCCGATCTTTTTCTTAATTTTCTTCAAGACTTTCATCTTGGAACCTTTCTTGTCCTTCACGGGCGTCGTCTCCGGCTCCAGGGCCAACGGTGGTAGGACGAGCGTCTGCGGCGGCATTTGGATCCCGTGCCCCGAAGCCCTAGGGCACGCGGGACAATGGCACGGGCCCCTAGCCTGCCGCACGCTCATACAACTACTTACGCCCATCATTTAAACGGTTTTAATTGAAAACGACGATATAAAACGAAATATTAAAACAACCGAAAAAATTTAACGTTAATAATTCATATCATCACTAAAACTGGCAGAAAGAGTCACAGTCCATTACAAAACAAAATTAAAAAAAAAAAAAAAATATATATATATATGTATGACAGTCGACGAATCGGACACACGGTTCTGTGAGGGACCGCCTGTGGTCCTGAATGTGGTTCGGCCTTTTATAATTATTTTCGTTCAACTCTTTCGCGTTCTAGGTAGGTAGGACGCACAGTACAATCCTAGCTCGCCACGTTGCACAGTACAATCTAAAATAAGATTTTTATCAGATCCCTAAGGGGATCTGTTAGCTTAGCTTAGACTTTTTCTTTTTATTATTATAATATTCTCTTTTTAATAGATAGTACCGCGCTCGTTTTTCTCGTTCGCGATTCGGCAACAGCCCAAGCCGAGGTTCGGTCACTAGTGACACCCTTGTGCGAGTTGCCCCGCGGGTTTGAGCGCCTTCAGCGCTCACCCCACTAGTTCAGGTGAAGCTGTAAAAGCCCCTAAGGCTAACAGTGTAGGTCCTTTCGAAAAAAAAAAAAAAAAAAAAAACGAATCGGACACGGTCTGTAAGCTTTTCAAAATTCGAACTCACGATTTTGACGTAACGTGTACGGTACACGGTACTTGTGTTACACGGATTGTAGTAACGACGTGCGGTGCGTGACTAACGACCGCTCACGACGCGACCCGGCGGCGGAGTGAGATCCCGTGCTCAGCGAACGGTGGAAGGGCCTTGGGAAAGCTGCGCGCGCATCTGACGTGCCTGCAGGACGAACCCTCACGCACCATCCTTCTTTTCTATACAACTTTAGAAAGAGACAGCGATACCCAGCTGAGCGAGAATGTCAACAAGTTTTTTTTTCAGCAGATGACAACATGGCGAGGGACTGAAAAGTTTAGAAAGTTTTGGGAAAAGTTAATTTTAGTTTATGGCATTATATATAGTACATGCAGTATCTCATTCTCAGGGTTCGTAGATAGATTCATTGACAAAATTTAAGGCTATACATGCCTACAGCAAGTTTTATTTTGGAATTTTTGTCTGTACAAAATCCATAGATTTATTGTTAGCGCTTTTGTATTCTTTAGTTCTTTGTTTGTTTATTATTACTCTTCCACGACTCAACTACTCGACTGATCGTATACACGTTGTAAGGGGTACAGAGAAAAACATAGGGTACTTTGCAATCAATATAAAATACTGTTCTCTAAAGATAAAATAAATGACTATCAGTTTGATGAAAGTTAATTTTACGAGAACGAAGTCGCAGGTAATAGCTAGTTAATTATAAATAATTTTTGAGGCAATAATAATTGCTGAGTAAATAAACTGTGAAGCGATGATGGCTCAGTGGGTAGTGCGTAAGGACGCCGCATCAATGGATGTTAGTTCGAATCCACGTGCTAGCTACCACTCTCAAGCTGAAAATCTGCCACCAAATACCTATAGCTCTGTTTTAGCCACACCGGAAGCGTGTGGGAGTTCTCCACAGGTTTAGCGTGTCCACCAGCTTGGCCCACATCATCATTTAACATCAGGTGAGATTGTAGCCATAAAGATAAATCTATTCTACTAATATTATAAGTGCGAAAGAGTGTTTGTTTGTTACGCTTCCACGTCTAAACCACTGAACCGATTGTGATGAATTTGGGTATAAAGATGTCGGTAGGTCACGCGGAAAACTTACTGGAAGTGGCGTAAAGAGAGGAATAAACTTCGTGTGAAACTTCTAATTGCATCATCCGATTTGACAAAATCAATATTAACGTGAGCGAAACCGCAGGTAAAAACTAGTGTACTACTATATATATATACGGAAAATACTGTACCAATGACACCCACTGGCTATAACGAGAAACCTTACCTATAAATAGATATATTATTTTAATAGTTTAAAAGTTATATCGCTATGGCCATAATCTCACCATCTTAAGTGATCTTAATCTTAAGTGCCGATACGGCCCAAGTTGGTGGACACGTTAAACCTGTGGACGGACTGGCTCACAAGTGCAACCGCCGGAACACACTATAGGCATTTGACGATAGATTTCTTACTTGAAGGTGGTAACTATTAGAAGTGTTGCGGCAGCTTTTTTAAATTGAGGATGGTAGCTAACCAGGTGGGCATTAGAAAAAGCTCCATCACCATGCTATGGTTTCCTCACGATATTTCCTTCGCCGATAGCTCAAGCTCATTGTCGGTGGATTGAAACTCACGACCTTTGCACTGATCATCACTTCAAACCTACTGGACCTATAAAACATCACAATGGAAGTAAACATCTTACATCTTCATTATTGAGTTAACAAAAAAAGTTCATATGTCATCGTGTTTAAAGGTCTTTGAACTCGCGGTAGTTTTAATCTAAGCAGATGCTGAATATCTAGAGGGGGTTGAAACGGGGATAGAAAAAAAAGACGCATCGACACGCGCGTGCGTCGAGCGCAAGGTGCGCCTGCGCATCTGGCAATTGGCAATGTGGTACACGACATCTTTGGATAGGCGAAATGCTAAACCGCTTTCTAAATTATGTTATCCTGGCAACAATTGTAAACGTGCACACTGAGACTCTTGATAAGGTCAACGGAATTTGTTAACATCATAGGAATTTATTTCTCTAAATTGGTAGTTCTGTAATCATCCATCTGTATTTTAAATAAGTATATAATGTAAGCATGGTGGTAGGGCTAGCTACCACCCTCAAGTTGAAAATCTGCACTTGAGAGCCAGTTCCTCCACAGGTTTAGCGTGTCTACCAACTTGGGTCGTATCGTCACTTAAGATCGGTGAGATTATGGCCATAACGCTAAGCCTTAACTATTAAAAAAAATCCTCCGCTATGTCTGTCTGTCACTGGTAGTGTGTATGGACGCCGCGTTCAAGAGGACGTGAGTTCGAATTCCTGCAGGAAACCTAAGTTTTCAGTGAAGAAATACATCGTGATGAAACCATAGCATGGCGGTAGGTCTCTTTCTAAAGCTCGCCTGGCTTGCTACTACCCTCAATTTGATAATGTGCCTCCAAATACCTACAGATGTGTTCCGGCAGTTGCACTCGGAAGCCAGTCACTCCACTAAGCTTGGCGTGTCCATCATCATAAGCCACATCGTCACTTAACATCAGGTGAAATTGTGGCCATAACGCTAAACCTAAATTATAAAAAATATATATATTTACAAAATAATCCTCCGTGCAAATTTCTCCATACGATAACACAAAGAATACAATTAACCTTAGACGAGGGTCAATAAATAATTAATTGAAATTAGTCTTAATTGCTATAATTAAGCCGAGCCGGGTGCAAGAGCATTAGCTTAGTCATAGCGTAATGAAAACAAAACTAACCTGTGCCCGTGACATCGTTCGCGCGAATTTGAAATAAAAGTAACCTAAGTAACTCATTATAACGTTAGCAATTATCATTTAGATACAAGATGAGCTAATAAAAATATATCAATCAAATAAAACATAAATAAGGCCATATAAAGGTCACACAGATACACGTACGTGGATTTTTGAAGCGATGATAGCTCAGCGGTAGTGTGTACGGATTACACGTCAAAGGGCGCGAGTTCGAATCCACCTACAACGAGCTTGAGCTTTCGGTGAAGCAAAACATCGTCAAGAAACCACAGCATGGTGGTAGGGCTTTTTCTAATGCCTGATTGGCTAGCTACCAAATAACGATAGGTGTGTTCTGGCAGTTGCACTTGAGAGTCAGTCCATCCAGAGGTTAAGCGTGTCTACCAACATGGGCCATATTGTCACTTAAGATCAGATGAGATTATGGCCAAAACGCTAAACCGAGATTATAAAGAAATAAAAAAACGTAGGAGGCTTTAGCCTGTTAGCCTGAAAGGCTTTACAGCTTCCTTGGGCTTTTTGGACTGAATGCTTATGGCATCCCAGCACTGAGGCAGCGAGCGCAAGGGTTCCAGACAGGAATTACTACTCTCATTGACGTGGAGTGTCCCTGTATCACGCGAGTAGCCACTCGAGAACTCCTTTCCGGAGGAGATACATATGCGATGTTCATACTTTTTAAATATTTTGTAGGTTTACCGTTATGACCGTCATCTCACCTGATCTTATGTGGCGATACAGCCCAGGTTAGTGGAAATGATAAAGTTGTGGAGGGGCTGGCTCTCAAGTGCAACTGCTGGAACACACCTATAGGCATTTAGAGGCAGCTTTTCAATTTGAAGGTGTTAGTTAGTCAGGCGGGCGTTAGAAAAAGCCCTACCACCATGCTATGGTTTCATTACGATTGTAAGTGGATATGAAATCACGACCCTTGACGCGGCATCTGTACACACTACTAACAAAGCTACCATCGCTTCAAGATATTTATGGTTATAGGAGAAAAAACTCGATAAACCATAATGGTCCCGGGGGTTGAAGGCACCGTCACTCGCCCCTGAATCCGGGCCAGCGCGTACTAAATCGAGAGAGAAAAAAAAACGAACAAGAGTATGGATAATTAAAACAGATGAGCACGCGCCGAACATATGCCGGAACCGGAAGCCGACTGGTAGCGGTAACTTTGATATCATCTAAGTGATTACAGTCTAAACTCTGTATTACGTAAAAAGATTATTTCTAAAAAAGAACTACTCTTGGATTGATTCGGATCGTGATCAAATGAACCGATTCACAAGGAAATCAAGGTTCAAAAGATCGGTTCATCGAAAACGATTTTTTCGATTCTCTTTTTGTGTTTATTTATTTAATACAAAACCATTTATATATTATCAAAGAACACCACAATAATCGATATTTTATCATAATTATACTAATTAAAGTTTGCTAACAAGTTAATTTATTGTACAAGAAGACGTTTATTTCACAAATTTATTGGATACATAAAACCGTTTTGTAATTGTTTGAAAAACATTAAAATAATTTAAAATAGTTTATTATGAATATAGATAAAAATCGAACCTCGATTTTTAAGGGAGAAATATTGATTTACTGGACGTACGTTTCAGAATAGTGAATCGATTTAAAGAATCGATATTTTATCCTAAAAGGCCACTCTGAATAGCGACTGTCGAATTACTGAGCATTTTAATATGTTAATGAGATTTATCGATGAAAAGGATTTTTATACATATTTCTGACCGTTTTCGTAACTTTTTTCAATACAGCTTTGCTCCTATTGATGATAGCGTGATATTATATAGCTTAAAGCCTTCCTCAGTTATTGCTCTGTCAGATAAAAAGTGTTTTTTTTTTAATTGGTGGCTCCTAAGAGAAGTGCGTTTAAACATTTTTTTTCACTTTATAATATCTTAAAAAATTAATTAAAGAAAGTTACAATGTGAATTACGACTTGCTTAAATGAAATTCACTATTATCGACTCCCATTAGCAGCTTACAGACCCCTTGAAGTTCGAAAACGCCCCTCTCGGCTACATATGGATCACTTTGGGCCCGAAGTCAAGTAATTTTGACATTTATGGAGCGTGATGGTAAATAGAATGACGTTAAATGGAGTGTACACGTATTTACATTTTTATATACACGAAGCGTGATTGTTACACTCGTGTCGTGAGTGCTCGAGGTCGTGTGTTCGAATCCAGTTCGTATAATACGTTCAATTTTAATATTTATACGGTCGTGATGTCAACGGGGACGACGTATTAATTAAAGATACAACTAAACTAGTTTTACTCCGCGACTTCGCGTGAGTTTTTTTAGTACACATTTTCTTACTCTTGTATTCGTAATTTTTACTTCAATTTCATTTTTCACAGATCCACACACATCAGGACCGGTTGCTAATAAAAAATGTATAGTTAATTTATTTTAATAATTGCTTATCTACAGTTCCTATTTATGTTAATATTAGCTTCGCTCACGATATTATTCATTTTGTCAAACAAATCGGATGGCAATATAAAAAGGTACGCGATTTCGAATCCCCCTTACAATGATATTGAGGTTTCGGTGAAGGAAAACATCGTGAGTAAACCATAGCATGGTGGTAGGGCTTTTTCTAATAGCCGCCTGGCTAGCTACCACCCTCAAGTTGTAAACCTGCCGCCAAATACCTATAGGTGTGTTCCGACAGCTGCACTTGAGAGCCAGTCCCTCTACAGGTTAACGTGTCTACCAACTTAGGCTGTATCGTTACATAAGATCAGGTAAGATTATGGCCATAACGATAAATCTTAAATATACATAAAAAAAAGTTTATCCCTCGCTGTACACCACTTCCAATAAGTTCTTCACGAGAAAAAGCCTATCACTGACTCCAGGTTTCCATCTACCCCTATATCCAATAATCCAATCTTATTTATAACATTAATAAGGATTATGAAGAGGGAAAGCTCGTTTGTTTGAATGCACTAATATTAAGAACTACTAGTCGAACCTCAAGATTTTTTTTTGTATTTGATAAGGGAACAATTGAACAAGGTTTTAGACTATTTAACATTACACTACCGCCAAAAGAAGAAAAGCTGTATTGAAAAAAATTACAAAAACGGGTAACAAATATGAAATAATATTTAGTACCACGCGAATGAAGTCGCGGGCACAGCTAGTAATGTATAATCATTATAATAATGAGGCCCAACAAGGACAACCGCAGCCGCGTATAGAAAAAGAAATAATTTGTGCCAGTAGCGAGTAGTACTTACACACTGACGGTTCCGTAGCTTTACTAATATTATAAAGAGGAAAGATTTGTATTTTTGTTTATAACGAATAAACTCAAGAAAATTACAAAGAGAATTTCAAAAATTCTTTCACCATTAGAATGCTACAGTAGCCTTATATAACATTTTTTTAACATATAAGATAGGCCATATAACATTTTTTTCATGAAAATGATTAAATAAAATTTTATTTCTACGCGAACAGAGTCGCGAACACCGCTGGTATTTTAAGTTTTTCTTAGATATTATATATTGTTTATATATTACCTTAGTTATACAACATGTGTCCGTATTGTAACCCTTTGTTTATACGGACTATGTTAAGTAATCAAAATCAAAATACACTAACGGTGCCCGGGGCTACTTTCGATCCTTAAAACATATATTTTTTAAATTGCGCAGTATATAATATACACGTAATGTTAATAAAATAATCTATAAATACTTACATATTCAAATAAACATATATATACATACTATAAATAAGTACTAACACACTGTTGTTCTGGATCAGCTATTATATTCAAAAATAATTCTCGAACTTTTAACTTGAACAAAAAATCTTGAAAAGCGACATGAACAAAGCCGGAGATATGAGAAGGATATAGAAAAAGCTGATTATTTGAAGACCGAGGATATTTGTCGTGTTGGAGCATTGATACTGAAAGTGAAGAGTTAATTAAGATCGTGGAGTGGAAGATACAAGGATAGAAAAAAAAGTAATGAGTGCGCGTAGATCCCGGCGTCGGCGAATGGGCAATCACTTCAATTGAGTACGATATAATCAAAACATCGTAAGGGAACCATAGCATGGTAGGGGTTCTTCTAAAGCCCGCCTGGCTAGCCATCACCCTCAAGTTGAAAATCTACTGCCATATATCTACAGGTATATTCCGGCAGTTGCACTTGAAAATCAGTCCCTCCACTAGGTTTAGCGTGTTTATCATGTTGGATCACATTCTCACTTAACATCAGGTGCGTTTACCGATATACATACTAAACCTATAAGGTAAAAAAATACAGTCAGAAAAAAAGCAAAGTGAATATAAAAGAGGTTCCTTTTTTAGCATAAGGCGCGGAACTCTAAAGAAACCTATGGCTAATCATTTTTAAATTTCGTATGTGCACGCGCATCTGTCGCGGAGGCACGCGCCGACGCATGCCTCTCGTTCCCTCGACCAATCAGAGAATAGATGTCGCGCACCGGCTGTCGGGTTATGTTCGAATTTTGAAATTCGAACGCACGCTTTTTCTTCGTTCGCCATATTGCGAACTTTATAATTTTTTTAAGTTTTTTTTTTATATATTTACGCAAAGATCAGCTGAGTAGTCGCATATTGGTAAAAAAAAAAACATATGCTATAAAACTTTGTAGAGGTGCCGCGAGGTCGCGGGTTAGAACCACGCACATATCTGATGTTTAACTGATTAAATATTAGTCAGTTCTCAGTTAATTATACTAAATTAAGACAATAAGGAAATACTATAAATACATGTTCTTTTGTTTTGTGTATTTTCATACTACTGGTGAAGGTGTGTTCTGGTGGAAAACGGTACAGACTTAATCCCTACTCAATGTATCAGAGATTTCAGATTGTATGACATGTATTCTCGTTTTATTATTTAAATCTAAATACTTTCAGGTTTCTTCGTCATAATTTCTTCTACCATTAGTTCACATACATGAATTAAAGAAAAAGTTTGGAAAATCCAAAAGTGTACGCCTCATAATTTCTTTTTTTGTTTGTTTATTTAATAACAATGAAACCACATCGAATCAGACCGTGAAAAGTAATAGGATTCCATTCCTATTTATACTGAAGCGTAAGAAAAAAAAGACTCGATGAGTAAAGTATTTCGGCCGTTATCCGCACATACAGACACACGGACGTCCAAGAGAGAACTTTTTAAAACAGCACCTTCTTTCTATAAATAATATTTATAGAAATCAATATCAAAAAAGTGTAAAAAAAGTAACTTCGAACTATTAAACCAAATTACTGTTCTTATTTAGCGACGAGCTGTACTCACGATTTAAAGTAGCAAAGTGGCTATCTGCAGCCCACTTTTCGCCCCTAATGGGAATGAGACGTGACGGATGGCGAACCGCGTCGCCGTCATTTTTGTTAATAATTCCTTCCATTGCGGTCCCACGAGTAGCCAGGGAATATATTGTCCACCCAAGCAGAGCCCCGCTTACTTGGGCAAGGCTACACCTATTTCTGGGTTTGCCCAGTCCCAGGGTAATTTGGCACGCTAGCTACTAGACTCGCCCTTAGCCATGCAGCCATCGGCACGGCAACCATTGGCGTGGCGGAGGTGAAAGGAAAAACAGATTAGGCAGGAAATGTGTTGAGTGTATAGGAAATTTAGGCTAAAAAGGAAGATATAGGGTAAAAGGATACCACTGTTTCGGAGGGATTAGGAGGAGACAGTGGTAGCTCGGGAGGCCGGGGTCGATTACCCGTGTATCCTTTCTGGGGAAAGGTTAGGTCAAAAATACCCGTAACCGAAGAGCACGTATAAAGGTGCTTATGAAAGTAGAAGAAGCGAAAGATGTATGTCAGGATCGTAGCAAGTGGAAGGATGTGGTGTCTGCCTACCCTTATGGGAGAGAGGCGTGATAGTATGTATGTATGTATGTACTCGCGGTTTCTTTCGCATGGAATTAAAAATTATTCAATCGTTTTGCCTGTTTTTGTTTACTTTTATTAATACAGTTTTGGTCCTATCGGTGGTAGCGTGATATTAAATAATCTAAAGCCTTCCTCAATTATTACTCTTTCAAATACATAAAGAGTTTTTGAAATCCGACTTCTAGTTAGTAAGATTAGCGCGTTTAGAACAAGAAAAAACAAAATTTTTCGCTTTATATCTATTTTATATATATTCAGACTTGGCCGATAAGGTCGTTGTCAGGATCACTAAAGTAGTAAGTTAGGATCTGTTGGTTAGTAAGGCTCGCGAATCTTTGTTCATTTTTCGATAGCTGCCCAGGCCGAGGTGCCACGGAGCTGAGTGCAATTAGCACTCGCCCCAAAATGTTCGGTGAAGCTGACAAAGCCATAGAGGCTAACAGCGTATGCCAGTACGAAAAACAAAATTGTTATTCTAGTTGATACCCATAACGTATTGTTTAGCGTGTTCGATCACTTTACATCACTGAGATTACATCATCACACCGCATATCATTCGGGCACACCTTCATGGTAAGTACACGGTTATGTAAGGGACACTACCTCGCTGTTATCGCGCAGCTCGCCAGAAAAGATCGTTGTTAGGACCATTCAATTTAGCAAGTTAGGACCTGTTAGTTAGGCTCGCGAATGTTTGTTTGATTTTTCGGCACCAGCCCAAGCCGAGATTCGGCCACTTTGGCACCCTTGCGCCCGCTGTCTCGGGGCTGGGGGCCCTCAGCACCCGCCCCAAAAAGTTCAGTGAAGCTGTCAAAGCCTTTAAGGCTAACAACGTACGTCAAGTCGAGAAAAAAAAATGTTTAGCGATCACTGTTCACTTTCTAACGCTTGGAGTCATATAGCAGTTCCCATTTACGAAAATTTGGTTAGTAGTTATAATTGTTGCAAATGTCGAATTCTCAAGAAAAGAAAATATATACAATATTAAAACTACAGTTTCGAACTCAGCTGATCGAAACAGTCAGCTGATTTTCAAAAACGTACACAGGTAAAAACCTTTTTTGCATAACCGAAACCGTCTTCAATAAAACCTCTTTGTGCAATTCGTCGCTGCGAATTCATACTGAGAAAAAAAAACACACACAAAAGCAAGGAGAACGCAGTCTTGCAATTCAATATGGCGACTAACAATACGCACAACTGAAAATAGCTTTTATTCCGTCCCAGTAAAAAGCAGTCGTTACGGAATTGGCTATCGAATTATTTTATCTATAGAATTTTATGAAATTGAAGGAGCACGTGCATAATAAAAAATTATAAGTACATACCTCACAGCTGATGCGGTCAGCTGTTGGAACAAAGACCTTTGCATGTTCAAGCATTAGTGTTTTTATGAAGGTGGTTACTTGAAACAATAATTGCAGTACAAACTTTTTTAGGCGTGTTGGAAGATTTTTTTTTATTGGTAATTATTTCAAGGTCGCCTTATTGGCATGCATATGTGAGGTGATACAATAAAAAGAAGAAAAAAAAACAATTATTTCAACCTGAAAGGGGTTAATTGTAGTATATAGGCGTTTAATTATATTATAGTAGGCAGTATAGTTAGTCCATTACAAGAAATGTGAAAACTGACTCTGGTCTCTGGCAACACAGGCGATCGAAGTTTTTTTTACAGTTAATAGGTTTAGCGTTATAACCACTATCACACTTGATGTTAAGTAACGTTGTGGTCTGAGATGGTGGACGCGCTAAGCCTAGTGGAGGGACTGGCTCTCAACTACAACTGCCGGAAAACAAATAAGTATTTGGCGGTAGACTTTCAACTTGAGAGTATTAGCTAGCCTGGCGGGTATTAGAAAAGTCATATCACCATGCTGAGGTTTGATCACGATGTTTTCCTTCGCCGAAAGTTCAAGCTCATTGCAGCTGGACTCGACTTCACCTCCCACCTTGTCCTGAACCCGGGTAATGCGTTTACAAGTTGAGGTGAGGAAAACTTAAACGGATTTGGAATACTAGGTTCAAAAAAGGTCTTAAGGATGTCCAGAATAGTGGCGTAAATCGGACACTACTTCACAAGAGCAGTGGTGAATTTACCAGTAGGCTGACGCCTAGTGGGGCACATTTTGGGTATCTTTCTTTTGTGTTTTAGAAACAGATGTTTCATACTTACACATATGCCTAATTGTTGGTAAATAATATGTTTTACTCCTTAGAAACTAAGTCTTATATAGTTTTTTTTCTACAGTTTACTTAGTCCTATGTGGCATATAAATTTAGAGGTTGGACGGGACGGCATATTTTGAATAGCATACGGTTGATAAAAGTCTAAATCCGCCAATATACAAGAGTTCGCCATGCCATTTACCGTCACGGTAAGCGGGTCTGTTTTATCCCAAAGACGGGCAAATAGTTGTTTCTCTTCAAAAAGGAAACAATGTAGAGGTAGGTATATTTACCAAGACCATTGTGTAAACATACATCATTACTCACATGTACCATCTAATTGTATTCTAATCCAATCAGATTCTCAGTTATAACGCTTCTTATATACAGAATGTTGCTATATTAAAATTTTTATGGTGTTGCCCTCATCGAGAAAGTATTTGAAAGAGTAAGTGTCTTAGTTATTTTACTTTGCGTACTGCGGGCAATATACACAAGACTTATTTATTACAACCATGGAAGTATTATACAAACGGGACTGCTTACATTTAATTGATTGTACAATGAATTTAAACTGTATTGCAAGCATCTAAAATTCATTTTGCCCAAGCATCACTTTAAACGAAACGCGGTCTCGACAGGGACTCACTTGGTGGACGCTCTATCCTTACGTGGCGCCTCGATCGTCCCGATACTTTTATGTACTAGCCAATTCTAGCCATTACTAAATAGAAGATACATTCGATCCTTTGGATGGATATGTCATTAAAAATATTATTGTCAATATTGCTTTGTTTTTTTTTTAAAGATTATTATCGAATTAAGTTGTTCTAACTAATATACGTGCACCGTAGCACAGTTAAGCTATCATTACAAGACTATATAAACTATTTCCTCGTACTTTTATTCAGTGGGGATGTCACCCGAGCAAACCGAGTGATCGCATAACATCGATCCCCAAACCTATCTATCCATTAACCCCATTTTACGACAATATGTACGAAAATGGTAATTAGAAAACTGTGCAACTTACCAATTGAGTACTATTAATTACATACATGATTTTATAACGAGTTTTAGACATCGATTCTATTGTCATTTAATAAGCAATAGTTTTCGAGACAATAACTAATAATAATATATCAACCACAAAAGTTTATTTATAGTGCTGTAAAAGTGCATTTTCTTAAAACAATTGGCAACACTCAATTCATCAATTATCTAATTATAAAAGTACGAACTTTCTTATTAATAAGTAATATTCAAAATTGTAATTTTGAATGTTTGCTGATATCAATGGATACATTGTGAAGAATTTTAAATAGAGCGATAAATGATGATGAAATTTGGATGAAGCTCAGTGGCAGCGTGTAGCAACGCCGCGTCATAGGGTGTGAGTTCGAATTCAACCACCTACAATGAGCTTGAGCTTTGGGTGAAAGAAAACATCGTGAGGAATCATAGCATGGTGGTAGGGCGTTTTCTAATGCTCGTCTGGCTAGCTACCACCGCCTGCCTAGCGAAATACCATTAGGTATGTTCCGGCATATAAAGGCCGGCACCGCACCTGCGACGCCTCTGGTGTTGTAGGTATCTTTGGACGGCAGTGATCACTTACCATCGGGTGACACGCTTGCTTGTTTGTCCCCTATTTCATAAAGAAAATACATCATACCCAAATATTTACATTGACTATTTTTCCTTTACCAATCACAAGATTCAAAACACACCTTCAGGTGTTTCACATGGTAACCAGGGTTGTTTCGGTCAGGGTGGAAACGTCACAAACTTTTTATAATACTTTATAGGTTAAACATAATGGCTACTTGCCTAATGTTAAATGATAATGTGGACTAAGACCTAGTGGAAGGACTAGTTAGCAAGTGCAACTGTCAGAACCCGGAACACACATATATGTATTCAGTGGTAGATTTTCAACTTGAGGCTGTTAGCTAATCAAATAGACTTTAGAAAAAACCCTACCAACTTGCTATGGTTTCATTATGATGTTTTTCTTCAATGAAAGTTCAAGTTTATACCAGGTGGATTTAAACTCACATCCAGTGATGCAGAGTCTGTACACACAACCAACTGAGTCTGACAATGGGGGGTTTGATTGCCACCATGGTGCCTTTTGTGGTCTGTATCACTCCAGTCTTTCCTAGCCTAGTTAACATGTCCACTGTCTTGGGCCATATTGTTACATAACATTATTTGATATTGGGGATAAAATGCAAAATATATAAACTTAAAAAAACCCAATGACTCTCTCCACTCTTTGGCCTAAGTATGGCTAGTGTCTAAATCTAATGCGAGAATCTAGACTGGTTCACCACTTAAAAAAAATGAAGGGTCCATAAACCAAAATAAAAAGAAAAGTTTAATTGTAGCAGTGGTGGCCAACTTTTTTCAAATCAAGTGCGCAATAAAAAAATTACAGTACGCTGGGTGCATGTTCTTATTTGGATAGGAGAGAGAATATAAATAAAAATATATTAGTATTACAATAGTATAATGAAATGCTTATGTTATTGTTATTACTGATTATTTTATTTCCTGTGAGTTGAGGATTTAAACAATTATTTTATACATATCACACCATATCAACAATCCGTCAATCATATGTTTTTATTATTATTATGCAAATTGAAAACAAGAGTTTGCTGGATAGTAACATTTTTTTTTGTCAATTTGCAATATACTTAAACCACTAAGATAGATTTAAAAAAAATCTACTTACTTTAAAACTATTTTCATATGGTTAAGAACAGTTTAAAAAAATTGATATATATATATGTATATATATATAATAAAATTTATATTTTTTAAATCTTGCATTACACATCACCATGACACAACAACATTACAGATCACCATCTATGCACTTGCCACTGTGCAGGACACAGATAGGCCACCTCTTATTATAGCATGGCAAATTGTAAAGCTGTTTACACAAATACCAAAGTACAAAATCCATAGTTAAATGCTGACAATTGCGTTACACAGATCCCTTACAATTTCTTCCTAAACTAAACATATTACTGGATAGAAGTCAAAGCCCTTCCTAGTCCTGTACATAACCATTGCCATATAGGACCACCATAGTTGTAGTCAGCATTACTGGTTCTCATAGTCTATAGAGTGTAGTTTCATATATCTCACTCAGGCACCCAGACAAGTAGGCATCACTAAAGGGATTATTTACCCACTTTAAATAAGTTTATACATAATATATGAGATGAGATCCATCTTGTGGCAGAGAGGGAAGCAGTTTCTGAGATTTGTAACATGTATGTAGGTTTTAGGGGCCCTTTCCCAATGTGTGTTTCTTTCCCTGCTAATGACATTTGATAGGACTCTACTAGTGCAGCTTTAGACATGTTCTAGTAGAAATTACTGCAGTCCTAGACAGGTCACAATCTTTTAGAAGAATTAAATTTTTATTTAAAATCAGGCAAAATTAAATATGGTTACAGAAATATAATAACACAATGCATATTATTCACAGGTCCTTTCAAATTGTAAAACAAAAGGACAACTTAACTAACTTGTTACATATTCCTTTTGTTTGTTTGTTCACTTCCAGTACATTTCCTTACAGTATAAACCATGAATGTATTCCTAAAATTATCCAACTTTAATTTATATAGTTTCTAATCATATTTAAGTATGCTATTAATAAAGTTAATAACATTGTTATTAACCACAACTACAAAATAATAACAGTAAAAATCATATGCAAATTTAAAACCTATATGATGCAAAAAAAAAGTTAGCTCTTCCTGGATACCTGGCAAATATTAAACATTTAAACATAACAATTTCTAATCAATAACAAACAATAAAGTAAGGAGTAAAATAATTATACAAATGGCACACAAAGAAGCTGCAAAATGTTTATTATACACACATGTGTCAATGTATACACACAAGGGAGCCAACAGTGTCGACATACGAGTGGAGATGCCAGCATATGTAAGCGTCATGCCACTTGACATCACGGAACAGCGCGGAAATATATGTTTCATATTAAAAACACATTGTACGCAATTTTTTAATTATAACCTACCATTATCCCCGACATAACGTACACAATTCTTCCCAAGATGGTTCTTAAAATAAATAGTTCAATTAAAACCTCGTTACAGAATAATTAATATCACTTACCAGGAATTGCGCTTCCGGACTGGCCCATTTTTAAAACGAATTTTCGGACGAAAATTAACACGAACAATTATCACTTTTCCGCTTCTCGTTCACGATCTATATACTATTAACACAAGGCACGGTCATCATTAGACAACTTTGACCCGTTACTACCGTAAGTTCATGTTTATTATTATAAATTATTTTATTAAAACAATAATGTACATACGATAAAGGATTCCAATAGGAATCGAGTAATTTTAAAATATTAACTACAGATATCTTACGTATGCTAATTTGTTTTATATTATTATTGCACGCGATATGTAGGTTTTCATTATTGTGGTTCTAATTAATACGATTCACACAACATTTTAAAATTTTATACAGTATTATTCGCAATTCGTGTCACCCGTTGACAGCTTTGACTTTGACAGCAATATTTCACTAAACAGATATTAAACACTTCAATAGTCTGTGAAAACCGATATAATAGTAGTTTTATTAAATCTAAATTATTGTTTATATATTATAATTTAGAGTATTAAACAAAGATATTAATAATTCAGAATTCTCATAAAATTTAAAAAGGTACAATATCAATTATTACACATTTTTTACAATAATATTTATTATTTTGTAAAACAATTATTCCAATTTTTAATTACATACACTATAATTATAATGAACAACTTGATTATATATCAAAGTAAATAAAAATGCGCTGTATTGCTCGCGTCATAACGCGAATCTTTATTTCATTATATACTAAAAAAACTTATTGAAAACATTTTTTCGTAGCTATCCAGATGGCTGTGTGTATGCATATACACATGTGTTATATAATTAAACATTAATAAAATATACATATGTGTTTTGATCATCATATTTGGTCAGAAAAAGTGGCACCCATACATACATAATACTAATGCAATAAACCGGGAAGTAGGACAATATATTTTTTATATCGTATTAAAAAAGAAACATGTAAACATCACTATATTTAAAAAAAAAATCTCATTATCACAGAAAATTGTAATATTTACTAATTAAATGTGATCCATGAACTTTACTTTTGTTTGTATAATTCATACAATATCGCACATTTGAGGCGTATAAGCCGTGTCTACATATCATTACTTATAATATTGTGGCGTCTTCATCACCCCTTTTGATTTTTCATTAATATATGAAGGAATGTAACATTCGAATTTGAACAATAGAACGCATTTCAATTTCACGTTCCGATGTGTCTGATCGATTACAGGGACTTTTATTTCGGCTGCTGTCAGTAAAATATTTACACTGAATTATAAAGAAATACAACAACGTTTTTATTCATCGTGATGGTTTAATTTACGAAGAAGTCATCTGTAAACCCAGTCATCGTATCCATCAACCCTTAAAATTTTCAAATATATTATATATTACATAAATATATCAATTGCAATTTACCATGTAACAATTTGTATTTTTTCCCTCTATTATTTCATATTATGTATTATACACAATTTTACTAATAATAAAACCAATTGCTGTATTTGTGTTATTACAGTATATTATTTTTGATTTATATAGTATAATATGACGTCATAACGATAATAACAAGGCAACTTAACACATTATTAAGCTAAACTAAAAACACTGTGTTTTTTCTATATTTTGATATAATATTGAGTACCCAAATCTGGTTCCTTTAGCTTAGCAATTGACATAGTACACTAGGTTTAAGCTTAGAATAGCATATACAGTAGATCCTCGTTAAGTCAAACCTCAATAACTTGAAAACCTTACTTAACAAACAAGCTGCATGATCTAAGACCTCTTTGCCTTTTCTGGCAAACGTAAAAAAATAACCAAAAACAATTTCAAAGTTAACGGTTGCCGATGTTGCGTGATAAACATATGAAATATATTTGCTTCGTAAATAATGGATAATAAATATAATAATTTAGTGCGTGAGAAGGAGAAAGAAAAAGATAGAGTTCTTCAAGAAATAAAATATTATGAGAAAATAATCGACGATTTTAAAAGTTACCCAATCTGTAGATATAATGCTTCCAGGTATTTATTTTATTAGTCGTTTTTTGTTTTATATTTTTGTTTATAGCATGTGAATTATACATATTCAGATTCCAGAATGCCCCTTAGGGTGAAGGGTAAAATTTATAAGTCCATTATAAGATCTGTTATATTGTATGGATCGGAATACTGGCCTACTAAGAACACGGATGTGTGTCGATTGCATGCAACAGAAATGCGAATGTTCAGATGGATGGAATAATATTATAGGTTAAAATCAAGAATATTTTGCAGCTCGGACTCTGAAGATGAGGGTATAATGTTAATTGACACCGGGCCTTCGCTGGCACAGTTGAAACTTGAGAGGGCAATGTTAGAAACATGCTTGCAAGCCACTCAAGAGTTAACAGGCTTACAAATTTTACAGACGGAAACCAAAATCATTGATGATCCAGTGATATTAGGGTGAGAATAACTTTAACAATAATGAATTCTGTTTTCTTACCATGATTGTATTAATTCACTTTCTTATATATCTTTCCCTGTGAAAATTTGTAATCGATTTTAAACTAACTTCCCGATGAGTTAGATAGTTGAAATTTAAACCATAGCTTAGAAGTGGATGACGATGCACGAAAATGTAAAAAATGACAATGGGGAGATAACTATATCACAGCTGTATGTATTTTAAAACTGACAGATGAACAGAGCTTATCAAAATTTCATTCACATATCCCTAAAAAGCAGTATATCCTTAATAAGTAGAAAATAAAAGATTGGAAATGTAGAATGTGAGGCACATGCTATAGAAATAACTATAAACATGAACCATATGTTTTTCCTTTCCAATCATTTATTGTATATAGTTTTTAGTCCTTTATAAAAATATTGTGCATTAAAAATTGTTTTAGATAAATATTACTATATACCGTTTCAGAGAGGCATCCGTTAAAGAGCCTGGGACTTGGAGAGAGGTGATAGCGGAATGTAAAATAGACTCAGTTCCTTTCTCCATAATGTTTTACACACATACTCCTTTTAGTATGATTTATTAATTTTATAGTTTTAATTAGCAATAAGAAGGACACTAGTCGCTATAATATGCCAAGAAGAAGAGACGAAGTGTATGTGCTCTACCTGGTCTCTGGCAACATAGGTGTTTGAAATGTCGCCGTAATGTGGTTTAGCCGGTAGTATTAGATGATCAGCAACCAATGAGCCACCACTTGTTCCTCTCGCCTTGGTTTGAGCCCGGGTAATGCACTCACGTAACGCGGTGAGGAAGGCCAAAAATAATAAGGTTATAAACACCAATTTTTTTTTTTTTTATCTTTTACTGCAACCTGGCAATCTGAACTTCTTCAATATGGTACAATGAGCCATTATATTGATTATTCTCATTGTAGAATTTCTTTCTTATTTTTTTTTTTTTTAATCTTCAGTGACTCCTGTGAGTCAACCTTCAGAGATTGAAAGTTTTTGTTTTTTTTTACTATACTCTATGTTTGAGATTGGGTACACTAAGTCTTTTTAATCGGCTGTGCACCATAAACACCATATGGAAAATAAAAAAAAGTGTAGCCTTAAGTAAGTATTTATTATCTCATTACACATAAATGCCCCTATAGAATCAGCATGAATCTCTTGCCAGTTCTTCTCGATGACTGGGTTATCTTTGGAACCGGTAGTAGTTTTGATGTTCATAAACGCCTGTATAGGGCCTGAATTGAATGAAAATTTGATTTGTATTGCGTTTTACAGAACCGAAAGTTCGCACCGACATGGTACAGAGGTCTCCGAGTCACTGTGGTCAAGGCAGCACACGAGGCTGAACTCTCAAGATCTATCTTGTTTTATGTGAAGAAACCCTACGAGGCTATTACCGTTAGTTTTTTTTTTGTGGTAGTGTGTATGGATATGTTGAGGGATGTGAAGGTAAACATTGTGATGAAACCATAGCACGGTGGTAGAGCTTTTCCTATTGTTTCCTACAGTGAAACCTCAATCCCATTGAAGGGGTTCACACTCAAATCCATTGTAGTGTCTGATTTACTTAGTGTCACTATAGAATAACTTACCTTTTTTATAGTTTATTAAAGATTTACATTATGGCTAAAAACTCTCCTGATGTTATTTGACGATGTGGCCCAAAATAGTGGGTAAGTTAAGTCTACTATAGGGACTGGAACTCAAGTACAACTACCGGAACATACTTATAGGTATTTGGCTACAGATTTTTAACTTGAGGGCGGTTGTTAGTCAGGCGGTATGTAAGAAAGCCATCATGTTATAGTTTCATCACGATGTTGCCTTCATTAAGGGCCTATTTGCGGGGATTCGCATTCACACCCATCGAAGTGTCAGATTGAATTTGTGTCAGTATGGGATCAACCGATGGAATTATGGGATTTCAGATATTGAAGAAGTATTCACAGGCATCCAGATCCAGGAGGCACACTCTCGCCAAACTGGCGGATCGATACGAGACATGCCTCTTTATGCAGCCGTTGGTGAGTCTCTTGTTTATTTGAATCAGTGTTTCTCAAACTTTTAGGTGTACCGCCCTCTTTAAAGAAAATGTATGGCGCAATGTCCCCTATTATAATTCTTCATCTAATCTTTTTAAATTAAGTACATATCCTTTTAACTAAAACTGATGTTTGATATTGAAATATCCAAAGGAGCAGTTCTATAAAAGACACATTATTATACGTTACCCAAAATAAAAATAATTTTAGTTAATCAGTGCCTAAAAATGCCTTGTGTAATTTTCATTGAATAACAACAAACACTTGAAACCTTTAATCGTACAAATATTATAAATGCGAAAGTGAATCTGTATGTTTGTTACGCTTTCACGCCTAAACCGCTGAATCGATTATAATAAATTGTGGTATAGAGACGGACGGGACATTGGAGACAATGATAGTGATCAAGTGAGTAAACTTTTTATTGCGTTATCTGATTTGTTTGCCTAAATCAATATTAACGCTAGCGAAGCTGCATGTAAAATGTAGTAACTCTATAAATCTATCTTGAAGTCATAATAGCACAGTATTAGTGTGTACGAACTCCGCGTCTACGTACGTGAGTTCGAATCCACCTACAATGAGCTTGAGTTTTCGGTGAAGTAAAACATCGCGAGGAAACCATAGCATGGTGGTAGAGCTTTTTAATGCCCACCTGGCTAGCTACCACCCTCGACTTGAAAATCTGCCACCAAATACCTATACATGTGTTCTGGCAGTTGCACTTGACAGCCGGTCCCTCACAGATTTACCGTGTCTACTAACTAGGGCCGTATCGTCACTTAAGATCAGGTGAGATTGTGGCCATAACGCTATACTTTAACTATAAAAAAAATAACGAACCTCATTGTAACGAATTAGTTGATATAATCAATATTTTTCTGGTGTCTACTCTAATAGGGCCTTAGTGTGCAGACGCTAATGTACCTACGAATGTACCATCGTGTGAGGTGTAAAGTCAGTCGCCCACACACCGTCCTAGTGTAGTATTTTCCAAGAGTATATGAAAGGTAATGACCGACTGGAGGTTCGATTTCGGCCAAAAATCAAATAGCATGGTGTTAGGGCTTTTTCTGATGCCTATTTGGATAGCTGCCACCCTCAAGTTGAAAATCTGCCGCTAAATACCAATAGGTGTGTTCCGGCAGTTGTACTTCAGAGCCAGTCCCTTAAGACGTCGTGACGTTTCGTCGAGTATCGTCACTTAAAACCAGGTGAGGAGACTATGGTCATAACGCTAAAACTTAAAAAAGTATAGACAAAAAAAGACTTTAGTGTTGACACCAGTTTCTTATTCCGTTTAGTTTCGTTAAATAGACATTGCATTGTCTTTTTAAAATTGTTTGCTGACTTTATAAATAGTAAAATTCAATATAATTATTGCAATTCCAGCCGGAGGGAGGGTATCAGTTGAAATGCGAGAACGTTCTAGAAATGTCTTGGTGCTTAGAGAACAAACGGTCGCCGTTCCTACCGTTCCGTCATCGGATGAAGCTCGATTTGGAATACGTAGGTAATGTGATCTTTATGTATTAAAATCTTGTGTATGTCTGTTAGTGATTGTGTAACTTTCGAATTTTGTTCGAACCTTCCAATGTTTGCATAATTGCATTAGGGCTTTCGCGAAGTGTGTGTTTGTTTGAATGTGCTAATCTTAGAAACTACCGGTCGAACTTAAAATATCTTTTTGTATTCGATAAAGCAATAGTTGAGGATGGCTTTGGGATATTTAACATCACGCTATCACCAATGGGAGCAAAGGTCTATTGAAACAAGTTGCAGAACTGGGTAAAAACTTTGCATAAATTTTGGTTCTGCGCAAACTAAATAATAAAACATCCACTTATTCTTATGTTTACGCAAATATTATTCATCGAAATAAAACTAATTTAAACGGATTTTATTTCGGTTTTGTTATTCATTTTGATCCCGACGTTTCGAAAGCTGAGGTGCGGTGTAGGATGTACTACATTTAAATTAGTTTTATTTCGATTAACCGACAGTTATTAATAACGCAATAAAATGCGTAATCACTTGACAGTCGCTATACAGACTTTTCACTGTAACCACTTAGATCAGTGAATCTCAAAGTTGATTGGGCCGTGACTTGCCTATATTATTAAATATATATTTACCATCTGTGGCTTTTGTAATATATCCATATCAAAAAAACCAAATAAAATTACATGGACCTACAAAATTACGGATGTATTGACACAGATAATCCATACTTCGAAAATCTACCATTAATTATTTTTTTTCAGAGGAGTCATACATTAACACTATTACAAAAGCATACAACCAACTATCAAATCCCACCATATCAACGGACGAACGCACAGACTTACTATCAGAGATTATATCCACATGTTTGAAAGCTAAAGAATCATTATCGAAGAGTGCACAGTCCGAACTGGATGTGACGAACCCAACGCCAGAAAAAGAAATCGAAGTCATGGCTCCACCGAAGACAGTACCCAGAAGAAGTAAAAGTAAAACAGTGAGAAATGAAACTGTACCAAGAAATAATGCACGTCGGTTCGAATGCACCTGCAATGAGCTTTTGGTGAAGTAAAACGTCGTGAGGAGACCGTAGCATGGTGGTAGGGCTTTTGTGATGCCCGACTGGCTAGCTACCACCCTCAAGTTGAAAATCTGCCGCGAAATACCTATAGATGTGTTCCGACAGTTGCACTTATTGAGTCTCTCCACATGAATTGATCTTTTGGAGGTCGATGTATTTGTGAATCGATTCATTTGATTCCGATTAGAATCGATCTTTTTCAGAAAATATCGCCATTCTTACTGTCACCACTATAACTATTACTACTTTTATTGAAGTCAGCTAACGTCCAAAACTATTTGGCTAGGAACACTCACTAGCGGCCACCCTCAAGTTAAGAATCTGCCACCAAATACCTATAGGTGTGTTCCGGCAGTTGCACTTGAGAGCCAGTGCCTCTACTGGGTTTAACTTGTCCACCATCTTGGATCATATTGGCACTTAACATCAATAGAGATTATGCCCATAAACGTGTAGAGTAAGAAAAACAGCTTTCACAGTTTTTCTAGTCTCCAAAGGGCACCTTTTAACCGTTTAGGTATTTAAGCAAATATATTATTAAGGTGGCGCAAAAAAACCGACAATTTTTTTTTTCAGTCTCGATTGAAAAAATGTTAGTTTTTGATGTTTTAAGAGCCCTCTCCAAAGAACAACTAAAAAAAAAATTTTAAGAGGTCGCTCCAATTTTTATTAAATTTCAAAAATCGTCAAAAATCGATTTTTTTTTAATTTGTTAATTTTTATCTATTATTTTAATAAATAAAAGAAAAATGTATGGAATTTAAATTTAAATATTAAAAGGTCGCTCGAAAAAATCTAAAGTAATGAACTAATAATTAAAAAAAAAATTGAGCAACCTTTCAAAACTTAAATTTTGAACTGAAACTTTCAGAAACTTATTGTTTTTTGGTCTACAAAATTTTACTTTATATATATATATAACTATAATTAAAAAGTCTTACTCGGGCTGTTTGTATGTCCAGAGGAATGTGACGTCATAAACTTCTGCGGTATTTTTGTCACTCTCGCATTATTCTCCTTCTCGTATTTCCTACTGTTGATCTTCTTCCCGATGCTCTTCCTCGTCACTTTAGATAAAGAATTCCGGTTGTTCTGAATTTTCACTGACAACACTGGTTTTTTAACGTTTGAATGTTTCTGCGTACCGGTTTGTTTCATTTTACCGCCACCGCTATTAGTAAGTTTATCCTTGTTCGTTTTCAATTTGACCAAATTCTGATTCTGCATATTCAAATTATTAATTTTAGAGTTGGCAACACCTTTCGTCACTTCTCTCATCGAATTTACTTCTACTGGTACTTTATTTTTTGACATGGCAACACTTCTCTTCTCACCCACTTTCGTATTTTTATTTATGACGTCGGCAACATTTTCGATTAATCCGTCACCTGTGTTTTTAGCCTCAGCTCCTTTAGTACTACTAGAACTGCCTTGGGAAATTTGTTTTTGATTTTTACTGGCAGAATGAGTGTTTTTCACATTGGCGACATTAGCTTTTTTAGTGTTGCCACTGGATTCCTTATTTGAATCAGCAGCATTATTGTTCGAGATTTTATTATTATTAATTTTATTTCGTTTCGCATTACCGTTAATGTGTTCAGAATTATCAACGTCTATGTTTCTTTTACCTAGGGATTTTTTACTAGCGTTTGTATTAGTTAAATCAGTTCTATGGATCTGTTTAGCTCTATTAGAGGCAGTATGGGCACTTTCTTCGGGTTTGGATTTTAGTTTATTATTATTTGAAGCTGTATTATTGTTATTATGCTGTCAAGTGATTACGCATTTTATTGCGTTATTAATAACTGTCGGTTAATCGAAATAAAACTAATTTAAATGTAGTACATCCTACACCGCACCTCAGCTTTCGAAACGTCGGGATCAAAATGAATAACAAAACCGAAATAAAATCCGTTTAAATTAGTTTTATTTCGATTAACCGACAGTTATTAATAACGCAATAAAATGCGTAATCACTTGACAGTCGCTATACAGACTTTTCACTGTAACCACTTAGATCAGTGAATCTCAAAGTTGATTGGGCCGTGACTTGCCTATATTATTAAATATATATTTACCATCTGTGGCTTTTGTAATATATCCATATCAAAAAAACCAAATAAAATTACATGGACCTACAAAATTACGGATGTATTGACACAGATAATCCATACTTCGAAAATCTACCATTAATTTTTTTTTTTCAGAGGAGTCATACATTAACACTATTACAAAAGCATACAACCAACTATCAAATCCCACCATATCAACGGACGAACGCACAGACTTACTATCAGAGATTATATCCACATGTTTGAAAGCTAAAGAATCATTATCGAAGAGTGCACAGTCCGAACTGGATGTGACGAACCCAACGCCAGAAAAAGAAATCGAAGTCATGGCTCCACCGAAGACAGTACCCAGAAGAAGTAAAAGTAAAACAGTGAGAAATGAAACTGTACCAAGAAATAATGACTTAGAAATCAGCGAATCTTCAAATGGAGTTACTAAGGACAATGATAGGGGTGACAGAGATAATGGACAGCATAATAACAATAATACAGCTTCAAATAATAATAAACTAAAATCCAAACCCGAAGAAAGTGCCCATACTGCCTCTAATAGAGCTAAACAGATCCATAGAACTGATTTAACTAATACAAACGCTAGTAAAAAATCCCTAGGTAAAAGAAACATAGACGTTGATAATTCTGAACACATTAACGGTAATGCGAAACGAAATAAAATTAATAATAATAAAATCTCGAACAATAATGCTGCTGATTCAAATAAGGAATCCAGTGGCAACACTAAAAAAGCTAATGTCGCCAATGTGAAAAACACTCATTCTGCCAGTAAAAATCAAAAACAAATTTCCCAAGGCAGTTCTAGTAGTACTAAAGGAGCTGAGGCTAAAAACACAGGTGACGGATTAATCGAAAATGTTGCCGACGTCATAAATAAAAATACGAAAGTGGGTGAGAAGAGAAGTGTTGCCATGTCAAAAAATAAAGTACCAGTAGAAGTAAATTCGATGAGAGAAGTGACGAAAGGTGTTGCCAACTCTAAAATTAATAATTTGAATATGCAGAATCAGAATTTGGTCAAATTGAAAACGAACAAGGATAAACTTACTAATAGCGGTGGCGGTAAAATGAAACAAACCGGTACGCAGAAACATTCAAACGTTAAAAAACCAGTGTTGTCAGTGAAAATTCAGAACAACCGGAATTCTTTATCTAAAGTGACGAGGAAGAGCATCGGGAAGAAGATCAACAGTAGGAAATACGAGAAGGAGAATAATGCGAGAGTGACAAAAATACCGCAGAAGTTTATGACGTCACATTCCTCTGGACATACAAACAGCCCGAGTAAGACTTTTTAATTATAATTATATATATATATAAAGTAAAATTTTGTAGACCAAAAAACAATAAGTTTCTGAAAGTTTCAGTTCAAAATTTAAGTTTTGAAAGGTTGCTCAATTTTTTTTTTTAATTATTAGTTCATTACTTTAGATTTTTTCGAGTGACCTTTTAATATTTAAATTTAAATTCCATACATTTTTCTTTTATTTATTAAAATAATAGATAAAAATTAACAAATTAAAAAAAAATCGATTTTTGACGATTTTTGAAATTTAATAAAAATTGGAGCGACCTCTTAAAATTTTTTTTTTAGTTGTTCTTTGGAGAGGGCTCTTAAAACATCAAAAACTAACATTTTTTCACTCGAGACTGAAAAAAAAAATTGTCGGTTTTTTTGCGCCACCTTAATAATATATTTGCTTAAATACCTAAACGGTTAAAAGGTGCCCTTTGGAGACTAGAAAAACTGTGAAAGCTGTTTTTCTTACTCTACACGTTTATGGGCATAATCTCTATTGATGTTAAGTGCCAATATGATCCAAGATGGTGGACAAGTTAAACCCAGTAGAGGCACTGGCTCTCAAGTGCAACTGCCGGAACACACCTATAGGTATTTGGTGGCAGATTCTTAACTTGAGGGTGGCCGCTAGTGAGTGTTCCTAGCCAAATAGTTTTGGACGTTAGCTGACTTCAATAAAAGTAGTAATAGTTATAGTGGTGACAGTAAGAATGGCGATATTTTCTGAAAAAGATCGATTCTAATCGGAATCAAATGAATCGATTCACAAATACATCGACCTCCAAAAGATCAATTCATGTGGAGAGACTCAATAAGTGCAACTGTCGGAACACATCTATAGGTATTTCGCGGCAGATTTTCAACTTGAGGGTGGTAGCTAGCCAGTCGGGCATCACAAAAGCCCTACCACCATGCTACGGTCTCCTCACGACGTTTTCCTTCACCAAAAGCTCATTGCAGGTGCATTCGAACCGACGTCCCTTACCGCGGAGTCTCTCCACGCTATCACTGAGCTGTCATCGCTCGAGAATGCACGTATTTTATGAACGGTCTCTCACATGTGATTATCACCATTATTCACTTCATCCTTCATCTCGAGGACTACGTGGTGATGACAGCCGTGTCAGCATCCCAAGATCCATGATGCGTCCTACACCACAGTTCCATTTCATTTCAGAATTCAAAGCCACGTCAAACTTTAATTTGAACATGAACACGCGCAAACCCTCGAATATACCAAGTAAGTAGGTTATTCTGTACGTTGCCTTACTCTTCACTCGTTAGAATCTATCATCGTATCATTTTACCCATTTGAATCTATCATCGTATCGTTTTACCCATTTGAATCTATCATCGTATCATTTTACCCATTTGAATCTATCATCGTATCGTTTTACCCATTTGAATCTATCATCGTATCATTTTACCCATTTGAATCTATCATCGTATCATTTTACCCATTTGAATCTATCATCGTATCATTTTACCCATTTGAATCTATCATCGTATCATCGCCTTTTCACCGTTTCGCAGGCTTCATGAGTCTTTTTTACTTAATATAAGCCGTTGTGACTCAATTTTAATTATTTGAAACCGTGGCAACTTCTGTTTTTACTCATCTGTAGCTTTGATGGGTTCATTTTCAATGATTTTAAGGCTATGGTGAGTTTTTTTTTCGTTTAATGTAAGCCATTACGGCTTCCTGTTCACTTGCATGTAGTCAGACTTCATTTTTCTCATTTTAGAGCTTGACGGTTTCTTTCTATTCGTTTGAAGCTATGATGAGTCTGTTTCACTCATTTGAGACCAAGGATGGTTTAATTTTACTCATTTGAGGTTAAAAATGATTGCTATTCACTTATTTGAAACCACGATGCTTCCTTTTCACTTATTTATAGTCACCTTTTACATATTTGTAATTATGACGGTCTACTTATTTAAAGGTACGCTGCGACTCTTTCGTTTATTTCAATCTATTCTTACTTACTTACTTCTTTTTGCTTATTTGAAGCTATACGGGCTGTAATATTGATATACAGTAGTCCCTCGATAAGTTGAAAACCTGCAAACTTCGAAAAAATGTTGTGTTCCCTTCGCTTTGAACACCAAAACATCCATTCTGTATAAGTCGAAAACTCTATAACTCGAATTTGTTTTGGTGTCTCCCTTGATGTTCGACTTATAGGGGTTCTACTGTATAACTAACTTTTAATACTTTGCTGTAAACGCTTTTGATAGAAATTATTTTCCGATACTAATAACAACTAATTTAATTAAGACGAATGACGCAGTAGTTTTTTTTTTATACTTGAGGTTTAGCGTTATGGCCATAATGTCACCTGATCTTAAGTGACGATACGGCCTAAGTTGGTAGACACGCTAAACCTGTGGAGGAACTGGCTCTCAAGTGCTGCTGCCGGAACACACCTATTGGTATTTGGTGGCAGGTTTACAACTTGAGGGTGGTAGCTACCCAGGAGGGCATTAGAAAAAGACCTACCAGTATGCTATGGTTTCCTCACGATGTTTTCCTTTACCGAAAGCTCAAGCTCATTTTAGGTGCTTGGATTCGAACCCACGTCCCTCGACGTGAAGTCGTGCACACTACCACTGAGCTATCATCGCTTCAGTTAATAGTTAAAGTATTTTTTTATATCATTGAAAACCATCGCAATGCAAAGGTTGTACTGTAACAAATAGCTGAATATGGGGTCGTCGTTGGAAACATTCGATACTGTTTTTATAATTAGCTTTTATAGTGAAGCTTTTAATAAGTTTTATAGTCCATCTATTGGGATGACAGCTCTGTGGTAGTGTGTACGGTGTGTAAGGGACGTGAGTTTGAATCCACCTACAATCAGCTTGAGCTTTCGGTGAAGGAAAACGTCGCGTGGGAACCATAGTATGGTGGTAGGGCTTTTTCTGATGGCCGCCTGACTAGCTACTACCCTCAAGTTGAAAATCTGCCGCCAAATTGATGAGGAAATTGAAAAGAAAATGAGGACCAGGTCCTTCTACAAAGGGCGGCAATACATATGCGATTCTTCTGGTGTTGGGGTGTCCATGGAGGGCGGTGATCACTTACCATCAGGTGACTCGCAAGCTCGATTGCCCGCTATTCAATAATAAAAAAATGCGGATGGAATCAATTATTCTTAACATTCGCTGCTATCAGATATTTTTAAGCAAGACCGAAAAAATCATACAAAACTCAATGAGTAGAACAGAATGGCGCCAAAATCTAGCACATGCCATAGATAAGTCAAAGACGATTCAAAACTTTTTTAAATCTATGTAGGTAATGTATAGGGTTGCCTGTATAGATCTGGGTCTATGAAATGATAGACGTGTTACGTTCACTGACTATATTATAAAACTGGTAAACAGAACTTAAACAAAGGACGCAGCCGTCTCTACACACATACGTACGTTTCTCATTTATATGCAGTATTCACACTTCCATAGATCACGCGATCACATTTTATAGTCTACATAAGCATTATGATATTACGTGTTTGTACAATCTATATTAATATTATAAAGCAGGAAAGTTTGTCTGTTTGTTTGAACGGGCTAATCTTTGAACTCGTTTGCCGCCTATTCCATAAAATAGGCACTGACGGAGCCAGAGAGATATAGTGATGACGATCTCAATTACGAACTTGGGCAGTATCGTCACTTAAGATCACGTGAGATTAAGGCCATAACGCTAAACCTTACTTCTATCACACCTGAAAATTTGTTGCCAAATAACTATAGGTGTGTTCTAGCAGTTGCATTTGAGAATTTAACATTTGTGAATACGTTATAGATTATGGCTACAAACTCACCTGATGTTAAGTGACGATGTGGTATAAGACGGTGGACACGCTAAGCCTAGTGCAGGGACTGGCTCTCTAGTGCAACTGCCGGAACACATCTATAGGTATTCGGTGTTATATTTTCAACTTGAGGGTGGTACCTAATTGTCGCTGGTGGCAACACGTGATTTTAAAGTGTCGCCGTGGTGCATTGTAGTGAGTAGTGTTGGGTAATTAGCACCCGATGAGACGCCAAATGCTTCTCACGCCTTTGACCTGAGCCCGTTTGCGCGTTGCGTTGAGGAAGTCCGCAAAAACTGGGATTTCAAACAGCCCGTTAATAAAAAACAGGATACCACCACGCTACGGTTTCATCACGATGTTTTCTTTCAGTAATAGCCCAAGATCATTGCTCGGATTCGAACTCACGACCACCGTTATTGCAGCCGTACACGCTACCACTGAGCTGTCACTGCTTTGAAAGTGCAACAAAGCATTTGTTCATGCTTGAATTAAATAACTCATACGCATTGTTTGTCTTTTCAGGGCTCGCAAAACCCGGTACAAATAAACAGTGAAAATTTTCATCGATGATTCTTATACGTGTTACTATTTAAAATTGAATGTATATCGAGTCTTTTCAGGAATAACATCATAAACCCCAAATATTTTAAAAATATTTTGTATTATATTCTCCTAAAAATTATCTTTGTAAATTAAAAGCAGTATATTCATAACCAGTATTTTTTATAGATCAGTAAATCATATGTTTTTACAATGATATCATAAATACTTTATAATTAAGTATGAAGAAACTGTAAAGAGTACAATTGTCGCTTACAGTGTTTTCCCTGAAATGGCTCGATATTTTGATACCATAGAATGCATGACCTTAATTGGACTTCAGTACCCGCGCGCGAGACTTATGTAAATATGACGAAAGTCTGACGTCAAATTACGGTTATGTATCAGGATTTGGTATATTAGTTGTATCTGTAGATTATGAAGTGATTTAAAAATGAAATAACGTTGAATACAGCTCCAGTCTATGATTGATAATGATTTCGATGCATTTATTTATTGAATTTACTTTGACCAACTGTGGTAAATTAACGTGTTAAAATTATTCGTAAATTTACACATGTCTTTAATAGAAATAGAAAAATATATATAAATCATGATGAGACTTTAATACTAATAATACTGTGAAACCTCCATTTTGCGTCGCTTTCTTTGATTGATTGAGTCATTGGCAAAATTATCTACGTAGGCAGAACCATTGAGAAAAATGTATGGACTGCATAATCAATGCTTATACCTCAAATGTCAAGTGAAAATGTTAAAAATTTCGAGTTAATGTGTTTTTTATGAAATAGTGGGCAAACAAGCAGTCGTGTCACTTGATGGTAAGTGATTATCGCCGTTCATGGATTCATCCATCCACGCACAACACCAGGGGAATCGCAGGTGCGTTGTACCGAACTTTATTGGAGGGACTGGCACAAATCATTTCGCATCGAATGATCATGGTCCCATGTGGATACGATCAGTAGTTTTGACGCGATTGCGGTTCAAACAAACATCATTTTCATCATATATTCTCAATAGTCTGTATATAATACATTCCTTTAAAATCGGTTAAGCGGTTATCAAAGTTAGTATAGATGTATATCATGATAAGTATTTCTCTTCAAAATCTATTCTCTTCTTCCATTACTATCTAATTTATTTCTATTCAATTAGTTGCGTTAGATGTATGTATATCTCTTCCCTGCTTACTTATTTGCGGTAAGTAAGAGCGAGAGGCATGATAATAAATAATCCTTGGTGAAAAGTACCGACTGCATAACAGACGTCTTTTTTTTTAAATCATATTAGCTGGTCTAGTTGATTGTGTCCCGTAGTCAATAAATCTAACACAGTGTTACCTATCGTGTTCAGAGTTGAGATAATCGATATAAATCTCGATATAGGTGGTACTAAAAAAGCTCTACCACCGTGCTATCTTGATATGATCTATTGTAATTTTAATTCATACGTATTACTTGCAATAGAACTATATCTCTGTCCTTTTCGTAAGTAGGAGCGAAAGGCATGATCATTAACGAGCGATCTGATTAAACCAACTTATTTCTTTCTATTCTCTCTAATGACCTTAAAATATTTGCCTAAGAAAATAGATATTTTAGTTATTTAGAATAATTTGTATTCGGCTATTGGAAACCGCATTTTTCCACTTCTGGACATAAAATTTTATTTTTCTTTGAATTTCTATTACTATTTTTTAATTAAATATCACCACAAAAAAATTATTTTGTTATTAATTACTTTTTCTGCTGATCGTACATTGTTTCTTGACTTTGGGTGAAACTCTCGACGCAAGATGGCGGCGTGACAACTGTATTCTAATTTGAAACACGTAATTAAATTTACAATGAATTGATATTTTCTAGAACGCCTTTAAAGTTGTAAATGTAAACGATTTTAGCGTAGTATTTGTTAATCAATAAATAATAATCAATAAATAAAATAAATCATTTCTATTGTATACGTGTAAAATATAAATTATGTAATACGTTATATTGTGTTTAATAAATTATTTTGATATTATGTGTTTTATTTGTATTTTAGAACCTATTAAATGTATTCCCTATACATTGGAATAAATAGGTTTGACTAAACTTGTAATAAGGGTGAAATTTTATAGGATCTCTTTATAATTCCACAATTATGTTGTTGTTGTTTTCTTGGATTTGCAAAAATTATAGAATATAAATATATTATTTTATAGTTAAGGCTTAGCGTAATGGCTATAATCTCATCTGATCTTAAGTGACGATACGGTCCAAGTTGGTAGACACGCTAAACCTTTGGAGGAACTGGCTCGTCAAGTGTAACTGCCGGAACACATCTATCGGTATTTGGCGGCAGATTTTCAACTTTAGGGTGGTAGCTAACGAGGCAGGACTCAGAAAAAGCCCTACCCATTGTAGGTGGTTGTATTCAAATTCACGATCCTTGATGCAAAATCGTTCAAACTATCACCGAGCTATCGTCGCATGCAATTTGAATAGTTTTTCTATACTTTATGTGACCACGTGGCTCAAAATGGTGGACACTCTCAACCTACCAACTTTTAATCGCTTTAATTTCTCGTCCTATTCAACTTTAAACGATATTATTTCCGATTTTCATTACTTTTGGTTATTCAATGAAACTTGTTTAGAACTTAATTTAAATAAGTCAGTACATCTATATTTACAATTGATTTATACATGGTGGATTCGAATCTACGTCCCTTGACACGGCATCCGTACCCACTACCAACTGAGTACTCATCGCTGCATCACTTTTCATATTGAGATTTAAAGAAATATGTTCTTTTTTTTTGTATACAGACCTTGTCCTGATAATGACTAACACAAAAAAAGAATTATTACATGCGGTGCAGCCGGTCGAAAGTTATGCCCGTACATACATTTTGGCGATTCATTTTTATGTATATATCAGATAAAACTTGGAGAAAGGCGAGGGCACGTCCATTTTCGTGAGTTATGGTAAATTTTAAGTTATCGTACAGCCATGTCCTGAATGTTTTTTTATGCATTATAAGTTTGCGCTTAATCTCAATCATGCCTGGTGATAAGCATAGATGAGGCCGATGATGTAGCGTGCAAACTTAAAATATGCCAGTTCACTCCTCTCTTGAAACTGTTTTTTTTTTTTTTATATTTAAGGTTTAACGTTATGGCCATAATCTCAACTGATCTTAAGTGATGATACGGCCCAAGTTGGAAGACACGCTAAACCTGTGGATGAATTGGCTCTCAAGTGCAGCTGCCAGAACACACCTATTTGGCGGCAGGTAGCCAGACAGGCATTAGAAAAAGCCCTACCACCATGCAAATATCTAGTTAATCTAGTCAGTAATATCTAGTTAGCCCGGCTTTAGCATATAACCAAGGCAGTTAATAAAAACCCGTGGTATGGGTCGTACTCGATTTCCCTTCAAAATCTTATATCATTTTTTTTCTAATTCTAAATAAATGCTAAATAAATTTAAAGTGTAATAAATCTTCTTATTTCCCCTTATAACAAAATTCGTTTTTACTCGCTTTTTGTTAGCTTCACTTGTATGTTTGTAACCGACTCCTTTGGACTTGATTTTGAGCCACTCCAAACAGTCAGATTTCATTTAAATTTCGTAGTCTTATCGAGGACCGATGACAATACACTAATTTAATCAGATTATTCCATTATTTACTTTGCGGAATAAGATTTGTTAGTTTATATATCTTTCATCTATAGTCGATAAGACAGGAATGGATGTTAATTTCCAATCATTATCTTTTACCGATATATCTAATATTAATAACTTTTCGATACCAAAGAGTATTTTAATTCAACAAAATAAGCAAAAACTTCAGTTTTCAATATTGGAGGAAAGAGCTTTGTTGGCTATTGTAATGAATGATGATTGAGCTACCGATTAATTTTACTCTAATAAATGTGATAGTAAAAAAAAAAACTAAAAAACGCTTTTCTATAAATAAACCAAATTAAAAAACTGAAAATGAATTGTAATGAAAAATAGTATATTTTTTAAATGAATGTAAATCCTGTGGTGGTGTGCATATGTGCACGTATAGGCTAAGTATATAGCCGTATGTAAGTTAGTAAGTAAGTCAGTAATTATACGCATGTCAATCATGTCAGACGTATCATTTTGAGATCCCAACTACCACATGACATGGCGACCCTGCCATGCGCTCGTCCAATACGAGTGGGCACATATTCGTAATTCAATATGTCTGTGTGTTATATCATTAAATAGTACGCACATTTCGGAACAATAAAAATGTGTCGAGCGTCAGTAGAAAAGGAAGAGGTGTTCCAGAATGCAGCAGCAGGAAACAATGCAGTACTTAAAAGTCTGGGTGGACGCATCGAGATTATGCAGACAATGATGATCGTGGTCATGGACGTTATAGGAGTAATTCTGGCATTTTTCGCCTATAAAACATACAAGGATTGCCACCGTAAGCTGGTTCAGTAAGAAATAGGACAACATGCCATGCGGCGGATCCGGTCGTCTTTTGGTGTAGGACGAGGCGCAGACAGTGAAGCTTAAAGTGCGAAAAAATTGTTTACTCCTAAGTGTTAAAATGCGGTAAAATTGTTTAGTACGGAAATCATTACATAAATTATGCAGAAAATGATCGATGGAAAGATTAACTACAATATATGAAACAATTGAAACTTTAAGTGAAAGTATTAGGAAGTTAGGTTCGAAAAGACGCGAAGAAAAGTTGGGTCAGCAAAAATTTAAAGAAGCAGAAGAATTATACCGCGAATATAAAATATTAATAACAGATGTAAGTTTGTGTGGTAAAACACTAAGATTAGATACAACAGGTTATAGTTTAGAATTAATAGCTAATAAGATAGAGTGTGTTTACGCCAAAATAGTTAAATATAAGGGAGAAAAAATATATATCAGTATTTACTAAATCCGAAATAAGGACAGGAAGTGTGGAAGGTAAGTCATACAAAATGGAGAATTTTAACTTAAAAACTGCCAGTACTTTGATTCCTTTTATAGACGGAAAAGAGGAGACTACTGAAAGAATTATAGAGGGTGTTGAGATGTATGAAAGTTGTTTGAAAGATGAGGAAAGTAAGAAATTGCTAATTACATTTGTTATAAAGACACGCTTATCAAAAACCAGCAAGGCTTAAGTTAAAAAGTAATTATTTGACCGTGTCCGATCTGGTAGAAGATATTAAAACATGCCTTCTCGCCAAAAAATCAGCAAGCTCAATAATGTCACAAATTAATAATCTATCTCAAAATAGTTTATCTATTGTAGATTACGGGGAAAAATTAAGTGAGTTATGTTTTAATCTTACTATTGCACAGGCCGAAGGAAACCCAAAAGCAAGTGCAATATTGGGTCCGATAAACGAAAAATTGGTAATTAAAAGATTTTCAGACGGATTAAGGAACCGACGTCTTAGTACTATTTTGGCAGCCCGTGACTACAGTGAGTTAAAAGATGCCGTTCGTGCAGCTGAAGATGAGGAGCTGTCGCGTCCTGAGTCTTCGGGTCACGACGCGCTATTTATGTATACACGAGGTAAGAAACATAGAATATATAATCAATGAAATAAAACTAATTTAAACGGATTTTATCGCTGTTATTTATTAAATTTTGATCCCGACGTTTCGAAAGCTTTTCAGCCTTCGTGGTCACGGGGCGGACTGAGGTGTAGGTTGTCCAGAAAAGTTTATGTTACTGTGTCTACCTTCAATTTAATTTTTAATATTTATAGTGTTCCGATCTACGCAGAAAGAGCTCACAGTGTCTTGAGGTCTGGCAATTGGTTATTTGACCGTGTCCGATCTGGTAGAAGATATTAAAACATGCCTTCTCGCCAAAAAATCAGCAAGCTCAATAATGTCACAAATTAATAATCTATCTCAAAATAGTTTATCTATTGTAGATTACGGGGAAAAATTAAGTGAGTTATGTTTTAATCTTACTATTGCACAGGCCGAAGGAAACCCAAAAGCAAGTGCAATATTGGGTCCGATAAACGAAAAATTGGTAATTAAAAGATTTTCAGACGGATTAAGGAACCGACGTCTTAGTACTATTTTGGCAGCCCGTGACTACAGTGAGTTAAAAGATGCCGTTCGTGCAGCTGAAGATGAGGAGCTGTCGCGTCCTGAGTCTTCGGGTCACGACGCGCTATTTATGTATACACGAGGTAAGAAACATAGAATATATAATCAATGAAATAAAACTAATTTAAACGGATTTTATCGCGGTTATTTATTAATTTTGATCCCGACGTTTCGAAAGCTTTTCAGCCTTCGTGGTCACGGGGCGGACTGAGGTGTAGGTTGTCCAGAATTTATAATTTAGAATGTAATTTAATTAAATGTATAATTGGATCCCAGGCTTGTGCTAGCTTCCAACCATCTTCTCTATTGAAATTTGGATGTTTTTTAATTTCAATAGCCTCACGAATCATCCTAGGTAGGAATCGGTGTTCTTTGGCAAGGATTTGTGGCTTGTCGAAACGAAGATAATGTTTGGAGCCTTCTTCTGAATGTTCAGCAACTGCAGACTTCGTAGAGCGTCGGTGTTTAACATCAGCTATATGTTCTTTTACGCGGGTCCCTATATTTCTTTTGGTTTGTCCGATATAGGAGAGGCCACAGTCACATTCGATTTTGTATACGCCCTGTTCTTGTAGAGGTATATGACACTTGACAGGTGGTAAAAATTGACTAATCTTCTTGGGCGGCTTGAAGTAAGTTTTAATTGAAGCACGCTTCAGCACATAGCCAATCTTGTCTGTGACCCCTCTTACAAAAGGTAGCACAACAGGTACACGTTCTACTGTGGCTGGTTTCACTCGGTTTCCGTGACGGCGGCGTGGAATTTGGAGCTTGTGGAGGTTTTACAAATGGTACGTAGATGATACTTTCACAATTTTACCATCTGACAAAGTAGCTGCATTTTTAGATCATCTTAACTCCATTAACAATAACATACAATTCACTGTGGAGTTAGAGCAAAAGTAATCTCTTCCTTTCTTAGATGTTTTAGTTATCCGTAATCCTGATCAGTCTTTAGGCCATACTGTGTACAGAAAAATGACCCATACAGATAAATACCTGAATGGTGAATCTCACCACCATCCGAAACAGTTAGCTACCGTGGGTAAATCTTTGTTTCAGAGAGCACAAGGAATCTGTGACGAGGAACATCTGGCTGCTGAGTTGCGATATGTCAAGCAAGTACTGCGTGATAACAAGCTCCAAATTCCACGCCGCCGTCACGGAAACCGAGTGAAACCAGCCACAGTAGAACGTGTACCTGTTGTGCTACCTTTTGTAAGAGGGGTCACAGACAAGATTGGCTATGTGCTGAAGCGTGCTTCAATTAAAACTTACTTCAAGCCGCCCAAGAAGATTAGTCAATTTTTACCACCTGTCAAGTGTCATATACCTCTACAAGAACAGGGCGTATACAAAATCGAATGTGACTGTGGCCTCTCCTATATCGGACAAACTAAAAGAAATATAGGGACCCGCGTAAAAGAACATATAGCTGATGTTAAACACCGACGCTCTACGAAGTCTGCAGTTGCTGAACATTCAGAAGAAGGCTCCAAACATTATCTTCGATTCGACAAGCCACAAATCCTTGCCAAAGAACACCGATTCCTACCTAGGATGATTCGTGAGGCTATTGAAATTAAAAAACATCCAAATTTCAATAGAGAAGATGGTTGGAAGCTAGCACAAGCCTGGGATCCAATTATACATTTAATTAAATCGGAACCCAAAAGACCAATTGCCAGACCTCAAGACACTGTGAGCTCTTTCTGCGTAGATCGGAACATTATAAATATTAAAAATTAAATTGAAGGTAGACACAGTAACATAAACTTTTCTGGACAACCTACACCTCAGTCCGCCCCGTGACCACGAAGGCTGAAAAGCTTTCGAAACGTCGGGATCAAAATTAATAAATAACCGCGATAAAATCCGTTTAAATTAGTTTTATTTCAATGAGTACTCACGTCCTTTGACGCGACTTCCGCACATGCTAACCACTGACTTATTATCACTTCAAAATTTAACTTGTTAACACGATAAAGTTAGCGCTGCTCTCCCGGGGCTAATGAACAATCACAAGGAGCACTGTTATATGGAAAGGCTTAAACCTCGTTCAAAAAAATACTTAAAAAAAAAAAAAAAACACGCTTTTATAGAAAACCAAACTAAAAAATAGAAAACAAATTTGAATTAAGAATAGTGTTTAATTTAAATAAATGTAAATTCGTAATAGTGTAAGTAACAAAAACATGTTTTTTTTTAAGCGTGGGGTGCATAGTATCGATAGTTATAAATATTTTATTGACAGATATGAGTGGAAGCATTAACATTTTGATAATATATTAATGATCAACCCACGCTTGTAGAAAAATAAAATACATTTTTTTTAACACTATTATGGATTTAGATTCACTTAAAAAATACACTATTCTTCATTTTCTGTTTTTTAATTTGATTTATTTATAGAAAAGCGTTTTTTAGTTTTTTTTTTACTACTACATTTATTAGAGCAAAATTAATCGGTAGCTCAATCATCACTCATTACAATAACCAACAAGGCTCTTTCCTCCAAATTTGTAAATTTAAATTCTTGCTTATTTTGTTGAATTAAAATACTCTTTGGTATCGAAAAGTTATTAATATTAGATATATCGGTAAAAGATAATAATTGGAAATTAACATCAATTCCTGCCTTATCGATTAAAGATTAAAGTAATTTAAACTAACAAATCTTATTCCGCAAAGTAAATAATGGAATAATCTTATTAAATTAGTGTATTGTCATCCATCAGTCCTCGATAAGTCTACGAAATTTAAATGAAATCTGACCGTTTGGAATGAGTCAATATCAACTGTAAAGCAAAAAAGCGTGTAAAAATGTATTTTGTTATAAGAGGAAATAAAAAGGTTTACTACAGTTTAAACTTATTAACCATTTATTTAGAATTAGAAAAAAATGATATAAGATTTTGAATGGATATCGAGTGCGATCCGTACCACGGGTTTTTATTAACTGCTTTGGTTATATGCTAAAGCCGGGGTAACTAGTTATTACTGATTTACTACTATTGTATCCAGTCAGCGTTTTCACATGCACGTGCAAAGGAGTGGAACTCTCTCCCGGCGTCTGTCTTCTCATCAACTAATAATCTGGATAGTTTTAATAGAAGAGTGAACAGGCAGATTTTAAGTTTGCACGCTCCATCGTCGGCCTCATCTATGCTTACCACCGGGCATGATTGAGATCAAACGAAAACTTATAATGCATATAAAAAGAAAAACGTTCAAGACATGACTGTGCGATGGCTTAAAATTTACCATATTTCACGAAAATGGACGTGCTCTCGCATTTCTCCCAGTTTAATCTGATATATACATAAAAATGAATCGCCAAAATGTATGTACGGGCATAAATTTCGAACGACTGCACCAAATTAACTAATTCTTTTTTTATTGTGTTCGTTATTGTCAGGACAAGGTCTGTATCCAAAACGTGTGTACGACTTTGCATCAAGGATCGTGAGTTCGAATCCAACCACCTACAATGGGTAGGGCTTTTTCTGAGGCCCGCTTGGCTAGCTACCACCCTCAAGTTGAAAATCTGCCGCCAAATACCGATAGATGTGTTCCGGCAGTTACACTTGAGAGCCAGTTCCTGCAAAGGTTTAGTGTGTCTACCAACTTGGGCCGTATCGTCACATAAGACCAGGTGAGATTATGGCCATTACGCTAAGCGTTAACTATTTATATTTATATTCTATAATTTTGCCAATCCAAGAAAACAACAACAACATAATTGTGGAATTATATAGAGATCCTATGAAATTTCACAAGTTTAGTCAAACCTATTTATTCCAATGTGTAGGGAATACATTTAATAGGTCCTGGAATACAAATCAAACACATAATATCAAAATAATTTATTAAACACAATATAACGTATTACATAATTTATATTTTACACGTATACAAAAGAAATAAATCAACAAATACTACGCTAAAATCATATACATTTACAACTTTAAAGGCGTTCTAGAAAATATCAATTCCTTGTAAATTTAATTACGTGTTTCAAATGAGAATACAGTTGTCACGCCGCCATCTTGCGTCGAGAGTTTCACCCAAAGACAAGGAACAGTGTACCATCAGCAGAAAAAGTAATTTAAAAAAAACTATTTTTGTTGTGATATTTATTTTAAAAAATTAATAGAATTTAAAAGAAAAATAAAATTCAATGTCCAGAAGTGCTAAAGTGCGGTTTCCAATAGCCGAATACAAATTATTCTAAATAACTATAATATCTACTTTCTTAGGAAAATATTTTAAGGTCATTAGAGAGAATAGAAAGAAATAAGTTGGTTTAATCAGATCACTCGTTAATGATCATGCCTTTCACTCCTACTTACGAAAAGGACAGAGATATAGTTCTATTGCAAGTAATACGTATGAATTAAAATTAAAATAGATCATATCAAGATAGCACGGTGGTATGGCTTTTTAGTACCACCAATATCGAGATTTATATCGATTATCTCAACTCTGAACACGATAGGTGACACTGTGTTAGATTTATTGACTACGGGACACAATCAACTAGACCAGCTAATATGATAAAAAAAGACGTCTGTTATGCAGTCGGTACTTTTTCATCAAGGGTTATTTGTTATCATGCCTCTCGCTCTTACTTACCGCAGATAAGTAAGCAGGAAAGAGATATACATACATCTAACGAAACTAATTGAATAAAAATAGGTTAGATAGTAATGGAAGAAGAAAATAGATTTTGAAGTGAAATACTTATCGTGATATCAATCTATACTAACTTTGATAACCACTTAACCGATTTTAAAGGAATCTATTATATATAAATTATTTGAGAATATATGATGTAAATGAAGTTTGTTTGAAACGCAATCACGACAAAATTACTGATCGTATCGACATGGGACTATGATCGTTCGATGCGGAATTATCTGTGTCAGTCCCTCCAATAAAGGTCGGAACAACGCACCTGTGATTCCTCTGGTGTTGTGGGTATCCATGAACGGCGATGATCACTTACCATCAAGTGACACGATTGCTTGTTTGCCCACTATTTCATACAAAAAGTCATTAACTCGAAATTTTTAACATTTTTGTCTTTACATTTGGGGTATAAGGATTCCAGTGTATTATGCAGTCCATATTTTTTTCTCAACGGTTCTGCCTATGTAGATAATTTTGCCAATGACTCAGTCAGAGAATCAGTCAAAGAAAGCGACGCAAAATGCCGGTTTCACAGTATTATTAGTATTAAAGGCACATGATTTATATTTTTTCTTTATATTTCTGTTAAAGACATGTGTAAATTTACGAATAATTTAAACACGTTAATTTACCACAGTTGGTCAAAGTAAATTCAATAAATAAATGCATCGAAATCATTATCAATCATAGACTGGAGCTGTATTCAACGTTATTTCATTTTTAAATCACTTCATAATCTAGAGATACAACTAATATACCAAATCTTGATACATAACCGTAATTTGACGTCAGACTTTCGTCATATTTACATAAGTCTTGCGCGCGGGTACTGAAGTCCAATTAAGGTCATGTATTCTATGGGATCCAAATATCGAGCCATTTCAGGGAAAACACTGTAAGCGACAATTGTACTCTTTACAGTTTCTTCATACTTAATTATAAAGTATTTATGATATCATTGTAAAAACATATGATTTACTGATCTATAAAAAATACTGGTTATGAATATACTGCTTTTAATTTACAAAGATAATTTTTAGGAGAATATAATATAAAATATTTTTCAAATATTCGGGGTTTATGATGTTATTCCTGAAAAGACTCGATATACATTCAATTTTAAATAGTAACACGTATTAGAATCATCGATGAAAATTTTCACTTTTTATTTGTACCGGGTTTTGCGAGCCCTGAAAAGACAAACAATGCGTATGAGTTATTTAATTCAAGCATGAACAAATGCTTTGTTGCACTTTCAAAGCAGTGACAGCTCAGTGGTAGCGTGTACGGCTGCAATAACGGTGGTCGTGAGTTCGAATCCGAGCAATGATCTTGAGCTATTACTGAAAAAAAACATCGTGATGAAACCGTAGCGTGGTGGTATCCTGTTTTTTATTAACGGGCTGTTTGAAATCCCAGTTTTTGCGGACTTCCTCAACGCAACGCGCAAACGTATTACCCGGGCTCAGGTCAAAGACATGAGGAGCACGTGATTACTCATCAGGTGCTAATTACCCAACACTACCCACTACAATGCACCACGGCGACACTTCTAACTCACGTGTTGCCACCAGCGACAGTTAGCTACCACCCTCAAGTTGTAAATATAACACCGAATAACTATAGATGTGTTCCGGCAGTTGCACTAGAGAGCCAGTCCCTGCACTAGGCTTAGCGTGTCCACCGTCTTATACCACATCGTCATTTAACATCAGGTGAGTTTGTAGCCATAATCTATAACGTATTCACAAATGTTAAATTCTCAAATCCAACTGCTAGAACACACCTATAGTTATTTGGCAACAAATTTTCAGGTGTGATAGATAACCAGTTGGACGTAAGTTTTTTTTTTTTTAAGTTAAGGTTTAGCTTTATGGCCTTAATCTCACGTGATCTTAAGTGAAGATACGGCCCAAGTTCATAAGTGAGATCGTCATCACTATATCTCTCTGGCTCCGTCAGTGCCTTTTTTTATGGAATAGGCGGCAAATGAGTTTCAAAGATTAGCTTGTTCAAACAAACAGACAAATTTTCCTGCTTTATAATATTAATATAGATTGTACGGACACGTAATATCACAATGCTTATGTAGACTATAATATGTGATCGCGTGATCTATGGAAATGTGAATATTGCATATAAATGAGGAAAGTACGTATGTGTGTAGAGACGGCTGCGTCCGTTGTTTAAGTTCTGTTTACCAGTTTTATAATATTGTCATGTGGTAGTTGGGATCTCAAAATGATACGTCTGACATGATTGACAAGCGTATAATTACTGACTTACTTACAAACTTACATACGGCTATATACTTACCCTATACATGCACATATGCACACCACCACATCACCGGGGTTATAGAGAAAAAAATAATAATACATTTTTTTTTTTATCAGAACACCAAAAAAACATATGTTATAGTAATAAATAATGAAATAGTCATTATGCATTCTTAATAACTAATACTACCCTTATAAGTTAACTATATTTTAAAACAATATTGTTTTATCACTTAGAACTAAGATTATTAAGCATTATTATTATGTTATGAGCTCATAATTCATAATATTAGCAAGTATGCACTTATCTTTAATATGTAATCTTAGATTCTAAATAGGGTTAGCATAAACATTAAACAAAGTAATAATATATATTTTTTATTTTTACGAGACAAATTTTTTAGTTCTATTTTTGTGTATGGTTACAGGTTTTGTACCTTTTAATATAATAACATTCGGTTCAAGCTCTTCTAATACTTTATATGGTCCATCATACACATGTTCTAACTTTCTCCCAGTCTCATTTTTTGTTAGAATCCAATCTCCTTTATTATATTTAATCGGATTACACCTTTTGTCATACATCAATTTTCTCTTAAATTTTCCTAATATTAAATTGTTCCTTACTTCTTTATGTGCTACTTGTAACCTATACTTAAGGTCTAAAACATAATCATTTGGATTATATAAGGGATCTATTATATTATTAGTTAAATTACTAGGTAAGTTGCAGGGCTTACCAAAAACTAATTCAAACGGTGAGTACTTGGTTTCCGAATGGACAGTGGTGTTGAAAGAGAAACACCAAAATTGTAACCACTGGCTCCAAGTCTCAGGATGCCCATCACACTGAATTCTTAAAAATGATGCTAAATGCTTGTGCGTGTTTTCCAAAGCACCAATAGATTGATGGTGGTAAGCAGTGGAATTATTTTTTTCTATGTGAAGTAACTTACATACTTGAGACATAGTTTCCGACATGAATTCTGTACCGCGATCAGTCACGATAGTTGTAGGCAGACCGTACCTAAGTATAAAATTGTTTACGAATGATTTCGCAACACTTACCGTATCTTTACTTTGTAAGGGGTATGCCTCGACATACTTAGTCAGCTCGCATTGTAAACTTAAAATAAAATTATTACCTTCTAAATCCTTATCTAGGGGGCCCACTAAATCTAAATATACCTTTTGGAACGCACTTGTTGCCGTTGTAGTAATGACCATTGGCTCTATAATATTCTTGGAATACTTACTTAATTGGCACTTTTGACACTTAGCTACGTAACTACGTACATCATTCTCCATTCCTGGCCAAAAGTACTTACCTTTTATATTGTTTATCATTCGTCGAACACCTGCAAAGTCCGCTTGTAGGCAGTAAATGATAATCATGTAGAATGTATGTCTTTTCGTCATTTTCTAGGACTCTTTTTATTCCTCTAAGAATATTTAAGTGTGGTCCGGACCACTTTTCTCTACTCTTTATTTCGTCGACTAATTCTTTTATAAATTTAATATTTTTCTCGTCTTTTACTATGCATAGTTCTTTAATATTTATTTCATTACAACAATTACTCAATAAATCCGCAAATTCGACTCGCGAGATTTGCGACATATAGTTGAGATTAATAAATAGACTCAATTCACTTTCAACATAAGCTAGACATTCCTTTTCATATTGCACATTTTTCCTAATTAAATTCTTTCCACTTATAAATTTCAACTCGACCACTTCAGTAGGTTTTCTTAATATCTCTGCAATTCTTGGTTGGCCAACCCTCGAGTTCGCAGTAAGTAAGTAGTAAGAGAACTACTGTCACCTATTCCTGATGGTGATTCATTGCTCTGTGAATCTGCCCTTGCTTTTTGTGCTCTAGTTATAACCATATTTACAATTTTCTCATTCATTACTTTTAATTCGTCTGAACTGATGGTCACCCTACTCAATGCATCCGCTAATACGTTATCAGAACCTTTTATATATTTAATATCGAAGTCGTACTCTTCTAGTAGTAATCTAAATTTTAGAAGTCGGGTTGATGGATCCTTCATGCCAAAAATATATATAAGAGGTTTATGATCTGTCATGTTAGTGAACTTCCTTCCATATAAACACGGTCTAAAATGTTTTATACTCCAAAGTACTGCCAAAAGCTCTTTCTGTATTGTGGGGTAATTAATTTCGGCTTTGTTTAATGGTCTGCTGGCGTATGCCACTGGTCTTAAATCGTTATTACATAAAACCGAACCTATTGCTGTGCTTGATGCATCTGTTTGGAGGATAAAAGTATTTTCACTCGAAAAATCTGGATATTGCAAAATTGGTGAACTAATTAATTTATTTTTAAGATTTTCAAAACATTTTTGACATTCATCTGTCCATATAAAGCTTACATTCTTTCGGCATAATTTATTTAAAGGTACTGTTATTTCCGCAAATGAAGGTATGAACTTCCTATAATAGTTACAGAATGCTACAAATCGTCTAACCTCGTCAGTATTTTTTGGTACCGGATATTTCTGTAATACATTAATTTCTGTCTGGTCTGGTCTGGTAAGACACCCTTGGCTGATACTACGTGGCCTAAATAGAGTAGTTGTGTTTTCATAAAATCGCACTTTGATGGGTTTAATTTAAGATTCATTTTTCTAAGTCGTTCAAAAATATCCATAAGGTTTCTATTGTGAATTTCTACTGACCTTCCAAAAATTATTAGATCGTCGCTATACTGGAAACACTTTTCTAAAGTAAGACCTGACATTGCTATAGACATAGCTCTAGAGAATGCACTTGGTGAAATCTTAAGACCCATTGGAAGACGTTTCATACGAAACTGTCCTGAACTTGTTGAAAAGCTAGTGATGTCTCTACTCTCAGGTTGTAATCCAACTTGAAAAAATCCTTGTTGCAAGTCTAAATGACTAAAATAAATGCTACGTGAAAGTGAGTCTAATATTTCTGTAATATTAGGTAAAGGAAAGTTATCATTCTGAATTGATTCATTAACTTTTCTATAATCGACCACCAGTCGCCACTTATTTTTACCATTCGATTCTTTTTTTAGAACTAAAAGTATTGGACTATTCCATTCGCTATTGGCGGGCTCTATTATGTCATCATTCAACATTTTATGAACTTGATTATTAATTTCTTGTTTATACGATTGCGGCAAACGATATGGTTTCACATATATGGGTTTCGTATTAGGTTTCACAAGTATGGACTGTGGCACGACATTTCCAGTACTAAGCTTATCGCCTTCCACGAAAAATACGTCAGCATACTTTACGCATATAATTTCTATCTGTTTTTTATCATTAGAATTTAAATGTGACAATTTTAGTTCACTTAATAATGTTTTCACGCGTTTTAAATCATTCTGATTTTTACTGAAAGAATAAATATTGTAATCTTCTAAATAATCTATGTCGTTAACATCAATTAAATTATTTTTATTAATTTTTATGCAATCTTCGCTAGTATTTAGAATTTTTACCGGAATTTTACCTCTTCTTGGTTGAACTATGCTACTTGCCAAAAATAAATGTTTTTCTAACTGTTTAGTATGTAACACGCAATCTTTATAAATGTTCTTATTTATATTTAAATATTGTATTGACTCGCTTCTACCTGGAATAGTTATATAACTCTTCGAATCTATATTATTACAATGCCGCTTCTGTATATCAACTTTATATTCCTTCTTATTTAATTGTAATGCAAGTCTATTCGTTGGTAGGTTTATGTTTGCATTATAATTTCTCTGAAAATCTATACCTATAATACCCTCCGATCGACATGGTACGGTATCAAATAGATAAAACTTGTGACGAAATTCTACACCGTTCTGTAATTGTAGCGGAATGTATGCAAAGCTACTTGCTTGAACTTTGCCTCCTATACCTTTTATTATTGTTTTATCGTAATAAGTTTTAAAATGATTTTGCACTAACTTGGAAGTAATAATAGAAATAGATGCACCCGTATCAATTAAAAATTTCAGTTTTTGGTTTCCGAGATACAAACAAATATAATCTAGACTCTCACATGTCATAACGTAATTAGTCTGCCCGAAAAAACTCACCTAGATTAAAGTCTTCTTCTTTCTCTTCCTTCTTTTCGGCCACACACATTGTTCAGCTCGCTACCTCTATATCCTTTGTTACCTCTATAAACTCCTCTCCTCCATGACCTTGAGTAGCCTCGCTGCTGGTAATGTCCCCGATTATGACCTCGCTGCATGAGAGATCCTTGTTTATAACTTTGGGTTACAACACCACCACGATAGCGAGAGGTATTACCACGATACATTGAGTTACCACGATAGTAATTATCTCCTCGACCTTGATTATATATTCTATGTTTCTTACCTCGTGTATACATAAATAGCGCGTCGTGACCCGAAGACTCAGGACGCGACAGCTCCTCATCTTCAGCTGCACGAACGGCATCTTTTAACTACCTGTAGTCACGGGCTGCCAAAATAGTACTAAGACGTCGGTTCCTTAATCCGTCTGCAAATCTTTTAATTACCAATTTTTCGTTTATCGGACCCAATATTGCACTTGCTTTTGGGTTTCCTTCGGCCTGTGCAATAGTAAGATTAAAACATAACTCACTTAATTTTTCCCCGTAATCTACAATAGATAAACTATTTTGGGATAGATTATTAATTTGTGACATTATTGAGCTTGCTGATTTTTTGGCGAGAAGGCATGTTTTAATATCTTCTACCAGATCGGACACGGTCAAATAATTACTTTTTAACTTAAGCCTTGCTGGTTTTTGATAAGCGTGTCTTTATAACAAATGTAATTAGCAATTTCTTACTTTCCTCATTTTTCAAACAACTTTCATACATCTCAACACCCTCTATAATTCTTTCAGTAGTCTCCTCTTTTCCGTCTATAAAAGGAATCAAAGTACTCGCAGTTTTTAAGTTAAAATTCTCCATTTTGTATGACTTACCTTCCACACTTCCTGTCCTTATTTCGGATTTAGTAAATACTGATATATATTTTTTCTCCCTTATATTTAACTATTTTGGCGTAAACACACTCTATCTTATTAGCTATTAATTCTAAACTATAACCTTATGTATCTAATCTTAGTGTTTTACCACACAAACTTACATCTGTTATTAATATTTTATATTCGCGGTATAATTCTTCTGCTTCTTTAAATTTTTGCTGACCCAACTTTTCTTCGCGTCTTTTCGAACCTAACTTCCTAATACTTTCACTTAAAGTTTCAATTGTTTCATATATTGTAGTTAATCTTTCCATCGATCATTTTCTGCATAATTTATGTAATGATTTCCGTACTAAACAATTTTACCGCATTTTAACACTTAGGAGTAAACAATTTTTTCGCACTTTAAGCTTCACTGTCTGCGCCTCGTCCTACACCAAAAGACGACCGGATCCGCCGCATGGCATGTTGTCCTATTTCTTTCTGAACCAGCTTACGGTGGCAATCCTTGTATGTTTTATAGGCGAAAAATGCCAGAATTACTCCTATAACGTCCATGACCACGATCATCATTGTCTGCATAATCTCGATGCGTCCACCCAGACTTTTAAGTACTGCATTGTTTCCTGCTGCTGCATTCTGGAACACCTCTTCCTTTTCTACTGTCGCTCGACACATTTTTATTGTTCCGAAATGTGCGTACTATTTAATGATATAACACACAGACATATTGAATTACGAATATGTGCCCACTCGTATTGGACGAGCGCATGGCAGGGTCGCCATGTCATGTGGTAGTTGGGATCTCAAAATGATACGTCTGACATGATTGACATGCGTATAATTACTGACTTACTTACTAACTTACATACGGCTATATACTTACCCTATACATGCACATATGCACACCACCACAGGATTTACATTCATTTAAAAAATATACTATTCTTCATTACAATTCATTTTCAGTTTTTTAATTTGGTTTATTTATAGAAAAGCGTTTTTTAGTTTTTTTTTTTTTACTATCACATTTATTAGAGTAAAATTAATCGGTAGCTCAATCATCATTCATTACAATAGCCAACAAAGCTCTTTCCTCCAATATTGAAAACTGAAGTTTTTGCTTATTTTGTTGAATTAAAATACTCTTTGGTATCGAAAAGTTATTAATATTAGATATATCGGTAAAAGATAATGATTGGAAATTAACATCCATTCCTGTCTTATCGACTATAGATGAAAGATATATAAACTAACAAATCTTATTCCGCAAAGTAAATAATGGAATAATCTTATTAAATTAGTGTATTGTCATCGGTCCTCGATAAGTCTACGAAATTTAAATGAAATCTGACTGTTTGGAGTGGCTCAAAATCAAGTCCAAAGGAGTCGGTTACAAACATACAAGTGAAGCTAACAAAAAGCGAGTAAAAACGAATTTTGTTATAAGGGGAAATAAGAAGATTTATTACACTTTAAATTTATTTTGCATTTATTTAGAATTAGAAAAAAAATGATATAAGATTTTGAAGGGAAATCGAGTACGACCCATACCACGGGTTTTTATTAACTGCCTTGGTTATATGCTAAAGCCGGGCTAACTAGATATTACTGACTAGATTAACTAGATATTTGCATGGTGGTAGGGCTTTTTCTAATGCCTGTCTGGCTACCTGCCGCCAAATAGGTGTGTTCCGGCAGCTGCACTTGAGAGCCAGTTCATCCACAGGTTTAGCGTGTCTTCCAACTTGGGCCGTATCGTCACTTAAGATCAGTTGAGATTATGGCCATAACGTTAAACCTTAAATATAAAAAAAAAAAAAAAAACAGTTTCAAGAGAGGAGTGAACTGGCATATTTTAAGTTTGCACGCTCCATCGTCGGCCTCATCTATGCTTACCACCAAGCATGATTGAGATTAAGCGCACACTTATAATGCATAAAAAAAACGTTCAGGACATGGCTGTACGATAACTTAAAATTTACCATAATTCACGAAAATGGACGTGCCCTCGCCTTTCTCCAAGTTTTATCTGATATATACATAAAAATGAATCGCCAAAATGTATGTACGGGCATAAATTTCGAACGGCTGCACCGCATTTAATAATTCTTTTTTTATTACGTTCGTTATTGTCAGAACAAGGTTTATTTAAAAACAAAAACGAACAGATTTTTTTAAATCCCATAATATGAAAAGTACCTAAGCGTTGATTACTGTTTGTAGTGTACACGGATGCCGAGTCAAGGGACGTAGATTCGAATCCACATATGTTTAAATCCTATAAAATTACACCCTCTTTACAAGTTTAGTCAAACCTATTTATTCCAATGTGTAGGGAATACATTTAATAGGTCCTGGAATACAAATCAAACACATAATATCAAAATAATTTATTAAACACAATATAACGTATTACATAATTTATATTTTACACGTATACAATAGAAATAAATCAACAAATACTACGCTAAAATCATTTACATTTACAACTTTAAAGGCGTTCTAGAAAATATCAATTCCTTGTAAATTTAATTACGTGTTTCAAATTAGAATACACTTGTCACGCCGCCATCTTGCGTCGAGAGTTTCACCCAAAGACAAGAAACAGTGTACGATCAGCAGAAAAAGTAATTAATAACAAAATATTTTTTTTGTGGTGATATTTAATTAAAAAATCTAATAGAAATTCAAAGAAAAATAAAATTCTATGTCCAGAAGTGGAAAAGTGCGGTTTCCAATAGCCGAATACAAATTATTCTAAATAACTAAAATATCTATTTTCTTAGGCAAATATTTTAGGGTCATTAGAGAGAATAGAAAGAAATAAGTTGGTTTAATCAGATCACTCGTTAATGATCATACCTTTCACTCCTACTTACGAAAAGGACAGAGATATAGTTCTATTGGAAGTAATACGTATGAATTAAAATTTAAATAGATCATATCAAGATAGCACGGTGGTAGGGCTTTTTAGTACCACCTATATCGAGATTTATATCGATTATCTCAACTCTGAACACGATAGGTGACACTGTGTTAGATTTATTGACTACGGGACACAATCAACTAGACCAGCTAATATGATAAAAAAAGACGTCTGTTATGCAGTCGGTACTTTTTCATCAAGGGTTATTTGTTATCATGCCTCTCGCTCTTACTTACCGCAGATAAGTAAGCAGGAAAGAGATATACATACATCTAACGAAATTAATTGAATAAAAATAGGTTAGATAGTAATGAAAGAAGAAAATAGATTTTGAAGTGAAATACTTATCATGATATCCATCTGTACTAACTTTGATAACCACTTAACCGATTTTAAAGGAATCTATTATATATAAATTATTTGAGAATATATGATGTAAATGAAGTTTGTTTGAAACGCAATCGCGTCAAAATTACTGATCGTATCGACATGGGACTATGATCGTTCGATGCGGAATTATCTGTGTCAGTCCCTCCAATAAAGGTCGGAACAACGCACCTGTGATTCCTCTGGTGTTGTGGGTATCCATGAACGGCGATGATCACTTACCATCAAGTGACACGATTGCTTGTTTGCCCACTATTTCATACAAAAAGTCATTAACTCGAAATTTTTAACATTTTTGTCTTTACATTTGGGGTATAAGGATTCCAGTGTATTATGCAGTCCATATTTTTTTCTCAACGGTTCTGCCTATGTAGATAATTTTGCCAATGACTCAGTCAGAGAATCAGTCAAAGAAAGCGACGCAAAATGCCGGTTTCACAGTATTATTAGTATTAAAGGCACATGATTTATATTTTTTCTTTATATTTCTGTTAAAGACATGTGTAAATTTACGAATAATTTAAACACGTTAATTTACCACAGTTGGTCAAAGTAAATTCAATAAACAAATGCTTCGAAATCATTATCAATCATAGACTGGAGCTGTATTCAACGTTATTTCATTTTTAAATCACTTCATAATCTACAGATACAACTAATATACCAAATCCTGATACATAACCGTAATTTGACGTCAGACTTTCGTCATATTTACATAAGTCTTGCGCGCGGGTACTGAAGTCCAATTAAGGTCATGCATTCTATGGTATCAAAATATCGAGCCATTTCAGGGAAAACACTGTAAGCGACAATTGTACTCTTTACAGTTTCTTCATACTTAATTATAAAGTATTTATGATATCATTGTAAAAACATATGATTTACTGATCTATAAAAAATACTGGTTATGAATATACTGCTTTTAATTTACAAAGATAATTTTTAGGAGAATATAATATAAAATATTTTTAAAATATTTGGGGTTTATGATGTTATTCCTGAAAAGACTCGATATACATTCAATTTTAAATAGTAACATGTATAAGAATCATCGATGAAAATTTTCACTTTTTATTTGTACCGGGTTTTGCGAGCCCTGAAAAGACAAACAATGCGTATGAGTTATTTAATTCAAGCATGAACAAATGCTTTGTTGCACTTTCAAAGCAGTGACAGCTCAGTGTTAGCGTGTACGGCTGCTATAACGGTGGTCGTGTGTTCGAATCCGAGCAATGATCTTGAGCTATTACTGAAAGAAAACATCGTGATGAAACCGTAGCGTGGTGGTATCCTGATTTTTATTAACGGGCTGTTTGAAATCCCATTTTTTGCGGACTTCCTCAACGCAACGCGCAAACGTATTACCCGGGCTCAGGTCAAAGACATGAGGAGCACGTGATTACTCATCAGGTGCTAATTACCCAACACTACCCACTACAATGCACCACGGCGACACTTCAAACTCACGTGTTGCCACCAGCGACAGTTAGCTACCACCCTCAAGTTGTAAATATAACACCGAATAACTATAGATGTGTTCCGGCAGTTGCACTAGAGAGCCAGTCCCTGCACTAGGCTTAGCGTGTCCACCGTCTTATACCACATCGTCACTTAACATCAGGTGAGTTTGTAGCCATAATCTATAACGTATTCACAAATGTTAAATTCTCAAATGCAACTGCTAGAACACACCTATAGTTAGGCTTACCATAATTACGAAGAGCCAAACCGGGACGCAGAAGAGATAGAGGCTCATTTACATCTTGCTTTTCGCTTAATTTGTGTTTTTCATATTTGAAATGCACTCAAAATTATTATGAATTGAAAACATATTAATAAATGTAAATATATTTTTTATTAAAAAGAAAATGAGACAAAGTACAATTAATACAAACAACACAAAAAATTTGGACAGGGGTCTCAAACCGGGACTATCCCGGTCAAACCGGGACGTATGGTAAGCCTACCTATAGTTATATGTCAACAAATTTTCAGGTGTGATAGATAATCAGTTGGACGTAAGTTTTTTTTTTTTTAAGTTAAGGTTTAGCGTTATGGCCATAATCTCACGTGATCTTAAGTGAGGATACGGCCCAAGTTGGTGGACACGCTAAATCTGTGGAGGTACTTTCTCTTAAGTGCAACTACCGTAACCTACCTATAGGTATTTGGCGGCAGATTTTCAGCTTGAGGGTGGTAGCTAGCTAGGCGGGCTTTAGAAACAGCCCTACCACCATGCTATGGTTTCCTCACGATGTATTCCTTCACCGCAAGCTCAAGCTCATTGTAGGTGGATTTGAAATCACGTCCCTTGACTCGGTGTCCGTACATACTACCACTGAGCAATCATCGCTTCAAAATGGTTACTTGTAAAAAATTCATGAGACAGAACCTTACTTTTCAAAAAAAAAACAAAAAATATTTTCTTTAATATGCAAGTAATAGCGGATTGAACAAAGAAATACTGAGATGGTGCTTTATCACTTATGTGTATTCTACCCACGCAAAAAAATGGTACTTGTGTTCTGTAAGGGATCTATTATAAGCCATTTAGCTTAAAACATTGCCAATTTATGACAATAATATTTAATTATGTTAGTAGCAGTTAGCTGGAACTGTTAGTTAAATGCAATTTGTAGGACAACATACCTACAACAATAGCCTAAGCCAAGTGTTTGTTCTTGAATATATTGTAAATGATTAGTTTATATTTTAAGTAATTTTAATTTTACATCAATAGATGGCGCTGCCACGATTTCGTACAAGCTATCGAATGGTATTTCTTGTTTATAGTGATTGTTTTTCTAATAATAAGTTATCTCGGCCTAACCAGGTGATTCTTTGGAGATCGCCATAAACGCCTAGATGAACATTAGGATCGATTTTGGAATAAATATTCAGTTCTGTACACCAAGGTTCAGTCACTTTGGTGCAATAGCGTTAGGTGCCTTATCGGGATGTCTTGTATGGTACCCACAAAGCCAATAAAACTCTCATAGCCTATCAGGGCACTATAGTTAATCATTTTATTAAACAAGTATTCACGTCTCATATGGGGTCTTATACCATTTGATACAAACACGACCATAGAAAAGTACCATAGACATACATTAAATAACATGTAAAAATATAGAAAGATCGAAGAAATTTATAGCTGTATAAAGGATCAATATATAAAAAAACAATGCACGACAGAAGTGAGATCGTCATCACTATATCTCTCTGGCTCCGTCAGTGCCTTTTTTATGGAATAGGCGGCAAACGAGTTTCAAAGATTAGCTTGTTCGAACAAACAGACAAACTTTCCCGCTTTATAATATTAATGTAGATTGTACGGACACGTAATATCATAATGCTTATGTAGACTATAAAATGTGATCGCGTGATCTATGGAAGTGTGAATACTGCATATAAATGAGGAAAGTACGTATGTGTGTAGAGACGGCTGCGTCCGTTGTTTAAGTTCAGTTTACCAGTTTTATAATATAGTCAGTGAACGTAACACGTCTACCATTTCATAGTCCAAGATCTATATAGGTAACCCTAAACATTACCTACATAGATTTAAAAAAGTTTTGAATCCATTTTGACTTATCTATGGCACGTGCTAGATTTTGCCGCCATTCTGTTCTATTCATTGAATTTTGTATGAATTTTTCGGTCTTGCTTGAAAATGTCTGATAGCAGCGAATGTTAAGAATACTTGATTCCATCCGCATTTTTTTATTATTGAATAGCGGGCAATCGAGCTTGCGTGTCACCTGATGGTAAGTGATCACCGCCCTCCATGGACACCCCAACACCAGAGGAATCGCAGCTGCGTTGCCGGCCTTTGTAGAAGGGCCTGGCCCTCATGTGCCATTGCCGGAACACACCTATTGGTATTTAGCAGCAGATTTTCAACTTGAGGGTAGTAGCTAGTCAGGCGGGTATCAGAAAAAGCCCTACCACCATGCTATGGTTCCCACGCGACGTTTTCCTTCACCGAAAGCTCAAGCTGATTGTAGGTGGATTCAAACTCACGTCCCTTACACACCGTACACACTACCACAGAGCTGTCATCGCAATAGATGGACTATAAAACTTATTAAAAGCTTCACTATAAAAGCTAATTATAAAAACAGTATCGAATGTTTCCAACGACGACCCCATATTCAGCTATTTGTTACAGTACAACCTTTCCATTGCGATGGTTTTCAATGATATAAAAAAATACTTTAACTATTAACTGAAGCGATGATAGCTCAGTGGTAGTGTGCACGACTTCGCGTCAAGGGACGTGAGTTCGAATCCAAGCACCTACAATGAGCTTGAGCTTTCGGTGAAGGAAAACATTGTGAGGAAACCATAGCATGGTGGTAGGGGTTTTTCTAATGCCCTCCTGGGTAGCTACCACCCTCAAGTTGTAAACCTGCCGCCAAATACCAATAGGTGTGTTCCGGCAGCAGCACTTGAGAGCCAGTTCCTCCACAGGTTTAGCGTGTCTACCAACTTGGGCCGTATCGTCACTTAAGATCAGGTGAGATTATGGCCATAACACTAAACCTTAAGTATATAAAAAAAAAAAAACTACTGCGTCATTCGTCTTAATTAAATTAGTTGTTATTAGTATCGGAAAATAATTTCTATCAAAAGCGGTTACAGCAAAGTATTAAAAGTTAGTTATACAGTAGAACCCCTATAAGTCGAACATCAAGGGAGACACCAAAATAAATTCGAGTTATAGAGTTTTCGACTTATACAGTATAGATGTTTTGGTGTTTGAAGCGAAGGAAACACAACATTTTTTCGAAATTTGGAGGTTTTCAACTTATCGAGGGACTACTGTATGTCAATATGACAGCCTGTATAGCTTCAAATAAGCAAAAAGTAAGTAAGTAAGAATAGATTGAAATAAACGAAAGAGTCACAGAGTACCTTTAAGTAAGTAGACCGTCATAATTACAAATATGTAAAAGGTGACTATAAATAAGTGAAAAGGAAGCATCGTGGTTTCAAATAAGTGAAAAGCAATCATCTTTAACCTCAAATGAGTAAATTTAAACCATCTTGGGCTTCAAATGAGTGAAACAGACTCATCATAGCTTCAAACGAATAGAAAGAAACCGTCAAGCCCTAAAATGAGAAAAATTAAGTCTGACTACATGCAAGTGAACAGGAAGCCGTAATGGCTTAAATTAAACGAAAAAAAAACTCACCATAGCCTTCAAATCATTGAAAATGAACCCATCAAAGCTACAGATGAGTAAAAACAGAAGTTGCCACGGTTTCAAATAATTAAAATTGAGTCACAACGGCTTATATTAAGTAAAAAAGACTCAAGAAGCCTGCGAAACGGTGAAAAGGCGATGATACGATGATAGATTCAAATGGGTAAAATGATACGATGATAGATTCAAATGGGTAAAATGATACGATGATAGATTCAAATGGGTAAAATGATACGATGATAGATTCAAATGGGTAAAATGATACGATGATAGATTCAAATGGGTAAAATGATACGATGATAGATTCAAATGGGTAAAATGATGCGATGATAGATTCTAACGAGTGAAGAGTAAGGCAACGTACAGAATAACCTACTTACTTGGTATATTTGAGGGTTTGCGCGTGTTCATGTTCAGATTAAAGTTTGACGTGGCTTTGAATTCTGAAATGAAATGGAACTGTGGTGTAGGACGCATCATGGATCTTGGGATACTGAACCGGCTGTCATCACCTCGTAGTCCTCGAGATGAAGGATGAAGTGAATAATGGCGATAATCACATGTGAGAGACCGTTCATAAAATACGTGCATTTATAATTCGAGCGATGACAGCTCAGTGGTAGCGTGCACGGCCTCCGCTGTAAGGGACGTCGGTTCGAATGCACCTGCAATGAGCTTTTGGTGAAGGAAAACGTCGTGAGGAGACTGTAGCGTGGTGGTAGGGCTTTTGTGATGCCCGCCTGGCTAGCTACCACCCTCAAGTTGAAAATCTGCCGCGAAATACCTATAGATGTGTTCCGACAGTTGCACTTATTAAGTCTCCACATGAATCGATCTTTTGGAGGTCGATTCATTTGATTCCGATTGGAATCGATCTTTTGCAGAAAATATCGCCATTCTTACTGTCACCACATACAATTATTACTACTTTTATCGAAGTCAGCTAACGTCCAAAACTATTTGGCTAGGGACAGTGGCTAGCTACCACCCTCAAGTTAAGAATCTGCCACCAAATACCTATAGGTGTGTTCCGGAAGTTGCACTTGAGAGCCAGTGCCTCTACTGGGTTTAACTTGTCCACCATCTTGGACCATATTGGCACTTAACATCAATACAGATTATGGCCTTAAACCTGTAGAGTAAGAAAAACAGCTTTCACAGTTTTTCTAGTCTCCAAAGGGCACCTTTTAACCGTTTAGGTATTTAAGCAAATATATATATATTAGGGTGGCGCAAAAAAACCGACTATTTTTTTTTTAAGTCTCGAGTGAAAAAATGTTAGTTTTTGATGTTTTAAGAGCCCTCTCCAAAGAACAACTAAAAAATAAAATTTTAAGAGGTCGCTCCAATTTTTATTAAATTTCAAAAATCGATTTTTTTTATTTTTATCTATTATTTTAATAAATATAAGAAAAAAAATGTATGGAATTTAAATTGAAATATTAAAAGGTCGCTCGAAAAAATCTAAAGTAATGAACTAATAATTAAAAAAAAAAATTGAACAACCTTTCAAAACTTAAATTTTGAACTGAAACTTTCAGAAACTTATTGTTTTTTGGTCTATAAAATTTTACTTTATATATATAAAAGGTATATATAACTATAATTAAAAAGTCTTACTCGGGCTGTTTGTATGTCCAGAGGAATGTGACGTCATAAACTTCTGCGGTATTTTTGTCACTCTCGCATTATTCTCCTTCTCGTATTTCCTACTGTTGATCTTCTTCCCGATGCTCTTCCTCGTCACTTTAGATAAAGAATTCCGGTTGTTCTGAATTTTCACTGACAACACTGGTTTTTTGACGTTTGAACGTTTCTGCGTACCGGTTTGTTTCATTTTACCGCCACCGCTATTAGTAAGTTTATCCTTGTTCGTTTTCAATTTGTCCAAATTCTGATTCTGCTTATTCAAATTATTAATTTCAGAGTTAGCAACGCCTTTGGTCACTTCTCTCATCGAATTTACTTCTACTGGTACTTTATTTTTTGACATGGCAACACTTCGCTTCTCACCCACTTTCGTATTTTTATTTACGACGTTGGCAACATTTTCGATTAATCCGTCTCCTGTGTTTTTAGCCTCAGCTCCTTTAGTACTACTAGAACTGCCTTGGGAAATTTGTTTTTGATTTTTACTGGCAGAATGAGTGTTTTTCACATTGGCGACATTAGCTTTTTTAGTGTTGCCACTGGATTCCTTGTTTGAATCAGCAGCATTATTGTTCGAGATTTTATTATTATTTATTTTGTTTCGTTTCGCATTACCGTTAATGTGTTCAGAATTATCAACGTCTATGTTTCTTTTACCTAGGGATTTTTTACTAGCGTTTGTATTAGTTAAATCAGTTCTATGGATCTGTTTAGCTCTATTAGAGGCAGTATGGGCACTTTCTTCGTCTTTGGATTTTAGTTTATTATTATTTGAAGCTGTATTATTGTTATTATGCTGTCCATTATCTCTGTCACCCCTATCATTGTCCTTAGTAACTCCGCTTGAAGATTCACCGATTTCTAAGTCATTATTTCTTGGTACAATTTCATTTCTCACTGTTTTACTTTTACTTCTTCTGGGTACTGTCTTCGGTGACTTCGATTTCTTTTTCTGGCGTTGGCTTAGTCACATCCAGTTCGGACTGTGCACTCTTCGATAACGATTCTTTAGCTTTCAAACAAGTGGATATAATTTCTGATAGTAAGTCTGTGCATTCGTCCGTTGATATGGTGGGATGTGATAGTTGGTTGTAAGCTTTTGTAATAGAGTTAATGTATGACTCCTCTGAAAAAAAAAATTAATGGTAGATTTTCGAAGTATGGATTATCTATGTCAATACATCGGTAATTTTGTAGGTCCATGTAATTTTATTTGGTTTTTTTGATATGGATATATTACAAAAGACACAGATGGTAAATATATATTTAATAATATAGGCAAGTCACGGCCCAATCAACTATGAGAACCACTGGTCTAAGTGGTTATAGAGGCAAGTCTATATAATGATTGTCAAGTGATTACGCATTTTATTACGTTATTGCTAAGTGTCGATTATGTCGATGTTTTTTTACTTCGTTTGCATGGAATCAAAATTTATTCAAAATGTTTACCCAGTTCTGCAACTTATTTCAATAGACCTTTGCTTCTATTGGTGATAGCGTGATCTTAAATAGTCCAAAGCCACCCTCAACTATTGCTTTATCGAATATAAAAAGATTTTTCTAAGTTCGACAGGTAGTTTTTAAGATTAGCACATTCAAACAAACAAACTTTTCCGCTTGTAATATTAGTATTAGCCAACATACAAAGTACACTTCGCGAAAGCCCTAATGCAATTATGCAAACACTCATACGCTTGTATGACACTAATGTTATGAAATATTGCCTAGCAGCCGTCACATGACAATGTTGGGTTGTTTTATTTTTGATTTAGCCTGTGTTATGAAGCGATTATAGCTCATATATATATATATATATATATATATATATATATATATATATATCTATATTTATATTTATATAAATAAAAATCACATTACCTACGAACTCCAAATCGAGCTTCATCCGATGACGGAACGGTAGGAACGGCGACCGTTTGTTCTCTAAGCACCAAGACATTTCTAGAACGTTCTCGCATTTCAACTGATACCCTCCCTCCGGCTGGAATTGCAATAATTATATTGAATTTTACTATTCATAAAGTCAGCAAACAATTGCACAAATACAATGCAAAGTCTATTTAACGAAACGAAAGGGAATAAGAAACTGGTGTCAACACTAAAGTTTTTTTTTGTCTATACATTTTTAAGTTTTAGCGTTATGACCATAGTCTCCTCACCTGGTCTTAAGTGACGATACTCGACCATACAATACGACGTCTTAAGGGACTGGCTCTGAAGTGCAACTGCCGGAACACACCTATTGGTATTTGGCGGCAGATTTTCAACTTGAGGGTGGCAGCTATCCAAGTAGGCATCAGAGAAAGCCCTAACACCATGCTATTTGATTATTGGCCGAAATCGAACCTCCAGTCGGTTATTACCTTTCATATACTCTTGGAAAACACTACACCAGGACGGTGTGTGGGCAACTGACTTTACACCTCACACGATGGTACATTCGTAGGTACATTAGCGTCTGCACACTAAGGCCCCATTAGAGCTGACACCAGAAAAATATTGATTATATCAACTAATTCGTTACAATGAGGTTCGTAATTTTTTTTATAGTTAAAGTATAGCGTTATGGCCACAATCTCACCTGATCTTAAGTGACGATACGGCTCGAGTTAGTAGACATAGTAAATCTGTGAGGGACCGGCTGTCAAGTGCAACTGCCAGAACACATGTATAGATATTCGGTGGCAGATTTCCAAGTCGAGGGTGGTAGCTAGCCAGGTGGGCATTAAAAAAGCCCTACCACCATGCTATAGTTACCTCGCGATGTTTACCTTCACTGAAAACTCAAGCTCATAGGTAGATTCGAACTCACGTACGTAGACGCGGAGTTCGTACACACTAATACTGTGCTATTATGACTTCAAGATAGATTTATAGAGTTACTACATTTTACATGCGGCTTCGCTAGCGTTAATATTGATTTAGGCAAACAAATCGGATAACGCAATAAAAAGTTTACTCACTTGATCACTATCATTGTCTCCAATGTCCCGTCCGTCTCTATACCACAATTTATTATAATCGATTCAGCGGTTTAGGCGTGAAAGCGTAACAAACATTTCATAAATTCATAAATGTAAAGAAGTAGTTACATCCTGGTTGAAGACACAGAAGTATGAAGACATAGAAAACTTATTTGTAATCGTACGATAATTATCTAGTACAATTATAAATAACATCTTCACATATGGATTACTCTGCTCATGTTTATCCATATACACTTATTATATAAGAATAAGTTTGAGGCACATCCAAATTTTAAACTCATGTTGTTTATAGTATTTGATAAATATTTTGTTTGGTTTTTCATAAATATTAAAGTCACGAAAAAAAAAAAAAAATTAAGTTCACAATATTGTAGTGTAACTCGTTACACTATTATTAAAAGTAAGGTAGGATAAGGTAAAAATAAATCGCAGTATACCTTATGTCATATTTATAAATCTTGTAGTTATATTAAAATATATGTAAGTCATATCTAGGACATACTATTATACGGAAAGAAAACAGCGTCTGAGATACAGGCTCGGCCTAGTTCAGGCGCTAGGATTCAAAAATGTATAGCGATACTATGTCTTAAGATAATTTTTATGTATTGTAGTGTCAAAATTCATGTCAATAAAGTTATTATTATTATTATTATTAAACATACAAATTCACTTTCACATTTATAATATTTGTACGATTAAAGGTTTCAAGTTGTTATTCAATGAAAATTACAGAAGGCATTTTTAGGCACTGATTAACTACAATTATGTTTGTTTTGGGTAACGTTAATTTAAAAACGTATAATAATGTGTCTTTAACAGAACTGCTCTTTTGGATACTCCAATATCAAACATCAGTTTTAGTTAAAAGGATATGTACTTAATTTAAAAAGATTAGATGAAGAATTATAATGGGGGCCGTTGCGCCATACATTTTCCCTAAAGAGGGCGGTACACCAAAAAGTTTGAGAAACACTGATTCAAATAAACAAGAGACTCACCAACGGCTGCATAAAGAGGCATGTCTCGTATCGATCCGCCAGTTTGGCGAGAGTGTGCCTCCTGGATCTGGATGCCTGTGAATACTTCTTCAATATCTGAAATCCCATAATTCCATCGGTTGATCCCATACTGACACAAATTCAATCTGACACTTCGATGGGTGTGAATGCGAATCCCCGCAAATAGGCCCTTAATGAAGGTAACATCATGATAAAACTATAACATGATGGCTTTCTTACATACCGCCTGACTAACTACCTTCAAGCCCTCAAGTTGAAAATCTGTAGCCAAATATTTATAGATGTGTTCGGTAGTTGTACTTGAGTTCCAGTCCCTATAGTAGACTTAACTTACCCACTATTTTGGGCCACATCGTCAAATAACATCAGGAGAGGTTGCAACCATAAGGTTCATCTAAAATAAACTATAAAAAAAAGTAACTTATTCTGTAGTGACAATGAAAGAAGGAAATCAGACACTACAATGGAGTTCCAGTCCCTATACTAGACTTAACGTACCCACTATTTTGGGCCACATTGTCAAATAACATCAGGAGAGGCTGTAGCCATAATGTATATCTTTAATAAACTATAAAAAAGGTAAGTTATTCTATAGTGACACTAAGTAAATCAGACACTACAATAGATTTGAGTGTGAACCCCTTCAATGGGGTTGAGGTTTCACTGTAGGAAACAATAGGAAAAGCCCTACCACCGTGCTATGGTTTCATCACAATGTTTACCTTCACATCCCTCAACATATCCATACACACTACCACAAAAAAAAAACTAACGGTAATAGCCTCGCAGGGTTTCTTCACATAAAACAAGATAGATCTTGAGAGTTCAGCCTCGTGTGCTGCCTTGACCACAGTGACTCGGAGACCTCTGTACCATGTCGGTGCGAACTTTCGGTTCTGTAAAACGCAATACAAATCAAATTTTCATTCAATTCAGGCCATATACAGGCATTTATGAACATCAAAACAACTACTGGTTCCAAAGATAACCAAGTCATCGAGAAGAACTGGCAAGAGATTCATGCTGATTCTATAGGAGCATTTATGTGTAATGAGATAATAAATACTTACTTAAGGCTACACTTTTTTTTATTTTCCATATGGTGTTTATGGTGCACAGCCGATTAAAAAGACTTAGCGTGCCCAACCTCAAACATAGAGTGTAGTAAAAAAAAAAAAAAACTTTCAACTTCTGAAGGTTGACTCATAGGAGTCACTGAAGATAAAAAAAATAAAAGAAAGAAATTCTACAAAGAGAATAATCAATATAATGGCTCATAGTACCATATTGAAGAAGTACAGATTACCAGGTTGCAGATACAGATAAAAAAAAAATATGGTGTTTATAATCTTATTAGTTTTGGCCTTCCTCACTGCGACACGTGAACGCATTACCCGGGCTCAAACCAAAGCGAAAGGAACAAGTGGTGGCTCATCGGTTACTGATCATCTAATACTACCAGCTAAATCATATTACGCTGACACTTCAAACTCCTATGTTGCCAGAGACCAGGTAGAGTAGATACACTTCTTCTAGTAGGAATATTATAGCAACTGTGCGCACAAACTGCTTCTCTTCTTCTGGGCATATTATAGAGACTAGTGTCCTTCTTATTGCTAATTAAAACAATAAAATTAATAAATCATACTAACAGGAGTATGTGTGTAAAACATTATGGCGAAAAGAACTGAGTCTATTTTACATTCCGCTATCACCTCTCTCCAAGTCCCAGGCTCTTTAACGGATGCCTCTCTGAAACGGTATATAGTAATATTTATATAAAACAATTTTTAATGCACAATATTTTTATAAAGGACTAAAAACTATATACAATAAATGATTGGAAAGGAAAAACATATGGTACATGTTTATAGTTATTTGTATAGCATGTGCCTCACATTCTATATTTCCAATCTTTTATTTTCTACTTTTTAAGGATATACTGCTTTTTAGGGATATGTGAATGAAATTTTGATAAGCTCTATTCATCTGTCAGTTTTAAAATACATACAGCTGTGATAAAGTTATCTCCCCATTTTCATTTTTTACATTTTCATGCATTGTCATCCACTTCTAAGCTATGGTTTAAATTTCAACTATCTAACTCATGTGGAAGTTAGTTTAAATCGATTACAAAATTTCACAGGGACCGACATACACGAAAGTGAATTAATACAATCATGGTAAGAAAACAGAATTCTTTATTGTTAAAGTTATTCTCACCCTAATATCACTGGATCATCAATGATTTTGGTTTCCGTCTGTAAAATTTGTAAGCCTGTTAACTCTTGAGTGGCTTGCAAGCATGTTTCTAACATTGCTCTCTCCAGTTTCAACTGTGCCAGCGAAGGCCCGGTGTCAATTAACATTATACCCTCATCTTCAGAGTCCGAGCTGCAAAATATTCTTGATTTTAACCTATAATATTATTCCGATCCATACAATATAACAGATCTTATAATGGACTTATAAATTTTACCTTTCACCCTAAGGGGCATTCTGGAATCTGAACATGTATAATTCACATGCTATATACAAAAATATAAAACAAAAAACGACTAATAAAATAAATACCTGGAAGCATTATATCTACAGATTGGGTAACTTTTAAAATCGTCGATTATTTTCTCATAATATTTTATTTCTTGAAGAACTCTATCTTTTTCTTTCTCCTTCTCACGCACTAAATTATTATATTTATTATCCATTATTTACGAAGCAAATATATTTCATATGTTTATCACGCAACATCGGCAACCGTTAACTTTGAAATTGTTTTTGGTTATTTTTTTACGTTTGCCAGAAAAGGCAAAGATATCTTAGACCATGCAGCTTGTTTTTTAAAAACCTATATCGTTCTGAATACAGTAGAACTTGAATTATAGAGTTTTCGAACTATAGAGAATGGAGGTTGGTGTTTGAAGCGAAAACAACAAAACATTTTTCCGAGATTTGGAGGTTTTCAAGTTATTGAGGTTTGACTTAACGAGGATCTACTGTATATGCTTTTTTAAGCTTAAACCTAGTGTACTATGTCAATTGCTAAGCTAAAGGAACCACATTTGGGTACTCAATATTATATCAAAATATAGAAAAAACTCAGTGTTTTAGTTTATCTTAATAATGTGTTAAGTTGACTTGTTATTATCGTTATGACGTCATATTATATTATATAAATCAAAAATAATATACTGTAATAACACAAATACAACAATCGGTTTTATTATTAGTAAAATTGTGTATCATACATAATATGAAATAATAGAGGGAAAAAATACAAATTGTTACATGGTAAATTGTAATTTATATATTTATGTAATATATAATATATTTGCAAATTTTAAGGGTTGATGAATACGATGACTGGGTTTACAGATGACTTCTTCGTAAATTAAACCACCACGATGAATAAAAACGTTGTTGTATTCCTTTATAATTCAGTGTAAATATTTTACTGACATTAGCCGAGAAGAATCCCTGTAATCGATCAGACACGTCGGAACGTGAAATTGGAATGCGTTCTATTATTCAAATTCGAATGTTACATTCCTTCATATATTCATGATGATGACGAAGGGGTGATGAAGACGCCACAATATTATAAGTAAAGATAAGTAGACACGGCATATACGCCTCAAATGTGCGATATTGTATGAATTATACAAACAAAAGTAAAGTTCATGGATCACATTTAATTAGTAAATATTACAATTGTCTGTGATGATTTGATATATTTTTTTAAAATAGTGATGTTTACATATTTATTTTTTAATACGATATAAAAAATATATTGTCCTACTTCCCCGTTTATTGCATTAGTATTATGTATGTATGGGGTCCCACTTTTTCTGACCAAATATGATGATAAAAACACATATGTATATTTTATTCATGTTTAATTATATAACACATGTGTATATGCATACACACAGCCATCTGGATGCCTATGAAAAAATGGTTTCAATAAGTTTTTTTAGTATATAATGAAATAAAGATTCGCGTCATGACGCGAGCAATACAGCGCATTTTTATTTACTTTGATATAAAATCAAGTTGTTCATTATAATTATAGTATATGTAATTAAAAATTGGAATAATTGTTTTACAAAATAATCAATATTATTGTAAAAAATGTGTAATAAATAATATTGTACCTTTTTAAATTTTATGAGAATTCTGAATTAATAATAACTTTGTTTAATACTCTAAATTATAATATAAACAATAATTTAGATTTAATAAAACAACTATTATATCGGTTTTCACAGACTATTGAAGTGTTTAATATCTGTTTAGTGTAATATTGCTGTCAAAGTCAAAGCTGTCAACGGGTGACACGAATTGCGAATAATACTGTATAAAATTTTAAAATGTTGTGTGAATCGTATTAATTAGAACCACAATAATGAAAACCTACATATCGCGTGCAATAATAATATAAAACAAATTAGCATACGTAAGATATCTGTAGTTAATATTTTAAAATTACTCGATTCCTATTGGAATCCTTTATCGTATGTACATTATTGTTTTAATAAAATAATTTATAATAATAAACATGAACTTACGGTAGTAACGGGTCAAAGTTGTCTAATGATGACCGTGCCTTGTGTTAATAGTATATAGATCGTGAACGAGAAGCGGAAAAGTGATAATTGTTCGTGTTAATTTTCGTCCGAAAATTCGTTTTTAAAAATGGGCCAGTCCGGAAGCGCAATTCCTGGTAAGTGATATTAATTATTCTGTAACGAGGTTGTAATTGAACTATTTATTTTAAGAACCATCTTGGGAAGAATTGTGTACGTTATGTCGGGGATAATGGTAGGTTATAATTAAAAAATTGCGTACAATGTGTTTTTAATATGAAACATATATTTCCGCGCTGTTCCGTGATGTCAAGTGGCATGAAGCTTACATATGCTGGCATCTCCACTCGTATGTCGACACTGTTGGCTCCCTTGTGTGTATACATTGACACATGTGTGTATAATAAACATTTTGCAGCTTCTTTGTGTGCCATTTGTATAATTATTTTACTCCTTACTTTATTGTTTGTTATTGATTAGAAATTGTTATGTTTAAATGTTGAATATTGGCCAGGTATCCAGGAAGGGCTAACTTTTTTTTTTGCATTATATAGGTTTTAAATTTGCATATGATTTTTACTGTTATTATTTTGTAGTTGTGGTTAATAACAATGTTATTAACTTTATTAATAGCATACCTGATGTGTAAACCCCTTAAATATGATTAGAAACTATATTAATGAAAGTTGGATAATTTTAGGAATACATTCATGGTTTATACTGTAAGGAAATGTACTGGAAGTGAACAAACAAACAAAAGGAATATGTAACAAGTTAGTTAAGTTGTCCTTTTGTTTTACAATTTGAAAGGACCTGTGAATAATATGCATTGTGTTATTATATTTCTGTAACCATATTTAATTTTGTCTGTTTTTAAACAAAAATTTTATTCTTTTAAAAGATTGTGACCTGTCTAGGACTGCAGTAATTTCTATACTAGAACATGTCTAAAGCTGCACTAGCAGAGTCCTACCAAATGTCATTAGCAGGGAAAGAAACGCACATTGGGAAAGGGCCCCTAAAACCTACATATATGTTACAAATCTCAGAAACTGCTTCCCTCTCTGCCACAAGATGGATCTCATCTCATATATTATGTATAAACTTATTTAAAGTGGGTAAATAATCCCTTTAGTGATGCCTACTTGTCTGGGTGACTGAGTGAGATGTATGAAACTACACTCTATAGACTATGAGAACCAGTAATGCTGACTATAACTATGGTGGTCCTATATGGCAATGGTTATGTATAGGACTGGAAATGGCTTTGACTTTTATCCAGTAGTATGTTTAGTTTAGGAAGAAACTGTAAGGGATCGATGTAACGCAACTGTTAGCATTTAACTATGGATTCTGTACTTTGGTATTTGTCTAAACAGCTTTACAATTTCCCATATTATAATAAGAGGTGGCCTACCTGTGTCCTGCACAGTGGCAAGTGCATAGATGGTGATCTGTAATGTTGTTGTGTCATGGTGATGTGTAATGCAAGATTTCAAAAATATAAATTTTATTATATATATAATAGTAAATGCTCAGGTGAAATAAAGACGTAATTGCGTTTTCTGAAATAACAATTTTCTTTTATTCACATCACACTTATACACAAGTTTTACTACAATTAACACATTTTTAACAAGATAACTTACCTGAAATAACAAAAACAACATTTAAAGCCTTTACTTCTAGTTTAAATGATAATATAATTCTATTTAAAATAAATCAGGAGAATATTTTCCACGTTTTTGTAAAAAGCACTTAACCTCTCTTTTTCCTTCTCAATTTATCGTCAGTGTCACACGTCACACTGACAGCTAATAGTTCCACAGATTCTATAATAACAATAGCGTAGATATCATATCCTTTACATCTCCCACCCTCAGAGAGAACAACATCATAATGATTGTTCGATCAAGAGCTACTCATTACCGGAGTTAACTTTGTAACATGGTAGAAATTTGACTCCGTCTTCTTATATCCAGTATCAACTTCATAGATTGAATTTGAAATCTTCCTTAGGATTTTATATGGTCCAATCCTTAATTCGTCCATTTTCTTCCTATTTAGCCGGTTCCTATTTTCTACATATACTCTATCACCTACTTTAAATTCATAGTCTTTTCTATTTAGGTTGTATACTTTTTTATTATAGTTGTGAGATTTTATTGAATTTGCAAATGCTAGTTCTCTGTCTTTTTTGAGGTCTTGTACTGTACATCTTGATTTCAATTCCAGTGGCAAGATATCCATTTTCTCTCCTTCCAGAAGGTATTTTGGGGTAAACTTAGTAACTGTATGTTCTGTTTCGTTATATTTTTCTACACATTCTTGTGCAATAGTTGTCCATGCTGTTTTCTTGTTCCCTTCATTTATTTTACACCTTATCCTATTGACTAAAGTTTGGTTCAGCCTTTCATTAAGGCCATTTGAAAATGGCGCGTCCACAGCAGTGAATACCATTGTTATGTTTTTCTTTTTCAAGAAGTCTTTAAATTCTTTGGAATTTATGCCGGGATATTGATCTGTTAATAGCATATCTATATTATTGCTCTGTGTCACTTTTTCTATCAGCTTGATAAAATCACTGGAGTTTTGATTTTTTGATGTCAAAATGTATGCATATCGTGTAAAATGATCAACCAAGAGATGTAAGTATTTTTTTGTAGACCTAGACCCTCCAAAGCCTCCAATTGTGTCAATGGATACAATTTCAAAAGGGTGTGTTGCTGGGCCTAAATGGGACATTAAACCAAATTTTGGATTCCTTCTTGATTTGTTTTTTAAACAGATATCACATTCATCACAGAGTTTCTTAATATTTGTGATGATATTCTTTGCTGTATAGAAAGGAGTTATTTTATTTATCATTTGTGTTCTGCCAATGTGGCTATAAGTATAGTGGACATTTTTAATTAGTGTTTTGCTAAATACTTCTGATAGTATAATTTTTTTTCTTCTTTTATTATTTTTGTAATAAATGTTATTTTCCAGTATAAACTTTGATTTTCCGTTTTGTATATTTAAATTTGTATCTTGGTCTTTTTTTATATCTTGTATGTTTATTAAGTTAACAACTTTTAAAAAATCTTCAGTATTGTCAGTCGGTTCTAAGACTGGATTTCTACTTAAGCAGTCCGCTTCTTGATTTGACTGTCCTGGGTTATATTTTATCCTAAAATTGTATTGGGATAAGTAATATGTCAAATCGCCCAGTTCCTCATCAGTTCTAGACTTTATGTTAAGATTTTCTAGTGGTTTATGATCTGTATATACTATAAAATCTTTATTCATAAGCCAGTGTTGCCAATATTTTACAGCTTCCTTAATTGCCAAGCATTCCAAATATATTGCCTTTTTTTTCTTTTGGGTGTTGGTCAATTTCTTTGAGAAATAAGCTACAGGTTTATTTATTCCGTTTTCATCTTCCTGTTTTAACACAGCTCCCACTCCTAGAATGCTGGCATCAGTGTATATTTTTATTGGTTGTTCTGGGTCTAATATTTTTAGAATTGGTTTAGAGCATAGTAAATCTTTTATTTTATCAAATGATTTTTGGCATTCTTTGGTCCATATAAATTTAACATCTTTCCGTAACAGATTGTGTAATGGTTCCAGAATAATTGCATTGTGTGGTATAAATTTATGATAAAAATTTACTTTTCCCAGGAACTGGCGTATATTTTTCCTTGTTTCTGGAATGGGGAAGTTCCTGACAGCCGTTAAATAATCTTTGATAGGTGTAACTGAATTTTTTCCTATTATATGCCCCAAATATTTGGCATGATTGTTTGCAAAAGTGCATTTCGAGAATTTCAGTCTAAATCCTTCTGTTAATATTGCGTCAAGTAGTTTTGATATATGTGCTATGTGTTCCTCAAAGCTTATAGAGAAAACTAAGACATCATCTATGAAATTTACTGCAAAATCTGAGAGATTATATTTCCTTATTATATTTCTCAATATTCTTTGGAAAATAGCTGGAGCCGTCTTTAAACCAAATGGGAGGCATGTCCATTGATAATGGCCTTCTTGCGTGACGAAAGCTGTCTTATATCTATCTTGAATTCTCAATGGAATGGACCAAAATGCTGAGTTTATATCAAAAGTAGAATAATACTCACAGTTTACAGTCTTTACGATCAAGTCTTCAATCAACGGGAACGGCTGTGATTGAGGGACAACAATTTTATTCAATTCTCGGAAATCAATACACAGTCTTGATCTTTTCCCATCTTCTTTCTTGTATGCTAAGGTGACTGGAGCAGCAAAAGGGCTATATGATTCCTCGATTAAGTTTTTCTTCAATAGTTTTGATATTTGATTCTCAATTTCTTTTCTATCATCAGTTGTACATCTGTACGGGCGCTTGCAGCAATATTGATCTACTGTCAAGTCTATGTGAGCTTCATAACCTCGTACTGTACCAACGTCGTATTTGTCCTTAGCGAAAACCGGGTTGTATTTTTCTATTAATTTATCAATTTCAGTTTGTTTACATAAATCTAGGTGGTTTACTGAAATTTCAAATTCATTTAAATTAATATGTTCATTGAAGTTTATTTCACATTGGTTTAAACAGTAATTTTCTTGTTTCCATACCTCAGAGTTTAGAATCACATCTTGTTCATTTTTGTCACCTAGTACATCAGGAATTCCGACATGCAAAATATTTGTTTCAGAGTGTTTATTTTTGTTATCTTTTTCAATTTGGATTTTATTCTCTTTATTTGAATTATCACATTGTATGATATTCAATTTTTCATTTTGTATTAATCTGAATTCTTTGATACAATCCAAACCAATGAGAAAATCATAGTGGAAATTTTCATTATCTATCACAAAAATATTCATCTCTCTTTCAATGTCATATATTTTTATTTTTAATGTTACCATACCTTTTGTTTTCTTATCACCATTAATAGTTTTCAAGTTTGCCGTTTGCTTATTAAATGTGTCTTTTTCTTTTATCTGTATTTTCAATAACCTTGCATTAATTAATGATACATTTGAACCCGAATCATAAATTGCGGTAACTTTTAAAGTGTCATTTAATAATAACTTTATTTTTATTAATGGTGATACTTCTAGTTTTTTGGATTTTCCTCATTAAGTTCAACTTCTAATTCAGAGTTATTCACACTTTTCACAACATGTTTTTGATTCTTCCCATTGAACCAGCAGTTTTCCTCAGGATGAAAACGTTTTCCTTTTTTCTCATTTATACAAATTTGGCATGGTTTCTTTTCTTCATATTTTTTTGATTTTATGTCAGAGTGCGTGTAGTTCTTTCTTTCATATTTGTTCTTCCCAACAAGATGTTCTAATTTGCCTATCTCATTATAGAGATCTTCAGTTTGTTCTAATGTCTCTCGGTCAATTTTGCCACTCAGGTAATTAGGCAGGCCTGCGGCTATAAGGTCTATAAGAGTACCTGTATCAATCGTTCTCCTAACCTCTAATAACAATTTCTCTTTTTTCAATGCATATTCAAGCAATGAGCCCGTTTGATATTTAAATCCAAGAGCATATCTGATTGGTGACCAGCCTTTGTTTCCGAATGTTTCACAGAAGTTTTTTTCCCATTTAATCCATTCTGATTCTACTGTAAATTTCATTAGCATACAACTGTACCAGTTTACACTTGAATATTCTAAAAACTGTTTTAAAATTTCAATTTTTTTCCTGTCTTCATAAATATGGAAACGGTCACATTCTTTGTTGAAGTCCTTAATCCATTGGTAAGCGTTTACGTTTTTACCAGTGAATTTTTCTAGCACAAAGTCTTTTGCAATTTTTCCCAAATTTTGAGTATCAGATTTTCTTTGCTTTTCTTCGAGTAATGTCTCTAGTAATTTCTCCAATGTTTTATTTGAGCTTTCAGTTAATAATTTTGGATCATTTATGTTATCATTAATCTCTTCAAGGTAAAAGTCCTGAAACTGTATATTTTGTTCTTCATCTAAATATACCGTTGATATCTCATCAGTTAAAGTTATCCATATTTTCCTTGTTTGATGTATTTTATTCAATGTTTTTCTTATCTTGGCATAGTTAGATGTATTTGTTATAAGTTTGTGTAAGTTTGCAGGTTGATATTCGGCCGGTATGCCAAAAGTTTTGCCATCAGGTGTTCCTATTGAGGTTATGCAAATAATGTTTGATTTTCCATCTGCTGATGTTTTCACACAAAAATCAAATCTTAACTTCTCCATATTTGTATTGCGGAAAATGTTGTTTTATAATAGTAAATGCTCAGGTGAAATAAAGACGTAATTGCGTTTTCTGAAATAACAAAATTCTTTTATTCACATCACACTTATACACAAGTTTTACTACAATTAACACATTTTTAACAGGATAACTTACCTGAAATAACAAAAACAACATTTAAAGCCTTTACTTCTAGTTTAAATGATAATATAATTCTATTTAAAATAAATCAGGAGAATATTTTCCACGTTTTTGTAAAAAGCACTTAACCTCTCTTTTTCCTTCTCAATTTATCGTCAGTGTCACACGTCACACTGACAGCTAATAGTTCCACAGATTCTATAATAACAATAGCGTAGATATCATATCCTTTACATACATACACACATATATCAAGAAATAACACTATTAATAACACTCATGATATTTTTGATGCCAGTTTTTTTGTATAAACTAGTTAAAAACTGTTTTAAAAAGTTCTGTCTTGGACGTCCGTGTGTCTGTATGTGCCGATCCTGTATGTTATCACGATAACGACCGAAATACTTTACTAATCGAGTCTTTTTTTGCCTTACGCTTCAGTATAATTAGGAATAGAACCCTATTACTTTTCACGGTCTGATTCGCTTTGGTTTAACTGTTAATAAGTAAACAAAAAATGATTATGAGGCGTGCATCTTTACGTTTTCCAAACTTTAATATTATATTAGATTAGCTAGCTAGCACAGTGTCGTCACTGTGCCATAGTACAATAATAAACAGTACTGATAAGGGACTTACTTTAGGTATCAGATCGAATGCGGGCACAACGTGGTGGTGAAGACATCCAGTGGGTTCCGTCTCTGGGAAAATTTACAATCCTTGGACATCACGCTGACTCCTGGACAAGTAGACGCGTTGCATGCCCTCAATCGGAATAAGCGCAATTATACATTTTCCGGGTTTGTATTTTTATAAAACTAATTGTAATCAAATACCGACTAATATGTGTTTGACTAATTTTCATGATAGATTTCACTCGCAGTGCTTGTGACTTCATTCGCATGGAACTTCTGTTTATATAGTTAAGGTTAGCGTTATGGCCATAATTTCACCTAATCTTAAGTGACAATAAGCCCCAAGTTGGTAGACACGCTAAATCTGTGAAGGAACTGGCTCTCAAGTGCAACTGCTGGAACACACCTATTGGTGTTTGGCGGCAGACTTTCAACTTGAGGTTTGTAGCTAAGCAGGCAGACATCAGAAATAGCTCTACCCTCATACTATGTTATCTTCACGATGTTTTCCTTCACCGAAAGCTGGAACTCATTGTAGGTAGATACGGACTCACGTCCTTCGACACGGAGTTCGTACACACTACCACTGAGCTATCATCGCTTAACTAAATGTTTTTAAAATAATTTTTGCCCGTATTCACAACACAGCTTTGCCCCTATTGGTGGTAGCGTGATGTTAAATAACATAAACCTTCCTCGATGGTTGCTCTAACGAACGTAAAAAGATTTTTTGAAATCCGTTTGGCACTTCCTAAGATAAGCGCGTTCAAACAAACAAACAATTGGTTCCTCCTTTGTGATATTGATATAAATAGGCATATGACAAACAAAAGACAACAGTGGCCACCGGGAATAAAACAATCATCGAAGATTACGACTACCGTGACGGTATGCAAACCTATGAGCCATTGGGTATGGCCAGTGGACACTGCAAAATGTGACAAACTAAACCAAAGTCACTGAGATTAGCGCGTTTAAATAAACACGTTTTTACTGATAGTTAGGCACATAATTGTTTTAAAAATAAATTTAAATATATAATTTATGCTATCTGCAATAGCGGACAATATAAGCTTTTAAATGCTGTGTTGCATTGTTATAGCGCTTTACCAACTAACTGATACGGGTTTGAGATTAATTAAGGAAACATATTCTTCATACAAGTTTTAAAGTAATGATAACTCGGTTAGTTAGTTTATCATTCACAATGAATTTGAGATTTCGGTGAAGGAAAACATCGTGAGGAAACCATAGCTTGGTGGTAGGGCTTTCTCTAATATTCGCCTGGCTAGCTACCACCGTCAAGTTGAAAATCTGCCGCCAAATACGTGTAGGTGTGTTCCGGCAGTTGCACTTGAGAGCCAGACCGTCCACAGGCTTAGCGTGTCCACCAACCTGGGCCGTATCGTCACTTAAGATCAGGTGAGATTATGGTCATAACGCTAAAACCCTCAAATTGAAAAAAAATTACAGATAATTAATAGAAATATAGGGGCTTTTGGCGGGATCTTGTTCTGTCATGTTGTGATTTTTATTTCAATTCATATACTTAGTTGTTTAGCCCTATATTGTGTAAATTAAGGTGACATTTTACGTAATGTCGTGTAGCTGAAGAGCATAGGTGAAGAGAATTGTGAATAATCATTTGGAATATGATATATTAGTTGCCACAAAAACTCCCAAGAGACCTTCAACAAGACAGTCGCCATCTTGTTAAAGACAGCATTGTCTGCCCGAAACGCCCAAATCCTATTACTTGAAAATGGCAGTAATAGTCAAACTAAGTTGCCAAGAATAAAAAAGAAGAGGAATAGAGATATAACATTGTCACAAGAAAAGAAAAAAGGTGAAGGAAAACATTGTGAGGAAACCATAGCAAGGTAGTAGGGCTTTTTCTAATGCCCGCCTGGCTAGCTACCACCCTCAAGTTGTAAACCTGCCGCCAAATACCAATAGGTGTGTTCCAGCAGCTGCACTTAAGAGCTAGTTCCTCCACAGCTTTAACGTGTCTACCAACTTGGGCCATATCGTTACTTAAGATCAGGTGAGATTATGTGAGGTGATATTATATTATATACAGGTGAGGTCATAACGCTAAACCTTAAGTATAAAAAAAAAACCCTTGAAAGGTAATATATGATAAAGTTTCTATTGTGAGGAGTTTAGACTTACGCTATATTTTAGAGTAGTGGGAGAACCAGTTATTATTGAATTATTAGTGTAAAGTGAAGCCGGACGGCCTATGGGAGATACATGTGACACTCGCTAGGTCAGAAGACATCGCCTGGCATATTTCTAGAGGATGTACACATGATGTATTTTCACACCATGTCAACAATAATGTGTAACTAATTCACTGTTTTGTTATTGTTTCAGAATGGGTGATACGCATAAAAATTATCCGTTCAAAATTGCATTTTAAGTGAAATTTTGATGTTCTAAAATATTTTTATCAATACTAAATAAAGTCTTAAATTATTCCTACATCAAACATGATTTCAGTGGAACAATGAATGTAAGAGCAAATTGTTGTCGACAATCCACAATCGTCGATTATGACTAAGTGATTTTTCCAACTCTGCACTATATATTGGTTACCTTGCAGTCAATTTTCTATATTACTACCTATACATATAATAAAAATGTAAATGTAAAGTGCCAGTACTTTTTAGATATATGTAAAAAAAAATTACAAGTTACTCAGTTTTATTACAAGTAAGAAAATAGATTTAAGTACATCATTTTTAGAAATATCTGTCTGTGTGTTTGTGCACGGATCACTGTTGAAGTAGAATGTTCATAACAATACATCACCAAGAAAATCATCGAGTCTTTGGGATATGGTTATTATAATTAAAAATAAGTTTTTAAATAAACCTAAAGTGAGTAAACATAAATTCGTTAAATAATCTATAAATGAATAACACTTTTAGAATAACGGTCGACTATATTATAATAATAAGTTTTCATTCGCAAAATATTACGTAACAATAGGTTACAACTCCTCTCCCCTCAGAATAAGGGCATGTATACATTTCCTAAACCTCCGCGTCTTGAGACCTTTATGTGAGGAACGAATGGCTCCTAATTACAATATTATAACTTTCTAGTTTAATAAATATTATCATACAGATTTTTTGTTAAATTCAATCAATTATAAAGTTAGCATATAATATACGTATACATAAATATACGTATAATACAATAATATACGTACAAAACTCTTTTTTTTTTAATTAAATAGCTCTTAACGAAGCCTTCGAATTGTTCGGTCAGTTGTTAACCGTAATTCTTGGTGATTCATATATTATACTTGGGGTTACTTAGATAACATTTTCACGTAAGCCACGGATGTACTAAAAAATATATTTATATATATGTTAGATATATTTTTAGTAATAAAATGAACTCTATTATGTAGATGTTCAGTCTGTTTATTCAAAATAAGCAGCAATAATACACGTATTTGTAATATTTATATTTTTATATACAAAATAAAGTTTCAAGAATAGTTGTAGTACTTTTTTTACGTTGTTGCATCGTCTTTTGAAGTTACATGGTTAAATCGTTTACCAATGCCCCCTGTACTGGAAGGACTACTTTTACTGGAACTATGAAAGCTGTGCTTGTGTTAACGACATTTGTTTTTTTTTTATATATATATTTCTCATAAATCCTCTACATCCGTTATTTATATTTGTCTATACTCGCCCGCTCTATTACAATCTATGTATTTTATGATCCCTTCCCCTTTTCTTGAAGAACAGCACGCTGTCGCATAACCCCTCTAACGCCGCCAATTCGAACGCAATCTCGCTCGCACGCTGAACTTCTTACAATAGTTAGTTGTGATTACGCTGGAAATTTATATCAAACATAATCAAATTTAATTATTTAACCCGTCAAGCATTAACGAGGCCGAAATCGGCCTCAGAGATTATATACGTGAAGTCAGAAATCTTTGTACAAAACGGGCGTCTTTATAAACAATAAAAATATTATCGCCATATTGCCAATTAAGAATTTTACCTGAAAATTTTAGGAGATTTAATATTTAATTTTATAATTTAATTTAATTTATTTAATTAAATTACTTATTATATTTCGGTAGCTATAGTTAAGTTAATTATGAACTCCTATAAAATTGGAGTATTATAATAAATAAAATTATAATCTAACAGTGTACAGTTCGTTTTATACTTTTCCGATTAGTGGAAATGTGAAAAGATTATTGGCAGCACTGACGAAAGTTTAAATTGTCTAAAACGCGGCAAAAAATACTGTGTGATCATTATATATTTGTGATATATATATCCGTTGAGTTATATAAAATATAAAGAATGGTGAGTATTTCCTACCATAATTATAAACTTCTCAGTGTAATACATATGCATATTCATATTTTCAATTCGAAATTTTGATGTCTTTGGAATCTGTTTTCGTAATAGAAATTTAAATATATCATTATATATTTATGTTCAATAATGTTAAAAACCTTATACTATGATCTACGAATGAGATTTGAAATACAATTGTATAGAAGCAAAAAATTTATTTATAATCACATAACCTATTTTGTTTACATGTAACTTGTTTATTGCTTTTTGTTGAGGTGCTGTCGATAAAGTTATCGATTTTTAAATGTATTTTCATTATACTATGAAAAGTTGGGTATATTATAAGAATGAAATTTACAATATCTTTTTATAGGTATTTTTATTGTGTTATATAAAATAATCTTATTACTATATTATTTTTATAGGAAACTTCGAATGAGTTTTTTTTTATGGAATAGGGGGCAAACGGGCAGGAGGCTCACCTAATGGAAAGTGATCACCGCCGCCCATGAACACCTGCAACACCGGAGGGCTCGCAAGTGCGTTGCCGGCCTTTAAGGAAGAAATACGCTCTCTTCTTGAAGGTTCCCAAGTCGTAACGGTTCGGAAAGACCGCCGGCGACAGCTGGTTTTTTATATTAAATTTATATTATATTAAACAGAATGCAGTTTATTATACATTCTGCTACGCTGCATACATCAGAAGGTAGTCCTCGCTTAACGGACTGGCTTCAATGTAAATGGTGCTTGTTTCGAGAAGGCAACACAGAAAAACAGTATATATGTGTGAGAATTAAAATTGCCGATTATAATGGTGACCAAGTTCACCGTTGTTTGTAGATGGTACCATACTAATAATAATTATATCACTTTGCTATTTTGTACAATCATTTTATAAAGGTATTATGACAACAGGCAATCCTGTAGTATGAATTCTAAAAATATCAAGTTTTGTATATCTTGTAATATGTATGTATTATTAAATAACACCAGTTTGTAAACTCTACTACAAAAATACTGTGCTATAGCTAATGTGTTACTATAATATTTATCAGTTTGAACTACTTATACAGAGAGATGAGTGTATTTAACAGTTTTGTGTATATATTTTTAAGTTTTATAATGTTATATTTAAATTTGGTTTCGATGGGTTTAAATTTGTAGATAGATTTTATTATTTTTTATTTTTGTATAATAAATTTTTGACTGCAAATTTGTATTTTATTTTTATCTTTAGCTTATCAAGAAACAATAACTTTCGCAAATTTTACGATTGTTAAAATTTTAACTTGCTCGAAAATAAAGGTTTCATTTTGAATAATTTTTGACGTTTTTATATAATAATAATTGTTGTAAAACGTTTAATGTTATAATAATTATCGTTAGCTTTTATCGAATATTCACATTTATTCTCTCATATCAATATCTAATTTATTCAATACTAGCTGACCCAGTGAACATCGTATAACCTAGAATCAATCTTCTTTATTCGCGCTAAAACAAAAAAACGTTTTGACCTTTGTACTGTATGTACATTTTGATTAATAAATCAATCTTAGTCAACCTTCCAACTTCAATTGGTTCAGATCGATAGAACTGGCTATATCTAATATCGATTTTGTTTTCATTTCTTTTAGTTATTGAATGAAACTTGTTTATTACTGAAATGAAATGTGTTTTAATTATATGAGATATAAATATAGGTGGATTCGAACCTCGTCCCTTGACGTGGCGTCTGTACTCACTACCAACTAAGCTATGACTTCCTAATTACTTTTATATCATAAGTTTTAAAAATAGCTGCCCGGTTTTTTTATATACAAACCTTGTTCTGACAATGAACGAACACAATAAAAAAAGAATTATTCAATTTGGTAGAGTCGTTCGGAAGTTATGCGCGTACATACATTTCGGCGATTCATTTTTATATCTATATAATATATTACGCTAATAATAAAAGTAAAAATAAAATAGTAATAATAATAATAGCCTTTTATTAGGTTTGACTTAATATAATTTTACACAGTTAATAATAATAGCTTATATCTAAAATAAACTTTAATGTAAATAATGTCAAAAAAATATAATATAAAAAAATTAAATAGTATGTCCAAAATAATTTTATCGATATATTTGTTATGCGCGATGACTCTAGTCTAGAAAATTACCCTAAAAAATGTGACATTTTAATCTGTGGTCAAATTTACCGCTTTTTCTGTTTTGACTTGTCATGTCAATAAGGTCTATAATGGAATGTCAACGCTTTTGAACGACCTTTTGAATTGACGTTAATATTAAGACTTTCGCTAATGCTTGAGGTGTTAAGCTGTTAACGTTTCCATACTTCAAGGAAAGAGGAAGGGATGATAAAATATATAGACTAGAATAGAGCGTGCGAGCATAGACAAATATAAATAATGGATGTAGGATGTATGTAAAAATAGGAAAAATAAATAATAATAAATGGCGTTAACTCTCTGGTTTCTGGCTGTATGGATGACTGTGGTTCCTCGTGATGATATTTTTAGTATGTACCTGTATGACGGTGCTGATTATCTGATAAGTGTAACGGGTTCCTCCCGCGGCCATTTTGCAAAACGAAGTACTTCTTTTTAATAGGTTTGCGTTATGTAAACACAGCGCAAATCATACCTGATATTAAGTGAAGATATGGCCCAAGATAGTAAATACGCCAGAGCTGTGGAGCGACTGGTTCTCAAATGCAACTGTCGGAAAGCATCTTACAGGTATTTGGCGGGAGATTTTCAAATTGAGTGTGGTAGCTAGACAGGTGTGCATTAGAAAACACTCTACGAGTGTGCTATGGTTTCTTCACGATGTTTTGCTTCACCGAAAGTTAAGCTCATTGTAGGGATTCGAACAGTACGTGACTTTGACGCGACTTCCGCACAAGCTACCACTGACTTATTATCGCTTCAAAATTTAACTTGTTAACACGATAAAGTTAGCGCTGCTCTCCCGGGGCTAATGAACAATCACAAGGAGCACTGTTATATGGAAAAGCTTAAACCTCGTTCAAAAAAATACTTAAAAAAAAAAAAAAAAACACGCTTTTATAGAAAACCAAACTAAAAAATAGAAAACAAATTTGAATTAAGAATAGTGTTTAATTTAAATAAATGTAAATTCGTAATAGTGTAAGTAAGAAAAACATGTTTTTTTTTTGTGTGGGGTGCATAGTATCGATAGTTATAAATATTTTATTGACAGATATGAGTGGAAGCATTAACATTTTGATAATATATTAATGATCAACCCACGCTTGTAGAAAAATAAAATACCCTTTTTTTAACACTATTATGGATTTACATTCATTTAAAAAATACACTATTCTTCATTACAATTCATTTTCTGTTTTTTAATTTGATTTATTTATAGAAAAGCGTTTTTAAGTTTTTTTTTTACTACTATATTTATTAGAGCAAAATTTATCGGTAGCTCAATCACCACTCATTACAATAACCAACAAGGCTCTTTCCTCCAAATTTGTAAATTTATATTCTTGCTTATTTTGTTGAATTAAAATACTCTTTGGTATCGAAAAGTTATTAATATTAGATATATCGGTAAAGATAATAATTGGAAATTAATATCAATTCCTGTCTTATCGATTATAGATTAAAGTAATTTAAACTAACAAATCTTATTCCGCAAAGTAAATAATGGATAAGTCTCGATAAGTCTACGAAATTTAAATAAAATCTGACCGTTTGGAATGCTGCAATATCAACTGTAAAGCAAAAAAGCGTGTAAAAATGTATTTTGTTATAAGAGGAAATCAAAAGGTTTACTACAGTTTAAACTTATTAACCATTTATTTAGAATTAGAAAAAAAATGATATAAGATTTTGAAGGGATATCGAGTGCGATCCGTACCACGGGTTTTTATTAACTGCCTTGGTTATATGCTAAAGCCGGGGTAACTAGTTATTACTGATTTACTGCTATTGTATCCAGTCAGCGTTTTCACATGCACGTGCAAAGGAGTGGAACTCTCTCCCGGCGTCTGTCTTCTCATCAACTAATAATCTGGATAGTTTTAATAGAAGAGTGAACAGGCATATTTTAAGTTAGCACGCTCCATCGTCGGCCTCATCTATGCTTACCACCAAGCATGATTGAGATCAAGCGAAAACTTATAATGCATATAAAAAGAAACACGTTCAGGACATGACTGTGCGATAGCCTAAAATTTACCATATTTCACGAAAATGGACGTGCTTTCGCATTTCTCCCAGTTTGATCTGATATATACATAAAAATAAATCGCCGAAATGTATGTACGCGTATAACTTCCGACCGACTGCACCAAATTGAATAATTCTTTTTTTATTGTGTTCGTTATTGCCAAGACAAGGTCTGTATACAAAAAAAAAAAAAAAAAATCTCAATATGAAAAGTGATGCAGCGATGAGTACTCAGTTGGTAGTGTGTGCGGATGCCGTGTCAAGGGACGTAGATTCGAATCCACCTATGTTTAAATCATTTGTAAATATAGATGTACTGACTTATTTAAATTAAGTTCTAAACAAGTTTAATTGAATAACCAAAAGTAATAAAAAACGAAAACTAATATCGTGTAAAGTTGAATAGGACGAGAAATTAAAGCGATTAAAAGTTGGTAGGTTGAGCGTGTCCACCATTTTGAGCCACGTGGTCACATAATGTATAAACTATTCAAATTGCATGCGATGATAGCTCAGTGATAGTGTGTACGATTTTGCATCAAGGATCGTGAATTTGAATCCAACCACCTACAATGGGTAGGGCTTTTTCTGAGGCCTGCCTGGTTAGCTACCACCCTAAAGTTGAAAATCTGCCGCCAAATACCGATAGATGTGTTCCGGCAGTTACACTTGAGAGCCAGTTCCTCCAAAGGTTTAGCGTGTCTACCAACTTGGGCCGTATCATCACATAAGACCAGGTGAGATTATGGCCATTACGCTAAGCCTTAACTATTTATATTTATATATATATATATATATATATATATATATATATATATATATATATATATATATATTCTATAATTTTGCCAATCCAAGAAAACAACAACATAATTGTGGAATTAGAGATCCTATGAAATTTCACAAGTTTAGTCAAACCTATTTATTCCAATGTATAGGGAATACATTTAATAGGTCCTGGAATACAAATCAAACACATAATATCAAAATAATTTATTAAACACAATATAACGTATTACATAATTTATATTTTACACGTATACAATAGAAATAAATCAACAAATACTACGCTAAAATCATTTACATTTACAACTTTAAAGGCGTTCTAGAAAATATCAATTCCTTGTAAATTTAATTACGTGTTTCAAATTAGAATACACTTGTCACGCCGCCATCTTGCGTCGAGAGTTTCACCCAAAGACAAGAAACAGTGTACGATCAGCAGAAAAAGTAATTAATAACAAAATATTTTTTTTGTGGTGATATTTAATTAAAAAATACTAATAGAAATTCAAAGAAAAATAAAATTCTATGTCCAGAAGTGGAAAAGTGCGGTTTCCAATAGCCGAATACAAATTATTCTAAATAACTAAAATATCTATTTTCTTAGGCAAATATTTTAAGGTCATTAGAGAGAATAGAAAGAAATAAGTTGGTTTAATCAGATCACTCGTTAATGATCATGCCTTTCGCTCCTACTTACGAAAAGGACAGAGATATAGTTCTATTAGGAAGTAATACGTATGAATTAAAATTAAAATAGATCATATCAAGATAGCACGGTGGTAGGGCTTTTTTAGTACCACCTATATCGAGATTTATATCGATTATCTCAACTCTGAACACGATAGGTAACACTGTGTTAGATTTATTGACTACGGGACACAATCAACTAGACCAGCTAATATGATTTAAAAAAAAAGACGTCTGATATGCAGTCGGTACTTTTTCACCAAGGATTATTTGTTATCATGCCTCTCGCTCTTACTAACCGCAAATAAGTAAGCAGGAAAGAGATATACATACATCTAACGGAATTAATTGAATAAAAATAGGTTAGATAGTAATGGAAGAAGAGAATAGATTTTGAAGAGAAATACTTTACATGATATACATCTATTCTAACTTTGATAACCGCTTAACCGATTTTAAAGGAATGTATTATATATAAATTATTTGAAAATATATGATGTAAATTATGTTTGTTTGAAACGCAATCGCGTCAAAATTACTGATCGTATCCACATGGGACCATGATCATTCGATGCAAAATTATTTGTGCCAGTCCCTCCAATAAAGTTCGGTACAACGCACCTGCGATTCCCCTGGTGTTGTGGGCGGATGGATGGATCCATGAACGGCGATAATCACTTACCATCAAGTGACACGATTGCTTGTTTGCCCACTATTTCATAAAAAACACATGAACTCGAAATTTTTAACATTTTCACTTGACATTTGAGGTATAAGGATTGATTATGCAGTCCATACTTTTTTCTCAATGTTTCTGTCTACGTAGATAATTTTGCCAATGACTCAATCAATCAAAGAAAGCGACGCAAAATGGCGGTTTCACAGTATTATTACTATTAAAGTCTCATCATGATCTATATATATTTTTCTATTTCTATTAAGGACATGTGTAAATTTACGAATAATTTAAACACGTTAATTTACCACAGTTGGTCAAAGTAAATTCAATAAACAAATGCTTCGAAATCATTATCAATCATAGACTGGAGCTGTATTCAACGTTATTTCATTTTTAAATCACTTCATAATCTAGAGATACAACTAATATACCAAATCTTGATACATGACCGTAATTTGACGTCAGACTTTCGTCATATTTACATAAGTCTTGCGCGCGGGTACTGAAGTCCAATTAAGGTCATGCATTCTATGGTATCAAAATATCGAGCCATTTCAGGGAAAATACTGTAAGCGACAATTGTATTCTTTACCGTTTCTTCATACTTAATTATAAAGTATTTATGATATCTTTGTAAAAACATATGATTTACTGATCTATAAAAAAATACTGGTTATGAATATACTGCTTTTAATTTACAAAGATAATTTTTAGGAGAATATAATTTTTTTTTTTTTTTAATTTTGGGGTCTATGATGTTATTCCTGAAAAGACTCGATATACATTCAATTTTAAATAGTAACACGTATTAGAATCATCGACGAAAATTTTCACTTTTTATTTGTACCGGGTTTTGCGAGCCCTGAAAAGACAAACAATGCGTATGAGTTATTTAATTCAAGCATGAACAAATGCTTTGTTGCACTTTCAAAGCAGTGACAGCTCAGTGATAGCGTGTACGGCTGCAATAACGGTGGTCGTGAGTTCGAATCCGAGCAATGATCTTGAGCTATTACTGAAAGAAAACATCGTGATGAAACCGTAGCGTGGTGGTATCCTGTTTTTTATTATAGGGGTGTTTGAAATCCCAGTTTTTGCGGACTTCCTCAACGCAACGCGCAAACGTATTACCGGGGCTCCGGTAAAAGGCGTGAGAAGCATTTGGCGTCTCATCGGGTGGTAATCACCCAACACTACTCACTACAATGCACCACGGCGACACTTCTAACTCACGTGTTGCCACCAGCGACAGTTAGCTACCACCCTCAAGTTGTAAATATAACACCGAATAACTATAGATGTGTTCCGGCAGTTGCACTAGAGAGCCAGTCCCTGCACTAGGCTTAGCGTGTCCACCGTCTTATACCACATCGTCACTTAACATCAGGTGAGTTTGTAGCCATAATCTATAACGTATTCACAAATGTTAAATTCTCAAATCCAACTGCTAGAACACACCATAGTTATTTGGCAACAAATTTTCAGGTGTGATAGATAACCAGTTGGACGTAAGTTTTTTTTTTTTTTTAAGTTAAGGTTTAGCTTTATGGCCTTAATCTCACGTGATCTTAAGTGAAGATACGGCCCAAGTTCATAAGTGAGATCGTCATCACTATATCTCTCTGGCTCCGTCAGTGCCTTTTTTTATGGAATAGGCGGCAAACGAGTTTCAAAGATTAGCTTGTTCAAACAAACAGACAAGTTTTCCTGCTTTATAATATTAATATAGATTGTACGGACACGTAATATCACAATGCTTATGTAGACTATAATATGTGATCGCGTGATCTATGGAAATGTGAATATTGCATATAAATGAGGAAAGTACGTATGTGTGTAGAGACGGCTGCGTCCGTTGTTTAAGTTCTGTTTACCAGTTTTATAATATTGTCATGTGGTAGTTGGGATCTCAAAATGATACGTCTGACATGATTGACAAGCGTATAATTACTGACTTACTTACAAACTTACATACGGCTATATACTTACCCTATACATGCACATATGCACACCACCACATCACCGGGGTTATAGAGAAAAAAATAATAATACATTTTTTTTTTATCAGAACACCAAAAAAACATATGTTATAGTAATAAATAATGAAATAGTCATTATGCATTCTTAATAACTAATACTACCCTTATAAGTTAACTATATTTTAAAACAATATTGTTTTATCACTTAAAACTAAGATTATTAAGCATTATTATTATGTTATGAGCTCATAATTCATAATATTAGCAAGTATGCACTTATCTTTAATATGTAATCTTAGATTCTAAATAGGGTTAGCATAAACATTAAACAAAGTAATAATATATATTTTTTATTTTTACGAGACAAATTTTTTAGTTCTATTTTTGTGTATGGTTACAGGTTTTGTACCTTTTAATATAATAACATTCGGTTCAAGCTCTTCTAATACTTTATATGGTCCATCATACACATGTTCTAACTTTCTCCTAGTCTCATTTTTTATTAGAATCCAATCTCCTTTATTATATTTAATCGGATTACACCTTTTGTCATACATCAATTTTCTCTTAAATTTTCCTAATATTAAATTGTTCCTTACTTCTTTATGTGCTTCTTGTAACCTATACTTAAGGTCTAAAACATAATCATTTGGATTATATAAGGGATCTATTATATTATTAGTTAAATTACTAGGTAAGTTGCAGGGCTTACCAAAAACTAATTCAAACGGTGAGTACTTGGTTTCCGAATGGACAGTGGTGTTGAAAGAGAATCACCAAAATTGTAACCACTGGCTCCAAGTCTCAGGATGCCCATCACACTGAATTCTTAAAAATGATGCTAAATGCTTGTGCGTGTTTTCCAAAGCACCAATAGATTGATGGTGGTAAGCAGTGGAATTATTTTTTTCTATGTGAAGTAACTTACATACTTGAGACATAGTTTCCGACATGAATTCTGTACCGCGATCAGTCACGATAGTTGTAGGCAGACCGTACCTAAGTATAAAATTGTTTACGAATGATTTCGCAACACTTACCGTATCTTTACTTTGTAAGGGGTATGCCTCGACATACTTAGTCAGCTCGCATTGTAAACTTAAAATATAATTATTACCTTCTAAATCCTTATCTAGGGGGCCCACTAAATCTAAATATACCTTTTGGAACGCACTTGTTGCCGTTGTAGTAATGACCATTGGCTCTGTAATATTCCTGGAATACTTACTTAATTGGCACTTTTGACACTTAGCTACGTAACTACGTACATCATTCTCCATTCCTGGCCAAAAGTACTTACCTTTTATATTGTTTATCATTCGTCGAACACCTGCATGTCCGCTTGTAGGCAGTAAATGATAATCATGTAGAATGTATGTCTTTTCGTCATTTTCTAGGACTCTTTTTATTCCTCTAAGAATATTTAAGTGTGGTCCGGACCACTTTTCTCTACTCTTTATTTCGTCGACTAATTCTTTTATAAATTTAATATTTTTCTCGTCTTTTACTATGCATAGTTCTTTAATATTTATTTCATTACAACAATTACTCAATAAATCCGCAAATTCGACTCGCGAGATTTGCGACATATAGTTGAGACTAATAAATAGACTCAATTCACTTTCAACATAAGCTAGACATTCCTTTTCATATTGCACATTTTTCCTAATTAAATTCTTTCCACTTATAAATTTTAACTCGACCACTTCAGTAGGTTTTCTTAATATCTCTGCAATTCTTGGTTGGCCAACCCTTGAGTTCGCAGTAAGTAAGTAGTAAGAGAACTACTGTCACCTATTCCTGATGGTGATTCATTGCTCTGTGAATCTGCCCTTGCTTTTTGTGCTCTAGTTATAACCATATTTACAATTTTCTCATTCATTACTTTTAATTCGTCTGAACTGATGGTCACCCTACTCAATGCATCCGCTAATACGTTATCAGAACCTTTTATATATTTAATATCGAAGTCGTACTCTTCTAGTAGTAATCTAAATTTTAGAAGTCGGGTTGATGGATCCTTCATGCCAAAAAGATATATAAGAGGTTTATGATCTGTCATGATAGTGAACTTCCTTCCATATAAATACGGTCTAAAATGTTTTATACTCCAAAGTACTGCCAAAAGCTCTTTCTGTATTGTGGGGTAGTTAATTTCGGCTTTGTTTAATGGTCTGCTGGCGTATGCCACTGGTCTTAAATCGTTATTACATAAAACCGAACCTATTGCTGTGCTTGATGCATCTGTTTGGAGGATAAAAGTATTTTCACTCGAAAAATCTGGATATTGCAAAATTGGTGAACTAATTAATTTATTTTTAAGATTTTCAAAACATTTTTGACATTCATCTGTCCATATAAAGCTTACATTCTTTCGGCATAATTTATTTAAAGGTACTGTTATTTCCGCAAATGAAGGTATGAACTTCCTATAATAGTTACAGAATGCTACAAATCGTCTAACCTCGTCAGTATTTTTTGGTACCGGATATTTCTGTAATACATTAATTTTTTCTGGGTCTGGTAAGACACCCTTGGCTGATACTACGTGGCCTAAATAGAGTAGTTGTGTTTTCATAAAATCGCACTTTGATGGGTTTAATTTAAGATTCATTTTTCTAAGTCGTTCAAAAATATCCATAAGGTTTCTATTGTGAATTTCTACTGACCTTCCAAAAATTATTAGATCGTCGCTATACTGGAAACACTTTTCTAAAGTAAGACCTGACATTGCTATAGACATAGCTCTAGAGAATGCACTTGGTGAAATCTTAAGACCCATTGGAAGACGTTTCATACGAAACTGTCCTGAACTTGTTGAAAAGCTAGTGATGTCTCTACTCTCAGGTTGTAATCCAACTTGAAAAAATCCTTGTTGCAAGTCTAAATGACTAAAATAAATGCTACGTGAAAGTGAGTCTAATATTTCTGTAATATTAGGTAAAGGAAAGTTATCATTCTGAATTGATTCATTAACTTTTCTATAATCGACCACCAGTCGCCACTTATTTTTACCATTCGATTCTTTTTTTAGAACTAAAAGTATTGGACTATTCCATTCGCTATTGGCGGGCTCTATTATGTCATCATTCAACATTTTATGAACTTGATTATTAATTTCTTGTTTATACGATTGCGGCAAACGATATGGTTTCACATATATGGGTTTCGTATTAGGTTTCACAAGTATGGACTGTGGCACGACATTTCCAGTACTAAGCTTATCGCCTTCCACGAAAAATACGTCAGCATACTTTACGCATATAATTTCTATCTGTTTTTTATCATTAGAATTTAAATGTGACAATTTTAGTTCACTTAATAATGTTTTCACGCGTTTTAAATCATTCTGATTTTTACTGAAAGAATAAATATTGTAATCTTCTAAATAATCTATGTCGTTAACATCAATTAAATTATTTTTATTAATTTTTATGCAATCTTCGCTAGTATTTAGAATTTTTACCGGAATTTTACCTCTTCTTGGTTGAACTATGCTACTTGCCAAAAATAAATGTTTTTCTAACTGTTTAGTATGTAACACGCAATCTTTATAAATGTTCTTATTTATATTTAAATATTGTATTGACTCGCTTCTACCTGGAATAGTTATATAACTCTTCGAATCTATATTATTACAATGCCGCTTCTGTATATCAACTTTATATTCCTTCTTATTTAATTGTAATGCAAGTCTATTCGTTGGTAGGTTTATGTTTGCATTATAATTTCTCTGAAAATCTATACCTATAATACCCTCCGATCGACATGGTACGGTATCAAATAGATAAAACTTGTGACGAAATTCTACACCGTTCTGTAATTGTAGCGGAATGTATGCAAAGCTACTTGCTTGAACTTTGCCTCCTATACCTTTTATTATTGTTTTATCGTAATAAGTTTTAAAATGATTTTGCACTAACTTGGAAGTAATAATAGAAATAGATGCACCCGTATCAATTAAAAAATTTCAGTTTTTGGTTTCCGAGATACAAACAAATATAATCTAGACTCTCACATGTCATAACGTAATTAGTCTGCCCGAAAAAACTCACCTAGATTAAAGTCTTCTTCTTTCTCTTCCTTCTTTTCGGCCACACACATTGTTCAGCTCGCTACCTCTATATCCTTTGTTACCTCTATAAACTCCTCTCCTCCATGACCTTGAGTAGCCTCGCTGCTGGTAATGTCCCCGATTATGACCTCGCTGCATGAGAGATCCTTGTTTATAACTTTGGGTTACAACACCACCACGATAGCGAGAGGTATTACCACGATACATTGAGTTACCACGATAGTAATTATCTCCTCGACCTTGATTATATATTCTATGTTTCTTACCTCGTGTATACATAAATAGCGCGTCGTGACCCGAAGACTCAGGACGCGACAGCTCCTCATCTTCAGCTGCACGAACGGCATCTTTTAACTACCTGTAGTCACGGGCTGCCAAAATAGTACTAAGACGTCGGTTCCTTAATCCGTCTGCAAATCTTTTAATTACCAATTTTTCGTTTATCGGACCCAATATTGCACTTGCTTTTGGGTTTCCTTCGGCCTGTGCAATAGTAAGATTAAAACATAACTCACTTAATTTTTCCCCGTAATCTACAATAGATAAACTATTTTGGGATAGATTATTAATTTGTGACATTATTGAGCTTGCTGATTTTTTGGCGAGAACTAATTGAATAGAAATAAATTAGATAGTAATGGAAGAAGAGAATAGATTTTGAAGAGAAATACTTATTATGATATTCATCTATACTAACTTTGATAACCGCTTAACCGATTTTAAAGGAATGTATTATATACAGACTATTGAGAATATATGATGAAAATGATGTTTGTTTAAACCGCAATCGCGTCAAAACTACTGATCGTAACCACATGGGACCATGATCATTCGATGCGAAATGATTTGTGCCAGTCCCTCCAATAAAGTTCGGTACAACGCACCTGCGATTCCCCTGGTGTTGTGCGTGGATGGATGAATCCATGAACGGCGATAATCACTTACCATCAAGTGACACGACTGTTTGTTTGCCCAGTATTTCATAAAAAACACATTAACTCGAAATTTTTAACACTTTCACTTGACATTTGAGGTATAAGGATTGATTATGCAGTCCATACTTTTTTCTCAATGGTTCTGCCTACGTAGATAATTTTGCCAATGACTCAATCAATCAAAGAAAGCGACGCAAAATGGAGGTTTCACAGTATTATTAGTATTAAAGTCTCATCATGATTTATATATATTTTTCTATTTCTATTAAAGACATGTGTAAATTTACGAATAATTTAAACACGTTAATTTACCACAGTTGGTCAAAGTAAATTCAATAAATAAATGCATCGAAATCATTATCAATCATAGACTGGAGCTGTATTCAACGTTATTTCATTTTTAAATCACTTCATAATCTAGAGATACAACTAATATACCAAATCTTGATACATAATTTGACCGTAATTTGACGTCAGACTTTCGTCATATTTACATAAGTCTCGCGCGCGGGTACTGAAGTCCAATTAAGGTCATGCATTCTATGGTATCAAAATATCGAGCCATTTCAGGGAAAATATTGTAAGCGACAATTGTATTTTTTAAAGTTTCTTCATACTTAATTATAAAGTATTTATGATATCTTTGTAAAAACATATGATTTACTGATCTATAAAAAAATACTGGTTATGAATATACGGCTTCTAATTTACAAAGATAATTTAATATAAAATATTTTTAAAATATTTGGGGTTTATGATGTTATTCCTGAAAAGACTCGATATACATTCAATTTTAAATAGTAACACGTATAAGAATAATCGATGAAAATTTTCACTTTTTATTTGTACCGGGTTTTGCGAGCCCTGAAAAGACAAACAATGCGTATGAGTTATTTAATTCAAACATGAACAAATGCTTTGTTGCACTTTCAAAGCAGTGACAGCTCAGTGTTAGCGTGTACGGCTGCCGTATTGGTGGTCGTGTGTTCGAATCCGAGCAATGATCTTGAGCTATTACTGAAAGAAAACATCGTGATGAAACCGTAGCGTGGTGGTATCCTGTTTTTTATTAACGGGCTGTTTGAAATCCCAGTTTTTGCGGACTTCCTCAACGCAACGCGCAAACGTATTACACGGGCTCAGGTCAAAGACATGAGGAGCACGTGATTACTCATCAGGTGCTAATTACCCAACACTACCCACTACAATGCACCACGGCGACACTTCAAACTCACGTGTTGCCACCAGCGACAGTTAGCTACTACCCTCAAGTTGTAAATATAACACCGAATAAGATGTGTTCCGGCAGTTGCACTAGAGAGCCAGTCCCTGCACTAGGCTTAGCGTGTCCACTGTCTTATACCACATCGTCACTTAACATCAGGTGAGTTTGTAGCCATAATCTATAACGTATTCACAAATGTTAAATTCT